>JAGVSP010000051.1:0-129202 GCA_022494985.1 Micrasema minimum | reverse complement strand
CCCCCCATGTTGGGGGGGTTTTAAAAAGGTAGGTGATCTGTTTACGATTCAGTACGATTTCAAGGGTATCCTTTAAATAGTTTTTATTTATTTTTTCATGTAAATGCTGTTGTGAAAAATTGATTCGAGTCAAATATTTAAAATCAATCATAAATCGAACCGATATCACATACAACATAGTAGCCTAATGTGCTAACCACTAGTCTGCAAGACAGACAAGTATTCTTATGTTTGGTTAATAACACTGAGTTTACTTAGCTTAATGAGAAACACTTTTTAGTCACCTTTGAATATGAAACACAAAATTACAAATTAGGATTAAATAATTGCCAGTAAAACGAAATACCAAACTACTTTGAACAAACTAAATTAAAATAATAAATATACAAAAAATGCTATCTCGTTAGCCTAAACCTATATAACAGTGATTAAAAATCCTAATTCATAAAAAAAATCGACCTTAAACCCATTGTGTCATTAACAATACGTACTTTTATATCACCCCATTAAATTTTTATTAAATAACTTATGTTTTTAAATTAGGATTAATCAAAAATGACTTATTATTTTAGGGTTACTAAACGATGCAAAACTGACCCTTGGGACCAGTAATAAAAACATCAGTTGTTAGTAACGTTTGATAACTAATCAAAAATCTCATCAGTATATCAGTTTTTTTCCGAATAATATAAGTTAAGCATTACTCATAGATGTTTACAAAAACAGACCATAGTTAATTATATCTGACAGCGAAAATTATCTTTATTTATGGAAAAGTTTCAAGTAGGCTTAAGTAAAAAACTGTTTACCAAAATTAAAGTAAAAGCTGACGAACGCCAACGTCAGCATGACCACAATATATATGAGTTAATGTTCCACCGAATACTTATCCATAACGTGTATAATGCCAAGTTCCCTGAAGTAATGGCACCCTTTAGGTAGTTTGTGTCTTCTTGGGGATGATTAACAACAAGGACATGCAGTTTTTGCAACCAACCCTTACACAAAGTTGTAAACAATAGCTAAACGAGAAGAGATTTGTCTTGAATGTTGTTGAAATACGATATATCCGTACCGTAAAACTATAAAAATAAATGTGGAAATTCTAGCAGAAATGCATGTTAAAATTAGCATTATCAAATAAATGGAATAAGAATATTACAATACGATGGTTCACGCATTCATTCTCTCTCTCTCTTTACATACACACCCTCCTTCGCTTACTAAAGATACTTCAATTGGTTTAAATGTTATTATCTATTGTTATTTGTTTATGTTTTATTGTAACTTTACGCAGTAAAAAATAATATTATACAGAATGTTGTATGCTAAAGTTTCGCAAACCAAGTATCAAGCTAGGAGGTCCACATGCTAGGAGTGAACGTGGCGAAAGACGAAGAAGATAGAACTAAATATTTAATCATATGTTTTTTTAAAAATATAAAACCACTCACTGACTTTTCTTTCTACCGGTTTCGAGACGTATCCCGTCTCTTCGTCAGGACAACAACACTAAACCAACATGCAAATACCACTACCACCTTCACTCTAAAAATATAAAATCGACATGCAGATTAGAAAACACATGCATTCACTACGCCACCACCAAGGCTAGTGATTTATGAAGCTAATAGTTCAAAAGGATTAACAATTGGAAAAGGAGGAAGGGGGGGGAAGGGGGGTGACCATTACAATGAAAATATCTAATAATGGACTATATTGGAAAGTAACTTGATTATTAATTAATGGGACATTATTTTTCAAATCCTTCTTTATGACAGAAAAGTCGGTGAGTGGTTTTATACAAATTTTTATTAACATAATATTAAAATGTTGGAGCACAAAGTTAATGCTTTGAATATTAATAATACTAAATAATTACTTTTATAAATTAATAACGAGTATCTTCACGTACTAATAAAAAAATGCATGCCATGTATGTATAAACGAAATCGCACATTGAATTTATTCTACACATTCATTTTATATTGATCGTTGAATAAGGTATTTTCTATTCGTTATTTTGATTAAAGTCAGAAGTTTAAATTAAAATGTTTATTCTTGGAAAGTTTGTTCTTATCGAGAAAGTTTGCAGTTTAAAGAGTTCAGAAGCAAAATGTGGGATGAATTTTGATTCAGAAATGTTTAGAATGCGTCCATAACGGTTTCTGTAAGTCAAAATTTCTGAAAAGGGCATTGAAATGGTATATTTCTTAATGGTGTATTTTATTTAGAAAATCGTGTTATTTATGTTTTCCAGACAGCATAAAAATTATCTCTGCAATAACATCAATAATAAAACAAAATAAATTCTTCTACTGAATAAATACTGTTTTTACAAAAAATCCGACTGTCTAAATTTTAGCCAGACTTTGCACGATGTTATATTATAATATAAAGAGAACATGTGAAAAGTCTTAATAATTGATGTGCCTGCATGAGAAGAATTATGAATGTGAAAGAAGTATTCTATAATGTGGTGTGGCGTTCTATCCTTTCTGCCCTACCCCTTTTGAGGAATGGTATGACGGCTATTTAGAAATAAAAATAAATATAGGTGTATAATGGGATAAAAATTGTTATTTTTGTTTCAGTAGCTATAATGTGTTTTGATGCATTTAAAAAAAAAAAGTAAAATATTTACCAGGAAAGTGTCCCTACAAATTTGTTATTTCCTTTACAGCTTGGGTCCTGGGATGGTGGATGTGCAAAACAGTTCCTTATGTACAGGGAGTTTCCGTAGCAGCCTCTGTATACAGCCTTATTGCTGTCTCCCTTGATAGGTAAGTACTTATTTACTTATTTACGGATATGTGAATTCCATATTATGTCGTATGTAATGTCATAACAGGGCAAGGATCACTAATTCAGTACATTTTCTTGGGTGGTCCCTGCCCAGATTAAAGATATCAGAAATTTGTAATTTTAATTATTTTTAAATAAATAGCCTTGAAAAGTTTTGTTGAATACCTCTACATACGTAGGAAATAAAAGTATACTATATGATTTTTTTTTTAAAGTTGTAAATTGTTTGCAATGTCGGCAATTTTTGGTAACAAAGATTTTCCAAATCTCTTAATTAATAATTAATATTTTTATATGCAGAGGAAAATTTGTTAAATGTTGGTACTACTAAAAACTCAAGTATCATATTGTTAGTTTATAGGAAATTTGTATTTTGTTTAAAAAAAACTGGCAAATTGACTATTGAGTTCAAGTTTGTAAAAAAAAAGAAATAAACATTTTATGGTGAACATAAAAATTAATGAATGTGGAAAAAATACAATAAAGCAAAGTGTGCCAGCTATAATATTACCATAAAACTAAGATGAATACACTAAACCAGGTGAAATAGTACTTTTCTATTATTTGTATCCAAACAATATATTATTGTGTTTTGGTGCTTAGTTAAGTCATGTTTATTACTTTATTGAGTCTACGTGCTCTTGCTAAAAAGTTAAGAATTACTAAGTGCAAAAATTATGTATGAGATATTTTATTAAAATAATTCTTGACTTATTTACAGTTCAAGTTATCGCGTTAAATAAAAAACCAAATTTAGTTTACTTAGAAAGTAAACTTGCAATAGTATCTGTACATTTGTGGTGTACTTTGCTAGGTTTTTTTTGTTTCTTTATGCATATATGAAACGTGACCTTAAAATGTTGATAAGTCTTTTTCGTAAAAATTCAAGAAAACTTCATTATTATCACAAAAGGCATTGTATTGAGTATTGAGCTTAATTAAAAAAACCCCTTATATCTCTCTGCTTAGTGGTTAAAGCTAAGGGAATTAATCTGTTAACTTTTTTAATAGTTTCGTTTACTGTCAATACATTTGAGATAGGAATTAATATTTTAACTTTTTTCAAATACTACTTTTGTTTGTTTATATATATCTGAGATAGGTATATTAACATTTAAGCATTTACAGGGTTATGACCTGTCATTGGACCACTACATACCACTATGTAATCGCAAGATTACCATAATTAACAGTGTCTTCAGAAATATTATTTATACAACTCTCGAACCAATTTAAATTAAATTTAAAGTAATAAAAAAAAATTAAAAAAAATAATAATAATAATATATAATAATCAATAAAAAAAATTTACATATCCATCTTCCTATATCCGCTCCCTATGTGGAGCATATGGGATTCCACAAATAGCCTCCAAGCCAAGCGATCGGCCGCCAGTTCCCCGCGCATCTTCCCAAGGCAGGTCCACAAATAATAAAAAATGTAACAATTGAGTAAGCTGCTATTTGACAAGCTTCGTTTGTTCTAAATATCTAAATAAAACAGTGCCTAGATTACAATTAATATTTCTTGATTTTTCTATCAATTTACGTTACAGTCCATATAAATCAGTAATAAAATAAAATTAATGTGACATCTGTTGATCATATTCCAAAGTTACTTTATACCTGTGTACTAAAATTCGATTTAATTAATAACTGAAGTTTGTCAATAAATTTACAAGCGATATCTTTTGGGCTTTAAGAAAACGAGGGTAGCTTTGAAAATAAACTATAGTATTTAAAAATTAACATGAACGGTTTAATGTTAGGTCAACATTCTTACTCAGTTAGTATACGAAGTAGACCAAGTACGGGTAGCCTCCAATAAAGTATTACGAAGAACCTACTACACTAAACATCAGTATTTTCTAGAAACTTCACGAAATTTAGAATGTAGCTATTTTTTCAACTGCATTTCGACATTTTTAGCTCCTTTTTGAATACGGGATCGATGAATTTAATCGGGATTGGTTTTAAAGTTATTTAAATTTTACTATCCTTATGTTATTGTGTAATCGAAACTGTGAATTTAATATCGGAATGCTTAAATAATTTATTTACAGAAACTTATGTATTGGACTGTTTCTAATTTTAATCTGCTTTTGAGATTTATCTACCTCAATTAACGAAAAAATAAGATTTTATAGAAAAGTCGTTTGAGCTTCCTCGCTTTCGAAAACTTTCGATACTATGTAAAAGCTTTATGTGAGCGTGTAGTCGAGTGCTTATAAAAGTGTGACAGTACAGTAAATTAGAAAGATTTTTCTCAAAAACGCTAGAAATTTATTTAAGTGAATTTTCCCTTGGACGGCATAACTAACAGACAAAAATATTACAATCTTTGAGTTTTTCGCTTCAAAAAACACTGTTGCTACTCGGGTATGTTATCAGATGAGAACATTAGTTCTCAGAGTTTGCTTTTAGTGGTTGCTATACAGTTTTTTAGGGTAGGAAGAATTTAGAGATGTGCTTACAACCTAATTTATTCAACGAAATGAAATAAATTCTTTCCCTAGAAACCTAGAATTTTCCCATTAAAAATAAAGCAATCTCTGCAAAAAGTTTATTTTTTCTGCTGTAGGCTTTAATTTTGTTAATTTCGTTTTTTAATTCATAATTTCCTAGTTATTTGTTAGATATTTGATTGATTGTAATTGTACTTTATTTGATTTTAAATTCCATGTCTGAGCTTTTCATTTACAAAAACGTTATAGGTTTTTTTTCTACAGCAGTCTTAAAAGAACAAGTTCTTAAAAATTGTTTTGAATGAACTGTGAAAAATATCAAATTAAAAACTCAATCGAAACGAAGAAGGTTTTCTAAAAATGGGAATATGGATACCTAACTTGACTATTCCTGTCAATATCAAATCACCACAGACCAGCAAATCTTTTAAGGCATCTTTTTTTTAATCACATTTATTTTCTATATTTTTGAGCCATAACCTGGAGACAACGAATCGTTAAAAAATCGGCATTTTGTTTTAACCGAGTCGTCGGTTTTCTTTATTTGGCTCCCTCTAATTAAAGCCGTACTCCCAAAGGTTTCAACAAACTAACCATCAAGCCATTTCTATTAAAGGGTAGGCAGAAACGATAGGACGCCACACTACTCTTTCCTGGTACACTTATTTTCACTTCATACATCGATTACGCTCGTTGATTATTTTGAACTTTAAAATTTCCCCTTTTGAATTCTTATTAATTACTAAAATAAAACCTAATATTTATAATTTACAGATTATAAACTATTACTACTTTCCCTTATCCGCACCCAATGGTGCATAGGGCACTGCACTGGTACACCAAGTGCAGTGTATCTTGATCGTTTTATTACATGAAGGCAAGATGATCAGTCTTACGCTTCAGCCACCAATCCAAGTTATCACAAATGAAATATTAGTATGAAAATCTCATGTAAATAAATATTTCATGTTGACCCCTTACGGGAATCGAATAGTAGTGATAAATAATGTATGTGATCGTCTCCTGCGTTTAAATATTCAGATTTCCCAACACGTACACCACACTCCACACACATACCACAACACAACATACACATGACATAACATAACCACTTTGTATACTATTGTTTGCTCACTTCACGTCTTCAGAAAATTTTCTTGTAGATTTCGTTGTCCACGTAATTGCTGTTATGTTGTATAATATTACCTTAAATTGAAAATTCTTAAGTCATGTGACCAATAATAGCACTGTGTGCACAACATTAAAATATAAATAAATAAAAATAAAATAAATGCGTCTATTAGAATGTATGTCGGCCTCGTAATATAGTGGTAGCACATTTGACTACCGTGCATGAGGTCGCGAGTTCGATTTCCGTAGGGGTCAACATAAAATATTATTATTATATATCATGTGTACCTTCATGCAATAGAATGATCAATAAACACTATATTTTTGGTGTACTGATGCAGTGCCCTATGCACCATTGGGTGCAAATAAGGGAAAGAAGTAGTAGTAGTAGTATATTAAAAGCAAGTTAGCAAAAAGATGTTCTCTTTTGGTTGCATTTTGGATAAAACGCAAACTCCTCGCCCGTTCCCTGATCATTAATATATTATTAAGTCAGTGACCTCCAGTTCCAAGTTTACACTTGGGATGATATTATCCGAAGTGTTATACTCGGTGGTAACTACCCTCGGGCCGCCCCAGGGGTAAGTCGATCGTGTGGATTTCTGCCGTTTATGGGTTGATGGTGCCAATAAAGCCCCAATGGCGAATCGCAAGATCGAACTCTTGCACTAACAAAATGTTTTATGGGAATTTTTTAATTTTATTTTCTCACTAGATGATCTTAGTCGTTTTTAGTATTTAACCTCGTTTTTATACGATTATAAGTTTCTTTGATAAGTTTTTTCGTAAAACTAAAGTATGTGTGTAATGGTGGCTTCAGTGCGGTCAAATAGTTCTCTTAACTCTAAGGTGAATTCGTTTGTAAATCTATAGTATTCTAAAGTATTAAAAAATATATATACATTGTATTTTTTTTTTTAATCACCTCAATAGGCCAGGAGACCCAATAATAAAGGGGAAAAACGCCACAAACACCCAGGCTTGAGAAAATAACTTTTTGATGTTTGTGTTCTCACTGGGAATTGAACCCGGAACCTCCATATGATGAGTCCAGCGTCTTAGCCAATTAGCTATGGAGGCCGCTATGAGTGTATTGGTGGCCCCAGTACCTACGGTATGATAGTTATCTTTGCTGTATGGATCTCTATGGAAAAATGGATTCGATTTTATTTTCTAGTAGAGACCATCATTAAAATAGTGATCAATTGCATTGTGTAGGGAAGGGTGAGCGTGTGTGTGTCAGGGTGTGTGGTCATGTGATGATGTGAGAGGGTGTGGGTGTGTGTGGATTTGTCAATTACATACATTATTCTCTCCTTCGCAATGATAATAAAAAAAATACTACACAAATTTGGAGCGTGTCAATTCTGGTCGAACATCAACTTTATTTTCTTTTTATATATATTAAGAGATATTATATTGAATAAATCTATTTCCGAAAATAAAAAAATTCGAACACGTACGATAAAAAATTTGGAGAATAATTACTACCCACAAAACTGGTAAGCGAAATAAATATTTATTTTGTTTTATCCGGTTGGGTATGTCAAATTAGGTGATAAAGTATAAATAATCAACACAATCTTGGAGCTGTTATAAAAAATATTTTAAGATACAAAAATACTAAAGATATGACTAACTGGTAACACAACTGTAAGATAAATCCCACATCAATGTAAAAGTGTCACCAAACAAAGGATCATAAAGATTTCTTTCTGATTTACGCAGTATTGTTATATATCTTTCATCCTATCCTTCCGACATATTAACAAACAATTTGTGGCTATCAGACCGGAAGTAAAGATTCTAGGAACCGGACACAGGAAAAACAAAAAGGTTTTCTTTAAAGATATTACCGCTGTTGTAAAAGACAATACCACGTGGAGTGAGAAACATGGTGCGCTATGTCCACATTTGGAAAATTATTTACTATTTAAAATATATTTATGCAAGTAGTAAATACATATATTTAGTACATAAGAGAGGTAGTACCGTAATTATAAATATTTGTAAAAATTGCCATCTTTTTACCACTATTCAATTTTTTCTGTAATATATTTTTCTTTGAATAAAAAAAAGTTATTTTACAGAATTCTGGTTAAGTTACATTTGATTGATAACTCAACTTTTTACTATTACTTTCCCTTATTTGCACCCAATGGTGCATAGGGTACTGCATTGGTACAACAAGTACTTGATCATTTTATTACATGAAGGTAAGATGATCAGTCTTACGCCTCAGAACCAGTACAAGGTACCACGCATGAAATATTCATATCAAAATTACATGTTAATAAACTATAGACTCAACTATTAAAATATCAGAATTTTAAAAACTTTTTACCGATCATCCCATGATGAAAGTAAGTCGATTTTTGTTATATCTAAACACAGATAATAAAAAAATGTGTAGTGTTGATTATTAAAGCTCTTAAATAATTATTATGCCACGCAAGAGTGGCGCTCAAACTGCGTTTCGCGATATGGAACCTCGTGATAACGAAACTTCGATACTAAAACTTTGTTTCGTAACGATAGTAAAACTTTGTTCTGCGAACGTTTCCGCGACACTCGAGTGTTATAGATTGGAAAATATTTCCACAATTTTCCTTGTGAAAATTCTTGCATTCTTGCTCCATTGCAACTGAAAGCAGAAATGGAAAATGCTTTTCTCTCTTTGGTTCAAGGTGAGAGAAAATAACGTTTATTTTCGTTTTCATTTTCGAAATACTATGAAATGTGTGAAAGACTGCTATGCTATTTTTAAGAGATCTGCAATTTATTGAATGGAAAATTGACTGCATATATTTTTTTAAAGAAATAAAGCAATGCATGATCTATCAGTCAACATGGAGTGGTGTGGCGTTCTATCCACTCCGTTGACCCCTCCACTAAAATTTCGAAACAATTTAAAAAAAAATATTTTTTTATTGAAACAATATCTAAATACAGAGTTAAAACATTCTTTAAAAAGGAAAAATGGGAATAAACTGTTTTCAAGATTTGTAAATTTTTCTGCGAATTTAAAATTAAGCGTCGTAAGAAAACAGCAATCAAATTAGTGATACAGTGCGGATTGAACTAAAACCACTAATATCACAGGTAGTTCTACATTTTCACCTTAATTCTACAACTAGGTAACTGTTATCAAAATATTCCATGTTAAAACACCGTTTGGAAATCATATTTCAATTTTGTAATTCTTCACGTAAATCCATAATAAACGCTTATTTAAAAAACAAATAGGTTAGCGGTAGTGATGGCAAAACATTGACCACATTATTTGATAAATTAAATTGAAGTATTTAAATTAAAAAACGGTGAGTGACGTGTGCCTCCCGAAAGCCTTAACCATGCTTGCCTATTTTACAAGGCATCAGGTTCTCGGCGTCCTGGTCGTCCACTGCTGACAATTCGTTGGCAGTTTGCGTCAGCGCTGCGGGACGTGGACTTGATTTGGGAGGATGCGCGGGAGCTAGCGGCCGATCGCTTGGCCTGGAGGCAGTTCTATATATGGTATGATGATGATGATGAAAAATAAAACAAATATGGATTCAGCTTGAGCGTTGCTATTTCTTGTTTTTAACGACAGCATAATATAAATTTAATACAAGGTCATCCCTGATGAAAGTGAACTTAATATAAAATTATTTCAGTTTACAGACAGATTAAATTATATTCCGTGACATTTCGTAAAAAGTGCATTCTGCATCGTTTCTGACATAATAATGACGTATGGACACTACAGAGTATAAATATTATTTAATCATTCACTACCAAAACTACCCACATCCAGATCTTTAAGGGTTTTTTAAAACTCCCAATGTGATCAAATATGTCAAAATTAAGAATAAAAAGCAACAATGTAAGAAAGTAAAAATAGAAAATTATGACAATTTTGAAAAAATTGGGACATAATAATTACAGCGAAAAATATAGCAGTGTTTTACAAAACATTTTTTTTAAATTATTGTAATCTGACACTCTCTGATTTTTTTGGTTGTATTTTTTGTTTATCATTAATTTCATAATGTTATCTATAGTAAAATAAAATAGTCGCAAACATTAAAAAAAAACTTAAAATAGACGCCAAGGTTAGTATGAGGAGTAAAAGTTTTAATTTTAGTACATTTTTAACTTAGTAAAATCCTTCCAAAATATTTATAAATATCTCATTTTTTTAAGCTTTTAAAAATGTGAATGATTCAATAACTACCCCATTAAGGTATCCGTAAGTGCTTCAAAGCTTGCTTACATGATTATACAACTAACCGAATTTAATCATTATTGTTTAATAAACGCAGTTTGAAATGTCGTTATAGTTTTTTAAGGGCCAAGTGCGTGACTACTGCTACTACTGTATTCCCTTATCCGCACCTAATAGTGAATATGGCACTGCATTGGTACATGAACTGCAGTAAATCTTGATGGTTTGCTACATGAAGGTAAGATGACAAGTCTTACGTTTCAGTGTCATTCTAATATAAGATTTCACTTTTTTTTTAAATAAACAGTTTTTAAGCTCTTATGATATACTCAAATATTTCGATTTTGGTACTGCTTTCATTTGAAATAACTGTGCCAGAAAGCAGGAAACAAGTTGTGGTGAAGTGAAATTTGAACTTACAGATTTTAATCCGGAATCTGCAAATCTACTACCAGACCAAAACCCGGTTCTAAATATTTTTCGTTTAAAATGACATTTAAATAAATATTTAATATTAACATTCTACCTACAGTATTTCATACAAATAATCAGCAGTGCCCTATACGCCATTAAATGCGAATACGGGAAAAAGTAAATAGTGTAGTATTGACTCCGTCGAGAATCTAACTAACGATTTTATACATAAAAGACCATCGCGCTAACCACTATACCACGAGGCTAACAAATAATTTAGAGGATTTTTTTTTTTCTGAAAATCGAATTTGTATGTTTTATTATAAATGGTATTAAATGTTTAAGAGGCGAGGGATTTTGCAATGAAACTACTCAAATATGGTAATTATTATAAAATTCACCTGCCTAACCCACTTACGGTTGACGATCCATCCATTAAAATACCCGTGCACCATTTCTTAAAGTTTAAGCGATAAATATTTACTTAATGAATTATTTATCTTCGTCAAAAGATTGAAGAGATAAACGAACCAGAATATTCGCAGAATCTTAACGGTTGACGAGGAATTAGTGGAATAAATAAGAAACTATATTTAATTCATTTCATTCTTTGCGTTGCTTTGATTCCTCTACATGTCTACATAATACATTCTCGACGAGACACTACACAATAGTCTAACGGATCGGATCTTTTCGCTGTTTTCGCTAACACCGCTCGTTAGTGTGGCCTTTCAAGAGAAAAATATAATTTTAGTTTTTAAAAAGTCGAGATTTGTTTGCACTTACTATAATGCTTTGTATCTTTTTTTGGACACTTGCTTTGAAAACTCAGCAATTGAGCATTATAAGCTCCGCGCTAGGAATCCTGCGGATATACACGGATCTCAGCGGAGCTGATGGATGCGGAACTGAAGTGGGAAGATAAGAGAGTGTTGACCGGCAACAGATCTAGTGATGTCCACATGCTCCCCATAGTAATAATGAAGAACCTACCTATTAAACTTAGAAATAGCCACTACCGATTTACAGTTAAAAATTTCAATAGTTATCAAAGGAAACACCTAATTTTTAACCAAATATGTATGCGTAAATTGCGTAAGCAATAATTGGGTCCTTCCTGATAGCATGAATATCTTTGAAAACGATATAAATATTTAAAGTATATTTTTACAATTCCAACGATATAAAACACAATGATCAAAAATTTTTCTTTCATTTATTAATATATGTTTTAAAAACACGAGATTACCAGTGACTTTTAACGCCCGTTATTGGCTAATGACGTCATACCCGTCTACCGTGGAAGGCGTGAAATTCATTCCGTAGAGAGCGCCTATATTGCTGAGACGTCACACCGCATGCGCGCTAAATGGAGGATTTTGCGAGCGATTTGAAAAAGCGCTATTTCAAACCGCGCTAAAAAATTCATATGACATCGTAAAAATTAAAAAAAAAATCCCTTGATATTGTAATTTTTCAATCAATTTTTTGAAATAAAAAAATAAAAAATCGGAAAGAACCCAATTATTACCTACAACTTAGTCCTCTGATAATATAATGAACATATATCTGTATAAATAAATTATCGTATAGGATATTTAAACAAAGCTCATAACCTTTTTTTCTCAGCATAGCATCACAAATCATAAATAATAATAGTCATTCTATCTTGTTCCGTGATCTTGAGGATTTTTTCGATCGGAAAAATATCGTTGGCCATGACTATGTAGCCTTTCATGAATATATCAAGTTTGTTAATTTAAATTTTGTGCCAGAAATAAAGGCGTATATCATCTTACGCTAGTCTGTGAGAAGAAAACTTGTCGCAAGTATAAACACAGTAACTAACTTTTTCTTAAACATTACTTGACAGTAAATAAACAATCGTTTTATTTGTATCGACGCCGCGACGTGATCAAACGCCGCTTTCACGGATAATTTTTTTTCTGATAACTTTCTTTCTGGCTAAAAATGAGTCGTCAAATTGATCTTAGCTATGTTCTGAAGTAAATGTTCTGAATATTATTCTAATGTAAATGTTCTTAGTATGTTCTTATATAATCTAAGAATTGTTAGAGTTAGACGAGCTGTTGAAATTGTTAGAGTTAGCTGAAACCTCAAGCCTTAAATTTTTAGTTCGTGAAATAATTCATAACTAACTAACTAATCATCACGCCATTTCCCCGTAGGGTTAGGCAGAGAGGATAGGACGCCATACCACTCTGTCCTGAAAGACTTCCTGTGCTTCCTCTACATTCATACATCTTCTCATGCACATACGCCGGTTATTCCGACTTGTGGTGGAGTGGGATTCGAACCTAGAGATTCTAATCCGGAATCCTCGAATCTACCACTAGACCACAACCCGGTTCGTACACCTATCATACATAGTCTTACCACACATTCGCCTGAGAGATCGCATTTCAACAGCATTCAGTCTACTTTCATCCTTCTTTTTCCAACACCACGCTTCACTACCAATACATAAGGGTTGGTACCAGAACTCCGTTGCGTACTGCCAATTTTTGCTTCTTTCGATAAGTTCTTATTTGCCACTGACGATTTTCAAGGCACCAATAACTCTGTTTCATTAAAGTAATTCATATACATATTTTATATTGTACTTGGTTCACCAAAGTAGCTTCATATATGCACCGTTGTTTATGTCGGCAAGTGAAAAAAGAAAAAAACTGTACCCACACAAAAAATGCTATACAAAAAATTAGTTATGTCATAAAAGTATTGAAAAATTGAAAACTGAAAGATGTTAAACATTTCTTCGATAAAACGACAAGATTTATCTAGGTTTTTTGCATTTTCCTTTTTATGGTATAATGTATTTTGTCTTGTTACAGCTAAGAAGGGTGTAGATAAATTCATTACTTATGGTAATATATTGGGTTGTCCTTAGGAATGTACATTTAGCTGTATGCTTAGCTCGGAAAGGGATTAAGGTCGTCTGCCTCTCCTCTTCATGCTTTATGAGCCATTGTTTGACTGTGATAAACATTCTTCCGTCTGAAATCGCGATCTTTGTTTATATAATTGAATTAAATACAGTTGAACTTGGTTGTAACGTGCATTAATGTGCGTTTTTTAGGTTTTTTAAAAAATGAATACTCATTTAGTAAAGCAGTTATCAGTTATCAAGAAGAAGGATGAAAGTAGACTGAATGCTGTTGAAATGCGATCTCTCAGGCAAATGTGTGGTAAGACTATGTTTGGATAGGTGTACAAATGTCGAAATTAGAGCAGAGTGCAAGGCTGAGATAAGCATTATCGACAAAATTAAGGAAAGGCTTTTACGATGGTTTGGTCATGTGGAGCGAATGAGTGATGAAAGAACGGATAAAAAGAAGTTTGAATGCAAGTGTGCCTGAATGTAGAAGCCGCGAAAAGGCCGAGAGAAAGACATGTCATGACCAAAAACGTCGAGTACTTGAAAGCGGACATGTGAAAAGTCGAAATAATCGGCGTATGTGCATAAGAAGATGTATTTATTTATTTTTATTTTATTTATTTATAGGAAAAACAACAGTATCGATACATGAACGTAGTATACAAAAAAAAAAAAGCATGAATTACCAATTATAGTTTTTTCACATGTATACAATTCAAAGTAGATAGAAAAAATAAATATAAGAAATAAAAATAAAGAGTTATGAGGGAAGGATAGGATGATAGGGATAGGCAAAAAAGGAAAAAGGAGATGACTGGGAATAGGAATAGGATTATCTTTTACAGTCTATAAGATTTCAAAAAAATTTTAATTTGAAATTGGGTAGTCTGATGTTAAAAATGTCAAGACAACTACAGTATTCATTGAATTTCGCACAACTACGATTTATAAAAGAATTTTTTAAATAATTATTTGATGGTGCTAAATTATAAAAAAGATGACATTGTCTAGTGAGTCTAATTGGACAATGAAGAGGTATCTGCTCTAGAAGATAGGGGCTCTCAATTACATTATTTAAAACTTTATACAAAAAAACATAAATCAGATATATTTCTACGCTTAATAAGTGAAGATAATTTATGGAAGGATGATGATTCTTCGTAAGAGTTAAATTTCAAATGAAGCTTACCATCCAACATTTTCAGAAATTTATTTTGAATACGATCGAGTTGAGCTATGTATGTTGAGTATTGAGGGTTCCAAACGACTGAGGCGAATTCGAGGTGACTACGAACATAAGCGTTGTATAAAGTAACAAGAGAGGATGTATTTTTAAATGGTTTAGTGGTTCGAAAAATAAAAACCTAAGTTTCTGTAGAAAACACTAACGCAAGCTTCAATACTTTCCTAATGAAGTTAAAAGTTTTCAAGCTCATTAATGAAAAACTTGTCTCTCTAATTCAGTTTTCCTGGTCAGCCGTACTATTGTTAATTTTAACAATTAAACATATTTTTTTTGGATTTTCATTGAGTGAACGTAAACCTAAAAGCATTTGTTGAACATTTAAAAAAACGCTCTCTTTTTTGTTTCGTAATATGACACTAATTAATCGAGATCGTTTTGAAAATGAATATGAAACAATCGTCTACAGACTGACTCGTATAATAAAAAATTAAGTATTTAGCTGTAAAGAGAAACATATTGTTTATTATACTATTTTGATGTCGTTAAATGTATATTAAAAAAACAGTAAAGGCCCCAGGTGGGATCCTTGAGGAACCCCAGAAGGAATTGATGTAATTAGAGATAAAAAAAAAAGAACGGCTACCGCTTGGCTTCTATTTTTAATATAAGAAATGAGCCATCTAAGGAGATCACCATGAAATACCCATTTCGCTAATCTTACGAATTAAGACATTGTGGTTTATTTTATCGAAGGCTTTAGCAAAATCAGTATAGATGGCGTCCACCTGGTAGCCCTCTTCCATGGCTGAAAATATGAAGTGATTAAACTCAAGCAAATTTGACTCAATAGACCTACCTCTTAAAAATCTTAAAAAACGTGACGAAAAGATAATGTCTTTTCTTATTACTGGGTTGATTTTATCGGTGACAATTTTTTTTTCCAATTTTTCCAAAATAGTGGAGTTTTAGATATCGGTCTATAATTAGAGACGTCAGACCGGTCACCACTTTTGAGTGATTGGAGTTATGAGAGCTCTCTTCCACACGGAGGGGAAACATCCTTCTCTAAAAGATTGTGTATACAACTACAACTTGGAGAGCGGAATAACAAGTTCCACAGCACAGTTTTTAATTAATAGGGGGGAATACAATCTGAACCAGGACCCTTATTGACATCAATATTACTAAGGTATGTGAGGACAGTAGTTCGGTCAAAGTCAATTGTATTTAAGGAAGTGCTACTTTCGTTGGCATAAGTAAAGGGGGGCGCCATACACGATGTACCGATAGAAGAGTCAGGCACAAATACGGACTTAAAATAATCGTTAAATTGATTTGATATAGATTATACCGTCGCAGGAAGACACATTGTTAAAATGCATTGCCGACGGTAGATTGGAGTTATTACATCTTTTATATTTAGAAAATGACCACAAAATTTTCGGATTTGTTTTCAAGGTTTCTTCCACACTTTCGATATATTTTTTCGTAACAGATTTTATGAACGGTTTTTTTGACGAGACCTTAAAGAGAAAAGGGTTTGAAAATCTTCAATTTGTTTAAAATTTCTTCCATTTTTTATGGAATTTAGATTTTTCTTTCAATATCTTTATCAAGGCTTTGCTATACCAAGGGGGGTATTGGTTTGGGCTAAAAACAATTTTTTAGGGACACGTAATTCAATTATATTATATACGATGTTATAAAATTTTATCCGTAGAATCGTTTACGTTCAAATCCTGGAATTCAAGATCCCAGTTTACTCGAGTGAGATCGTCCTTAATCAATGCACAGTCCGCCTTGTGGAATAGCTGGATTTCTCTTGCATTGGGCTTCAGACATCTTGCGGGATTCAAGATGAAAGTTAAAAATCAATTACTAGAGATTTGTGGTGGCTGTCTTCGGGAACAATTGGATGCGTGCAATGAGATGTTAAAACAGTATGTAAAATTAGTCATAACAAGATCTAAAATCCTATTTAGTCTGTTGCGTTCACTATTAAATTGTAGTAAACCGTATAAAGCTAAGAATTCCACAAGTTAGTCTACTAGTATCCGAATCATAATTTGTAGGCGAGAGTGAATTACTACCTCATCTAAAATGTATGAATGTAGAGGAAGCTAAGGAAGTCTATCAGGACAGGGTGGTATGGCGTTCTATCCTCTCTGCCTACCCCTACGGGGGAATGGCGTTATGGTTAATTAGTTAGTTAGTTTTAGTTATCTTTACCAATTTTCGAGAAGTCTGCACTATCATTCTGATAAATTATTATACAGTGAAAAATATTATTACTTATATAATTATAGACCCAGTATTTGGAATCCATATGCTTCATATGGGGAGCTGATGATTACTCTAATGACAATTATATTGATTTTACAGGTAATGATTTTCTGCGTTATTTTGCCGAGTTTGTGAGATGTGTGTTGCCGACGTTTCGGAACACACTGCAGTGTCCATTTCTGGGCTGATAGACACTGCAATGCGCTCAGAAAACTTCGAAAACACAACACCCACAAAAACGGCACAATAACCCAGAAAATCTTTATCTGTAAACTCAACAAGCTTTTGATATACTTATTTTATCGTAATTGATGCTAAAACTTTTAAGATATGCGATTAAAATTTCACTAGAAGGGGCGTTTCCTTTCAAATTTTCTAAAAATATACGCTTCCTAGGCTTTCGTATTTTCTAAGTGTGGAATGTCGATCTCTCTGGCGAATGTGTGGTAAAACTATGTATGATAGGTGCACTAATGTTGAAATTAGAGCAGAATGAAAGGTTGAGATAAGCATTATCGACAAAATTAAGAAAGTCTTTTACGTTGGTTCGGTCATGTAGAGCGAATGGATGATGAAAGAACGGCTAAAAAAAATATATGATGCGACTTTGCCTGGATGTAGAAGTCGAGAAAGGCCGAGAAAGACATGGCATGATCAAGTAAAACAAGTGCTTGAAAGTGGGCATGTAAGAAGTCGGAATAATCGACGTGCGTGCATGAGAAGATGTATGAATGTGGAGGAAGCAATAGAAGTATGCCAGGACAGAGTGGTGTGGCGTTCTATCCTCTCTGCCTACCCTTTCGGGGAAATGGCGTGATGGTTAGGTAGTTTAGTTAGTTTTGGAAATGTCGCCTCTCTGAAATTCTTATTCGAAGTTTAAGATAGGTTATTTTTTGAGCTACCTGGTTTAATAATATTTTTTTCTTTGTGATAAAATATCGAATTTCCGTCTCAAGCTGACTAATCCGAAACAAACACGAGATTACGGAATTATTTATTATATTTGCTTAGGTACAATTGTGGCCAACTGTGGCTGACTGATTTCTCGCTAAATCTATATTATCCCTGGCTTATAGTAAATTCATTACTGTAATATTTTTCACTTATCTTTCTTCATAAACTTTCGCTGTAAATAAATATTTCAATGTTTCGAGGGTTGGTTATTTATGCTGAGATCAAGTGCTTTTTACAATAATATTTTATGTAATTTTATAGGGAAAGCTTACGCCCTGGAGGCAATCTCAAAATGCCAGGCAAGCCCTTGAACACAGGTTATTTGTCTTCTTTTGGTTATTTATAGTGGATTTTCGATTAACTATGTATGCATTTACGTTTTGGATATTTTTTACTTTATTTGAAAATCTTGACTGGTTGCTATTTATGGACAATGCACAGAAGCCTTTGCCGGCTCGTTGTGTTCACCATCAATTCCAGGAGGGGTCAATAAGTGATATTCAAATAAAAATATCTCAAATGAGAGACCATAGACTGACGCTGAAGCGTAAGGCTATCTTGCCTCCTTGCAAGAAATTGACAAAGTTTTACATTTGGTACACAAACGTGGTGCCCTAATGCATCATGCATGGATAAAGGAAAGTAGTAATGGTAAGTAATTTAATAAGCAAATTAAAATTATAGTACCATATAAAGTTGTTAATCTAATATGTTAAATTGTCCAGTTGTCCAGTGTCCAATGGTCACATTGTTGGTCGAGCCCCCAAAACCTGTTATGTCAGTGGCGAGAGTGTCAAAACATGTTATAGGGCAGTGGCGTACGAAAATATAATATTTTCTACAAAAAAATACTTTCGAATCCACTTTTTTTTTTTCGAAAAGAATGATATTTTTTAAAGAACCTAGAATTTTAAATATTAAATTGCTTTTTTCTTCAACATATACCTTTACTAACTAACCATACGCCATTTCTCTGAAGGTGAAGGAGAAAGGCTCTGTTTTCTCCAAATACCTACACCTCGTACACGCATGCCAATTACACAAGACATATTTTAATTTTTTAGGTGGCCACTTTCAAACACTTATTTACTGTGTTTTTTTAAGTGAAAACTTCTTTAGAATCGTTGGGAGTGATTTGAAACTCTATGAAACGAAAAAAACGACACTAAAAAGAGACAAACATATAGATCTATGGGATTTAGCCTGCGAGAGAATGAGATAGAACACAGTTTCCGCCGCTGACAGTAGTTCCATCTACCTCATCAGATACATCTACCAGTTGATCGCCGACACCCCTTATACTTTTATAATGTGGTGGAGGTCCTAGGCTATAAAACAGAATTTGTTCTATTCATGTATCTAAAGAGGTAGATTCGAGGTTATCCACGAGAACTTAATAAAATACACACCAAGAAGTATCGCGGATTCTTCATAAAGATTACGATAAAATTCCAATGATTTTAACTGGCGATTTTAATGTCAATTTTGCACTGGATACAGCGCTGTCTTTGATTGAATTCCTTGACAGCAAATTCAATTAAAAAATGTGCAGTAGTCGCACCGAATCGACAACGCAATCAAAACAGTAATTGAAGTAATTGATTCTTGATATTTTGGAGTGATTTGAAAATTTATGAAAAAAAAGCGACTAAAAAGAGACAAACATATGGATCTATGGGATTTAGCCTGCGAAAATGAGATAGAACACAGTTTCCGCCGGCTGACAGTAGTTCCATCTACCTCATCAGATACATACGCGCCGGCACCACTTATACTTTTATAATCAGGTCTTAGGCTATAAAACAGAATTTGTTCTATTCATGTATCTGAAGAGGTAGATTCAACTCCCAAAATTTTGTAGCAAAACCGAGGGAGGAGCCATTGACGCGGTATTTCACAGATATATTGATAAAATCGAAACAAAAACTTTTGTCTCATACTTTAGTTATCATAAGCCGCTCGTATCACTTGTAGAAATTGAAGACATGGATCATGAATAATAAAATGAAAAAAAATTATCAACTGGTACCAATATTTATATAATAAATAAATCCTATAATCCCACTCCTGATACTGCATTTATCTCATTCTCTCTCAGCTTAGTTTTATTAAGGTTTCACTTCTACCTGGTGTGAACTGCACACATGCGGTTTTTTTTTTACTATCCGGCTTCTATACCTACTCAGAAATGCTTTCGTCGTAATTATTTTATCCATTCATTAATAAACTTACTATGGCTTTAAATAGCACGAAAAACAGTTTTAATAAAAGTTACATGAACTGCAATGCCGAGTATAAATATCTTATATTTAACCATTTTATTCATTTGAAAAGCTTTTTTTCTAAATAAAGTCAAAGCTAAATAAAAATGTACCTTTTACAACGAAATTGGAGCAAGGTTATTGCACATTATTATAAAAGCGTAACAAAGTCCTTGAAGCACAATACATCATCATTTACTTGAATGTGTGGCATGTTCTTTGAAGCAGATAAAGCCCATACGGCAGTTTATTTTAAAACTTCTGCATCATTAAACGGATTCACTCCGTGTCAAAGATATAAATCAAATGTAGAGGAATATTAAAAAACAAAAGGTATTTCAGTGCCTTACTTAATATACTACTCTGAATTGGTAGTATGTACGTTTTTGTGACTTTGTTTTCTCCTTCGTCGTACTTTCAAAAGAATATAAATAGATGAAAATCAGAGGATAATTTGACAGTTATGCGTACCTTTTAATATTTTCCTACCAAGCCGTTGTTTAGTAATATTTAACCCTAAACTGGTTTCGTGGGTCTTTTAAACCAATGTTGATTTTTTTAAATACCGCTCTGTAGCGGCATTTAAAAAAATTACGTTTTTTGCCAAGTGATTCTTAGTACCTTCTATTAATTAAGGGTTAAACATAACCATCATCAACATAATAAATAATACTGTTTAGTGAAATAGGGTAAAAATAAACCATCATGTATTGTTGATACCTACGTATCTGAAAAAGTAGTAGATATAAATAATATGACCGTTGGTGCATTGGGAATCAAGTCCACGTCCTGCAGCTCTGACGCAAACTGCCGACGAATTGTCAACAGTGGATTACCAGGACGCCGAGAGCCTGCACACACATTTGATTAATAAAACTTGATTTCAATTTGGTGGGGGTACATGGGATGCAAGAAAATAAAAACCCATTCGCTTCAATTTTTGAGGAAAAAAAACAGAATCACAACCCTTAAGGTCGAATTTTCAATCGACGTCTTTCGTAATAAGTAAGCGATCATAATCATTATCCAATTTACGTTATAAAAGACTATTAATCTCAGAAACTTCATGTTCTCTTTTGCTTATCAGTTAATTACACCTAACAACATGCCATAATATGTCGTGCTAATCCAAGACTTCTTTTCACTTTATTTTACACCAAAGAAATGTTTTACAAGTCGCACTTGGTAAATTCTTTCGGTATTTCGGCGATCTAAGGTAATAATAACCTGCGTTGCGTTAGCACGCACGCGGGTGAATTTGTTTTATTAAACGAGTTAAAAATACGTTAGGAAGAAATTGACGTACCGCTACTGATTATTTACAAATTACTATAGTTTCGTCATAAGTCACGCGACTCGCAAAAGTTTGTGTTTAGATTGACCATACAAACTGTTACGAATGGTATAATATCTTCAAACAAAACATGTTTTTTTTTTAAATATTTACCTGCATATCTAAAGAAACCCGGACAAGGAGCACTTATCAGGATGGGAAGTAGGGGATAGGCAGCACACTTCTCTAGTTTGGGAGATGTGTTAGGAGTAGAATGGGGGAGTGGAATAGGTAACAATAATCGTCAGGATGGATGAACAGGAAATGAAGAATATTTATTCATTTATTTATTGACGGACAGAGTCCATTAAAAACATTATAGTTACACGAAATTTTTACAAAGAAAAAAAAAATTGCAAGGACAGAAATAAACAGCAAAGACAAAGAATAATTTTTTAAATTAAGTAAAACGCATAAGCTAACTAAGATTCTTCATTTTATAAAGAAAGACATCTTACACCAAAATAATCTAAATCATTCTGGTAAAGGTGCCTGTGCGCCATAATTGGTCCTAATGACCGAGGAACAGCATTTCATTATTTCTTTAGTCTACGGTGGGAACGTAAAAGAATAAAATTTCAGGGGCATAATGCAGTTCACACAGATTATCTCTAATGCATTTGACTTGATAAGCTAGAGAATATGACTGTCTCAGTCCCATCTTCCATGCAATAAAACGATGTTGAAATTCAAGGCTGATTAAACATTCATTCAGTTGAATAGTCATCCATTACTGCTTTTGACGTGATAACGTCTAATAAATCGATGAACGCCAGCTGCATACACGAAACAACATGACTCATTGTCACGTTCCGCCTGAGCCGAGTGTGCAAGCGAGAGCGCGGAACAAGCGATAGAGAGGCACGATCGGCTAAGCGTTCGGTTTGTGACGCATCTATCTATCTTCCCCTCCATCGGCTGATGCGTCCGAGTAGAGGGGAGACAGCAGCAGCACACAAGAAGAAAAAACAAAAAAAAAAAAATTTTGGAAAAAATTGTTATTAGCAATTAACTCCTGCTTTGTGTTATACAAAATCATGATAGTTCAGTAATAATAATTTAAGTCAATTCATTAAAGTAATACTATTTTTCATCAATGTTTTCTTATGACGTTATCACGTAAATATCGTCCGTAAACCGACTTTACAGACAACCAAAAGTTTTTTTTTTTATTGTTTGTAATTTTTTTTTAAAATTGCAGAGCCAATACCACTCGTATTTGAGTTTAAAATAAATTGATAAAACTTTTTTATAAAGGAACTTTTTTATTTATATTTTCCTTTTTCTCATGAAACACGAATTATCACGGTCACCCTATTCTAAAAACAAGTTCCTTACGTAATGTTACAAACGCCTAAACACACCTCCAGTGTAATAAATGATATTGTTATTAGGAGTTGGAATCGAACCGAGGACCAAGTCGACTACAAGGCTTTGTCCTCCCGGACAGGTTAATCCACGAGTTGAGAAATAATTTACATAAATTTACGCATTCCCGAGCCGGATAAATTATTCGAACAGACATGTCGAACGAATATTTATCTAGCTAAACCAACAAATGTTAATCTACACAATTATTAATCAGTATCTTTAATTAAGTTCATATTGATTTTGATGTTGATTTTCATATGAATATTTCATGTATGATACCATGATGACTGGTACTGAAGCGTAAGACTGATCATCCTACCTTCATGGAATAAAATAATCAAGAGACACTGCACTTGGTGTACCAATGCAGTGCACTGTACAATTGGGTGCGGATAAGGGAAAGTAGTCATGTACTTGTATTATGGAACTTTTGAGTGTCCTAACTAACTAACTAACTAACTAACCATCACGCCATTTCCCCGAAAGGGTAGGCAGAATGTCCTGGCATACTTCTCTTGCTTCCTCCACATTCATACATCTTCGCATGCACGCACGTCGATTATTCCGACTTCTTACATGCCCACTTTCAAGCACTTGTTTTACTTAATCATGCCATGACTTTCTCGGCCTTCCTCGACTTCTACATCCAGGCACAGTCGCATCATATATTTGTTTAGCCGTTCTTTCATTATCCATTCGCTCTACATGACCGAACCAACGTAAAAGACCTTTCTTAATTTTGTCGATAATGCTTACCTCAGCCTTGCATTCTTACAAGTCCTATACTCGTTCAAATCAAGTACTCTTCTTGTCCCATGTCTCCTACTTCTACTACTTTCCCTTATCTACACCTAATGGTGCATAGGGCACTGCATCAGAACAATTAGTGCAGTACATTGATCATTTTATTACATGGAGGTAATATGATCAGTCATACGCTTTAGTACCCCCCAAGGTATCACACATGATTTGTAAAAAAATCACATGCAAATAAACATTTCATGTCTCCAGTAAAACTTTTTCATATTTTTATTATTTTTTATTATAAAAATATTTCCTTTAGTCAGCCGTGAGAAAAATATTTATTTTGATTTACAGATAAAGTGTGATTTCCTCATAATTATTTGACCATATGTGGAGACAGTGGGCCACGGACAAGGCCATTCTTTGCCAATGTGTACTCTTGCCCTCGGGGTAGGATTTATTATATGCCTTGCTTTGATCTATAGCTGACTGATAGACAAGACTATCTTAATTGGTTCCTACACTTTATGATTTCCTGATAGCTTCCTAATAGCAATTATTTATTTATATCAATTGTAATTATAATAACGCACCATAAACAACTTTTTATATCCATAAAGGTAACACTAGTAGTTTCTACGCTTAAATATATAGATAGTATCTTAAATGTAAGCCTGATCATCTTGCCTCTGTCATAAAGTAACCAAGACACTTTTACGTATGCGTTTTGTGATGTATGAATTCAGTTATCATTTTATCTAAATTAATATTGTATTGAAATAAATGCAGCCTCCATAAATATGTCACTAATTCACAGAATCCCCTAATCTCATTTCCATGGTAATGGATGGTACAGGAATCCATTGGAAAAAATACAATACAAGTCATTTTAGGGTTATTTTGAACATTAGATCACCATTAGATCAAATATAATTATAAATGTGATACTTTAAGAAAATCTGGGATAACTAAGTTCGTAATTTTACTTATCATCGTAGCATCATACCATATCCGCTCCCCATGTAGATCATATGGATTCCACGAACTGCTTCCAAGCTAAGCGATCGGCTACCAGTTCCCGGGCTTCCTCCCAGGTCAGGTCCACGTCCCGCAGTTCTGACGCAAACTACCGACGGATTGTCAACAGCGGACGTCCAGGACGCCGAGAACCCGATGCCTTGTAAAATAGCCAAGCATGGTTAAGGCAACTTTACTACGGAATCAAAACCCAATAAACAACGAATAAATCATATTATTTATTATTCTTAATATTCAATAAAATATATTATTACTAGTAATACAAAAATACAATAGGCACTTTATTTTAACTTGACAAAAAAATAAAATCATGAAACTTCATACTCATAAACTTTTATTATTTTTATATTTTCATATACCGTAACAAAATGGATATAGTGCTCGTGTGATTGATTCAATATAAAAATATAAAATCCTTTGTTTATGTGCCAAATTTTCATCAAGTTAATCTTTCAGAAGAAAACAAACAACGCAATATCGAAAATATTTTTATTTAATCGATCACAATTTTTATACTGCCATTCCAATATGGATTAGGTATTAGATATTTTTTTTTGTATTAAGCCGTCAATAAATATATTAGTTTGGTATTTCAGTAAAACAAGTTTGGATCCATATCCATAAAACCACTTTTCAATAAATAATAATAAACAGACATCACTTTCGTTTTTAATTAAAAAATCACGTGAGATAAACAAGATTTAGTTTAGATGTTTATTATAACCATGATATCGAATCTCATAGATGGCTAACCCGTATAACTAAAAAATTATTAGTTTTCGTTTTTTCCAAAGCTCCAATTGCGTACCTACTAGTATTTTAGTCTTGTATAGACTTTTTAAAAGTCTTTAATCTGTTTTTAGTTTTTTAAAAAGAGAACTTTAACAGAAGAGGTAAAATAATCTGGTCCCGTGTTCGAGGTCTGGTCCACTTATAAAATTTCTGAAAATTATCAAGTACGTGATATTTAAATTTCTAATAAAATATAAATTTGGGTTTTCTATCAGTCTTATTTTAATGGATTTACATAGTATACATGGTGTAACAAAACTCGATGTACAAACGTTAAACCAGTAAATCGATGTCATATTTGGAATCGATTTTGTAAATTTTTTTTATTTGACCCATAGTTTTCGAGAAAATTGAGTACGAAGTTTTTTTTATTTATTAATTTCTGCAAATTGTTATCAAATGTCATATATTAAGTCAAATTAATACTATCCATGAAGAAAGCAAAAAAAAAAAACCGCATTTTAATAAGAATTGGTGCAATTTTACTTAATCTGCCATACTTGTGAAAACTTTTATGAGAAGAATTTATTTTTTATTTTTGAAGCAAAGATAAAAAAGTCGTATGTCGTAGTCGTACTCCAAATATGATGAAGATTCACCAGTTTTCGGGTTGTACTTCGAGTTTTATTACCCGCGTATTTATGTAAGTACATTTTTTTTTTGGATAGAAGTATAAATAAGTTTTCCATAAACAAGCTAGTATGTCAATAAAGAGCATTTTTTATTAGGTACATGAATATTTTATTTAACCATAACGTGCATGCTTAACTTTTACTACATGCTTTGGCGAATGATGATGGTGGTGATGCACCAATGAGTGCGAATGCACCACTGGCACGTGATGGTGAATTACTGGTGAAGAGTGCACCACTGCATGATGAACAACCGGTGAAGAGTGCACCAACGACACGGAGTGCAGCACTGGGGCAGAATGCACTACTGGCACTGACTGCACTAATGGTACTGATTGCACCACCGGTATCGATTGAACCACTTGGGTAGAATGCACCACCGGTACAGATTGCACCAGTGGGTATGATAATGCTGCTGGATGACTCAAACCGAGGCTTATATGCAGACCTGGCGTCGGTGCAGCCGATGTTGCTGCAATCCACACGAAAAACAACTGAAAAAAAATTAAATATGTCAATTTTTAACAATTTATCGAGTATTTTTCAAGGGAATGTTCAAATACTGGATTTAAAAAGAGGGTCGAAAGCAAATAAAAAATTTAAACAAACAATACCATTAATGATAAGATGTAGTGGGTACGTATGTAGATTTTTAAAAATGTCAGCTAGTTTGGTTAATTAAGAATCAGTTATATGCGTCAATGCACATCTCAATGGATGTCAACATAGGAAAAAAATTTAAAAATATTAAAAATCTGTCGAAAAAAAAACTCGCATTTGAAAACGACTTTTCAAACTCAGGTTTTTTATACAAGTTTCAAAAATTTATCGATTAGACATGTTGTCCCAACCTGTGGTCCGCGGACCCCTGGGGGTCCGCAAACATCAAGTGGGTGTCCCAGCAATGACATCTCATGGACCATTTACAACTTTTAAAAAAAAACATTTTGTTCCAGAGACAGCCAACAGACTCACTTATATTAATTTCTAAAAATAACGTCCACTTATAGGCATCTCTTGATATCTAAAAAGAAGAAGACCTAAAGTGAAAAGGCAAACTCTGCTCTTATTTTACACTAAAAACAAATACAGAAATAGATTGCAAGTAGAATCCGATCTGAGACTACAGTAGTAACAAAACCCAAACATTACTAATTTAGTTTAAAAAAAAAGCAACTTCAACACTTTACATTATAGAGCCTGGTCAGACCTATTTTTTATAAAAAATAAAATTTAAGATAAGACGGAAAAAAAACCATGTTGGAAAACTGTTGTTTCTCCTTATAAACGTATTTTTTAAAATTTTGTATTTGTAGTAGGTACTATTATTAAAGTAGATGGTCCCAAATGTATTGCTGTTTTTTTTACTGAAGGGGGTCCTGAAAATCTGTGCTTGATTTCCTAATAAATAAAATGATCGAAAAGGTTGGAAAACGCTGGATGATAGACAATCGAGATTAGGATGTGCAGCAATGAGGGATAAGGGAAAGTAGTAGACGTAGCAGTATAAATAAAATAAATAAATTATGTACATATATATATATTATATGATAACGCTACTGTTGCTTTTGTGTTTGATTTATTATATTTTATCATTCTGTTTTTACATTTAAAAAAAAAGATCAACCCTTATGAATGCCTAAATGAAAAGGCGTAGTTTTTTTACATTAAAATAGGCTAAAAATTCGCTACAAAAATCAATGGTCAAAAAATTAATCTTACTCTCGCACTTTTGTCACTTTTAACAATCAATAAATTACGTCACATGTAAAGGTGTTGCTTAAAAAAAAAAGATGAATAATGTGCCTATAAATTGTAAATTAAGGCAGTGAAACGGATAACTGAATATAGGTCACAAAGCAGACATTTAAATGAATGATATTTAACCGTCTGTCCCTGGAAAAAGTAAAATTAGAGACCTTGGGTAATGGGTAATAACGCACGTACTCATAAGTTTGTCAGACCACTGACATGGTGATAAACAATAATGGGGCTGTTCAAACTTTAAAGTTATTATGTATTACATGTCTGACATGTCTGTATATTATGTATTATTATATACATTTCTTTTACAAAGCTCTTTTGGCTTCAATAAATATTTTTTTTACAATGATATTATTGTTATAATTGAACACTATTAAATTTTTTTTTTAGAAGTTCCTGGGACTATGAAAGCCCCACCTCTTCCCTAGACTGCTCTTAAGACTATTGAGTCTTTTTTCAGTCCAGCCAACTCTACCGATTTTTTCAACTAGCTAAGCCGTTTTAAAGTGTTAGAGTGTTAAAATAATACGATGAATTTACGTTTAAAAAATTTGTTCGCGTACATAACGTAAACTTCCTGGGACTAGTAGTGCTTAAAAAAATATGACGGATCATCTTAATTTTATGTTATATGTGATTATAGTACCTTGGGGTAGCGCCCTATGCACCTAAGATGCATAGATAATTGCAGAGGAAAGAAAAGATATCAGCGATATCTTTCAACAAAAATATTTGGAAGCAGAAATGTTTTAGCCTAAAATCGTGATAAATAGGATATACTAATCATATTTGAATCATAAATGCAATAGGTACTATAAAATCAAGTTTAAAATTATTATTTATTTATTTATTTATTCACGCCCATGGGGCTTTTACAAAACAAATTATCAAAGTATCAGTACCAAAGCGACGCATGTACATACATAATTTAACATAATAATGAAGGCATACATAATATGATTTTAAGTTCCTGCGAAAGAAAAACAATAAAATAAAATATTTCATAAATACTATAGTAAATTAAAATAAAAACTATTTAAAAAAAAACAAAAAATCTATGGACAGTCAATCGAACAGGATCACTTTTCGGTGATACACAGTAATGTCGTTAATAAGAATTGTTGTTATCTTATTATGGTATAGAGTATGAAAATATTTATTGAAGGAAATATTTTGTAAGGTTATGTTTAAAATCTGCATTTTATTGGTGTGAAAGATATCGATGGTATCACCTATTATTATTTCACTTATATATTTATGTAATAATGTAGCTTGTTCCGTATTAATAACACTACGCATTTTAAAAATAGCTCTTTGTAGGAGAAGAAAATGTGGATTTTTCTAGATTTCAGTGAAAGCTTCTTTCTTGAATATAATACATTTTCTGGTATTTTACGGAACAATTCAAAGCCTTGTACCGTGAACTTCGTGAATCTATGTTATTTCCTACTCTGGTAGTTTTATGATCTCAGCATTGTTGGCGCAAATTAATTTTCTCTTTGAATTCTGAGTCCTTGAACATTTTTTTGGCAAAAATTTACTATCCACAACGACGTAAATTTATTATTAACAAAATGACGTGATTTGTCTTTTTATTTGGTTTTATTTTAATCTAAAATGTTATTTTTATCATACATGAGCTGGGTGTAACATACTTAGTTAGTCGTAGTTTGCTGAATTATCCGAATTATTATTTTTTGCCACTTAAACAATTTGGAGAAAGATAGAGGAACAGCTGAAAAAAATCAATTTAATTAATCTCCTGAAAAAACGATGATTTTAAAGAAGAGGCTATTTGGGTCTCAGAGACATACATACTTCTTGTCTCCGTTTGCCGTTATTTGCGCCGGCGTTGTAAGTTTACATTAACGATAACAGTAGTTTAATTGAGAGACGAAATCCATAAATAATAATTTGGCACTTACCAATAATAATCTCATAGTGACAGCTCTTTACCCGATACTATAGCACCAAGCCTCAACACAGACGTGACATTAATATTGGTTCTTGTTTTATACTGGAGAAATTGGGTACAGATACTGAAACTACTCACCTTCGCATGAATTTGATATCTTAAATCATTTTATTAAGCTGTCGCTGTCCATTAATGATTAATATTACTTAATTTCAGACCAGTGGGTTGCCAATAGTGATCAGAACCTTCGTATTTTTAAGAATCGCGTGTTACTGCGTGAAATCGGTGATGTAAGAATGAGCTTGGGTACCATTAAAAAAAAGAATATCGTATGTGATTAAGTTTTACCTAAAAATAACTTCGTTGGTTATTTAATTAAATCGTGATGATAGGATGACGTGATTGTCAGAATGGTTTAGCGCCAGTTCAAATATCACCTATGAAATTAATACTTTGATTTAAAAACAAATTTAATATTATTTGACCTCTGCTCACGTCGAAAATCGACTCATGACCTCATGTATGGTAGACCAACGCGTTATCTACTACACCACATCTTGTCAATGATTTAAAAAGCTAAACAATTAACTAATTCTGATGCAAAATTTAGATCCTGCAAAAAAAATAAAACTAGCCACTGATAAATAACGCGTTATTCGATTATTTATCACTAAACCTGCCTACCTGTTACCTGGCCACAGCATCATTGGTCTAATCTGATCTCATGGAAACGGACCAACCTTGAACCCGTGGTATTATTTTAACACGTGGAAAGTGATATCATCTTGCCCACAGCGAAACAATAAAAAAAACTTTTATTATAAATATTAGATTAATACAATAAGGAGGATTGAAATATTATGCTTTTAAATATCAACAGGTGGTATAATATTTGTGAATACTTTCACTTTAGTTTGAAGTTTAAAATAGATGGCAGGTTTCATATTATACTGAACGACTTCTAGCCGTGATCGATAGATAAGAACAATCCATCATTACTGAAATCTCGACAGAAGCAGAGAATTTCTGTAAACGAATATGGATTCTCTAGGCGTTTACAGGACTTCTGACTTAACATCGGTTGGGTTAACTTATTACAACATTCCCTATTCCGCCTATCATCTGATAATCGTATATAATCTGAAAATTTTGGGAAGATGTATCATGTAGTTAATTGATTCGTAGTTTCATGTAAAAAGTTGATAAGAGTCTATCTATCTGCTATTTATTAATAAAAATCTATCGGTGCCACACTTTTGTCACAATTGACTGTAACATTAGTCAATATTCACCGTTTCAAACTTTTTCAAAAAAGCTATCCTGTACCTACTTTTGGGTTTGAATAATTTAAAATTTAAATTCTGATAAAAAAGATATTTTTAAAAATCTCATCATCACCATCATCATCATTCCATATCCGCTTCCTAGGTGGAGCATATGAATTCCACAAACTGCATGCAAGCCGAGCGATCGGCCGCCAGTCTATAGTATTTAGAATATGGCCCAGCCACCTGCAACGCCTCCGCCTATTACGAGATGACAGTAGATATCAAAGGTTGCTGCGTACGTTGCCTCACCTCCTCATGTGTTCCTTACAAATTCTTCTACCGCATACTTCACCGCATACGTCATATTCTTCAGAAATCAGACAAAAAAGCGTTTTTTTTCGTACAGAATATTATAAAAAAAGATTTTATGGAGAGAAAATGAACATATTTATTGTATTTTTCAATGCTCCTTTCACTAGAAGACGTTGCCAAAATATGGTCCATCATACTTCATTATACATGTCGTAATTGGCTCAAAATTGGCTGTAAGGAATTTCAGTTAAAACTTGGCAAACTTCCCTAAAAACAGCCGGCAGAGGAGATAACTAGAGTGCGACACGTTTAGAGAGAAATTTGACCTTAGCGCTAGCGGCTGTATTTGGCAATATACTATAGATATCCAATGCTTTTTGAATGCAAAAACGTGTAAGAGGAAGATATTGCTAGAGGGTGACATATTTAGAAAGGAGCTTAATATTAGTGTTTAAGCTAAGCGGTTTATCCTGAAGTCAATTTTAGTTCTCGTAATTACCACCACGATTTTTTTTATCCGTCGGTACAGGATAGTTAGAGTTTGACATATTTATGGAGAAGCTTGACCATTGCGTTAGTGGTTCCAATTATTGATTTAACATAAACCTAATTTTCTTTCGTGTAAACACCACCATGATTCTTACTTCTTCTGTCGAACTCTAGAAATGGTCGTGGGATTTCAATTTTTTTGTAAAAAAAACACTGTGTAACAAGGGCGAGTTGTATAGATAGTCGAGGGATAAGCAAAAGCGAATATTTTTGAAAAAAAGTCGAAACAAACTTTTGCTGTAGAAATATATTACTAATACTTTCCCTTATCCGCACCCAATGGTGCCTAGAGTATTGCATTAGTACACCGAATGCAGTTTGTCTTGGTCTTTTATTTCATTGACCCAAGATGATCAGTCTTACGCTATAGAGCCAGTCCAATGTAAATATCTAATATGAAATATTTTTATATGTAAACCGCATTTTAAATGTTGCCGAGCGAGCCGGGTCGTGGTTTAGTGAGATTCGAGAACTGCGGATTAGAATATTTAGGTTTGAGTCCCACTCCAGCACAATTTTTTACCTGCTTTCTGGCACAGTTATTTCCGACTATTTGAAAGCAGCCCCAAAATTGAAATATTTCTCAAATGTTTCTTTTAAAATTTTTTTAATAAAAAATATAAAAATTATGATATTTAAAAATATACACCGTGTCCCACGATGAGACCGCGAAACTCCAGAGGGTGATTATTCATGATATTCTGAGAAAAAAATCTTAATAAAGTTTTTCAAAAAACTCAATTCTAATTTCTTAAAAAAAATATTAAAATATGAATAAAATTCACGCGTGTAAACCGTCAATTTTTGAACTGGTTCACACCACGTGACCTGCACCAATAAACGCGAAGAAATCACATATTTTTGAAACTTAAACTAAAGATTCAGATATGAAATTCGAATTTTGAATGTCCGTACAAGGCGTACCAGAGCGGACCCCCACTCCTCCCCGCCCACCGCCACCCCGCCGCCGCTAGCACTTCAAACAGAAGCCAGTATTACACTCGTCGCTTTTTATAATTACTTTTTAAAATTAATTATTGGAAATGCCCGGATCAAAAATTTTTATAAGGATTTTTTTCTCAGAATACCATGAACAATCACCCTCCGGAGTTTCGCGGTCTCATCGTGGGACACGGTGTATATAAGTACGCAACCAAATATTCTCTTTTCACACAAAAATGTCATTCGTGAAAGCTTCCGCAGAGTAATTTTTACAAATTTTCGTTAATCAAAAACAGCCACAAATCCATTGGTGAATTTAAAATGCAAATATCACTACGCATTTACAGTTTTTGAGTTTGAGTAATCTAATTACCATTAAAATACTGAATCTGAAAATTCTATTTGACGTCGATTTCTCTTTTAATCACTGTGGTGGTTAAGGATTGATTTTGCTTCTATACCCCTCACTTGATGTCTCTTATCTTTATGTTTCATGTAGCTTGACCTTGCTAAGTACAATACCAAATAAAGAACTCAACCACTCATTATATAAATCATGACATATCATCCAGTGGCGTACTTGAGTTTCTAACGATTCAAAACAATTAGCATTAAAATTTGTTTGCATAATACGCACTTGAATATTAAATTAGCTAAACAATATTTTAAGTGTTTATGAACTGAGTACTTAATTTAAGTTAAATTAAAATAATTTGAGAAAATTCAAAAAATGTTTCAGGCTCCACCGTAAATAACCACTAGAAATTTAGGTGCTTTCAAAATGATATTCTGAATTTATTGCAAGCCACAAACCTTCGAAAAAATTATTACATACACTTTGAACTATTTCGTAGGAAATTACGTTACTGATTAGCAAAAAATGTTATTGATTACATGAAAAAAAAAAGCATTCCTCATTTTTCGCATTGTTTTTTCAATTATCTTTTTTTTTCAATTATCAATTACCTTTAGTCACCTTTGACAGCAAAATAAAAACAATTAGTAATTAAAGAGACCATCAAATTGTAGGGAATAAGCATGCGACTTCTTAATTTTCATATGTGACTTTTATGCTTTTTTTTTTTAAATAAAGAAATAAATCAATTTTGTACGCATGAACTACAATTTTCGGAATGTTTGTTTCGTTTGATAGGTACATTCAATAGAAATATTTTTTTGTTTTTTATATTGTCTACCCTAATTAAAAACCTTGCGAACGCCACTGCATGGTAATCCAACGAGATAATAAATACACTATTAGGGAGACAAATGAATAATTAAAAACAGTAAAAATATGTAAAGTGCCGCCGTCACTGCAATTGCGACCCGACATTGCCTCGGGTGAGAAGTAAACCACCTTGCCAAAAATGAATAAATCGTGGCACAAAAAAAGCTGTTTATAAATGCATTGCGTTGATTAAGTTAAAACGTTATTACATATTCATCTGGCAATATGGCCTGCATTTAGAATTTTTTTTTATGCGATAAACAACAACAACAATTTCAATTAATTAAATTTTTATCAATATCATTAAATTTTAGTAATAGACGGTTTCTTTTGATTATTATTTTTATTTGTAATTGACTCCTTTCACCTTGGAAATGCTGCGTAGTTGATTTCAAGTTGGTCTAGTGTATTTGACAGCTTGAAAGAACCGTTAAATACATATTGATGTTTGAGAGCAGTAGTTATCGATTTTTTTTATCAATGGAAAATGTACTGAATATATTGTGGTGACAAGTTTCTGTGCTTCACTATACCCGTTTTATCAACTATACGCCCTTTTTTGTTGACATACAGCTGACAGCTACATTTAAAAAGTATTTTATGATGAAAATCATTTTGATTGAAGGTTCATCGAAAATGGCAATTATTTTTAACAAAAATATTAAGCTTTATTTGAATCTGGTTTAACTGAAATATCGGCTTTAGCTAAGCTAAGCTTTTTACTAGTAAAATTCGTATTTATTTTTTCGTTTTTCTTCAATTTATTTAATTTTTTTATCACTCGTAAACGAGTGGAGGCTTTGTAAATTAAAAAAAAAAAATTATGGAGAGGTCTATTTTTCAATCGATACATTATTTATTATCTTTTAAACGAAATTTAATTAAAAATATTTAAGATATTTGATACTCCACAAGTCAACTGAGCCTATAATAACCTTATATCTTTATACTTAAATACGATTAAGATTAAAATCAATGGTGTTATGGCATAAACTGATTGATGTCCGTTTCACCCTTTTAGAAACGTCCATTTTGATGAGCTGATAATTAATAAGTAAATTTAATAATTATTTATTAATTCTTTCAGTAATCATGGAGTTTCCGATTTTTTCTTTTTATTAAAAAAATGTGACTTACAATACCAAGGGAATTTTTTTTATATTTTTTACGCTGTCATTTGCGTTTATTTATGTTGGTTTGAAATAGATTTTTCAAATCGATCGCAAAATCCTCCATTTCGCGCGCATGCGGTGTGACGTCACAGCAATATAGGCGCTCTCTACGGAATGAATTTCACGCCTTCCACGGTAGACGGGAATGACGTCATTAGCCAATAACGGGCGTTAAAAGTCACTCGTAATTTCGTGTTTTTAAAACATAATGCCACAAAAAAATTATTTTGATCATTACATTTTATAAATTGTACTCGTACAAATTTCAATACTTTTGTAACCGTACTTTATATAAAATATGTGACTTTATTTATTTTGTAAAGTGTGTCCACATTTATTTATAATTTAATAATAAATAGGTTTTAAATAGGTTAATCTCCATAAAAAATTTATTATCTTTGAAAATTTTCAGCTATTTACATTTAAAGCATACACTTTTTAAATGTTAAAATTATTATAAGAGTTATAAAAAAGTGTGTAGAATATGTTTAATAGGTGAAAAACCACATTAAAAATGATGTTATGTCAAAAGCCACGTTGAAATAAGATTTTATTTTGGCCTTGTTGGCAATAGAACACGCGGCTTTATCTATGCCGCCCAAGTGTTGTCACTGAGTATGAGTAAACAAAAACGACAGGTACATTTAATGAATAACTTAGTAAACATTTTATTTAAATTCATATTTTAAATTCTGATTTGAATTGAGACTGTCAAAAATAAAACCTTTTTAAATAAAGAATGGAACGAAATGAAGAAAGTTGATTGCATCCACATAAGGGAAAACAAAGTGGGGCACATGCCCCCCATTGGCAGTGAGCGTGCCGCCACTGGGGAAGGGAGGGGCTAATGACAGTTATTTCAGTGGCGTCTCGTAATGATATTCCCGTGGTAGGTAATGCTTATCGATTTCGGCGTTTCGGAATGTAAAGTGGGACGGTTCCGAAATTTGGTAATAAGTTAAATATAAAAAGACACGAGAAGATGCATGCTGCACCATTCACTTCACAGCTTCTGTGGTCAGTTGTATTTATTTCCCCCTCTGAAAATGTTCGTCCTGGTAAGTAATTACTCCAGTATTTATTATTATTATTATTGAACATTCATTGAAAATATTAAACTTATAATATGTATAAGAGGGAGGTTAAAGAATTAAGGGTGTAAAAAATTTGATGTTTTATTCGAACTTATTTCATTTCTCATTATTTTTCATTAATTTTATTCATTCTTGAGATTCTTCTATAGCTTTGTATTTTAATTATTGACAAAGTTTGTTACTGAAAATTCAATACAAGTACCCGAACCTTTGAATTTCATCTAAATGCACTTTTAGTTTCTTAAATATTTTTTTTTTTTTAACTTTTGTTTTCTTGTTATTATGTGTATTAGTTTTGTGTTTTTTTTTGTTGATTTATTTTTATTGTCTATCTCCAGGTGTGCATTCTGTCTCTCATGTCCAGCGCCTGGGCTGCTCCCCTGGCGGGACACATTGAGAACCCGATATCTATATCTCGCTCCAGCTCTGACACAGTCCACCGAAACCGACTGTCCACTCCGTCCCTGTCTTGCACGAAGTTCTGTAACAGTCCCCAGTGGTGCACGGGTTCACATGCTGTCCAGTGGTCACGAGGTCCCATGCTGCTCCAGTGGTGCACGAAGTTCACCATGCTGCCCCTGTGGTTCATTCTGTGCACCACGCTACTCCCGTAGTTCATTCAGTGCACGAAGTTCACCACGCAGCTCCAGTAGTGCACGAAGTTCACCATGCCGCTCATATGGTTCCACGCAACTCCCGTAGTTGTGCAAGTTCACCACGCCGCTCCAGTAGTGCACCGAATTCACACGCCGCTCATATAGTTCACCAAGTCCACCACGCCGCTCCAGTGGTTCACTCAGTTCACCACGCCGCTCCAGTGGTTCACTCAGTTCATCACGCCGCTCCAGTAGTTCACTCAGTTCACCACGCCGCTCCAGTGGTTCACTCAGTTCACCACGTCACTCCTGTAGTCCAAGCTGTGCCAATTTCTCACCACTTGGAATATCACTCATTGCCTTCATCGTCGAAATCCACAATCACACATAGCAGCTCGGTTGTCAATCATTCAGGACACCATAACAATGCTATTCATTTTGAGAGTCATTAAACTATCGACCAACAATAAATGAACAATTGCATAAGTTACCAACATTGACTGAATACAATACTTAAAGAATAATGTGATTATGAATGATCTACATTCATAAATGACCATTATTTTACAGTAGAATTTTATGTTAAGTATTATAAATTTGTTGAATAATAACCTAATTATCTTAAGTATTTGAATTTTTTAAAATAAAAACATATTATAACCACAAGTTTTTGGTCACTTTTTTGTACCGTGAAAGAGCTTAAATATAGAAAATAAGAAAAAGCTTAGAAGTTTTTAGGCTTTTTAAATAATATGTCCAGTGTTGCTTTATTACTAACATTTACAAAAAAAGCAAACGAAATGTGACAAACTTTAGTTTTATCTTGAACAAGTAGGTATTAATAATTATGATTGACGCAAAATTGTGACAAATCAATAAATTACAAATAAATGTTTTTGTAAGAGTTTACTAACGGCACTTAAACTCCTTATTGGCGCCTACAAGTTTGGACAGTTTATACTCCTAAAAGTTTTTAGTCAACATTATTTGCAAAGTATGGAGACTTAATCCTATTGTTTTTTCGTCGTTACATTTGTTATCGGCCTAAAAAAATTGAGTTTTAGACGTCCAGAGAACTGCTGTAGTAAATCTTTAAAATCAATTACTTCTGCTAAAATTCCTAGAATTTTTTTTAATAGATTGCAAATAAAACCATTTAAAGCGCTGCGCTAGTTCACAGTATACAAACGTGTACACAAATGTCTAATATTGGCAGATATAGATATCAAATTATAGGCAGAATGGGGAGTGTTGTAATTCATCAAACCTATGTACGATATGTCATATCCTGGCAAAACCTAGATATCCATATTCCTTTCCGAACTCCTCTTTAATACGACTGTATAACGACTGAAAAACATCGTTTATTAAAAAACCACCATTAAGGTCTATGCACTTCTAACAAGAATTCACTAGAAAGGAGCGTTTTTATACAAATTTTCTAAAATGTATGCTTTCTAGGGTTAATATAACACAACTTATTATCAAATTCCACCGTCTCCGAACTCCAGCACTTAGCCCAGTACACGAAACGTGTGACGTAGATGTCTAGTGATGACGTAGATGCCTATTGATGACGTAGTGAGTGACGTAGTGGGTAACTAGAAACGTAAACACGGTAGTATTTTTCAAGTATGGAATGCCTCCTCTCTGAAATTCTTGCTTGAAGTCTATGCACTTTTTGATGATGAAATGAAATGGAAATGAATAAAATGGAAAAGTATGTTTTCGATATGGGCGACTCAGTTATGCTGTTTGCTCGTGAAAGAATTATATCTTTACATATGGTTTAACGAAGGCAAGAGGATCAGTCTACAGCTTTAGCGTCAACTCAAGGTATCACGTATGAAATGCCGATGTGAAAATCACATTAAAATAAATATTTCGTGTTGACCCCCACGGGAATCGAACCCGCGATCTCATGCATGGTAGCCCAACGTTTTGCCTTCATGTTATATAAAAACTGCACTTAGTGTATCAAGTCAGTGTCATATGCACTATTGGGTGCGGATAAAGGGAAGTAATAGTAAAATTATTTATAAGAATAGTTAATTGGTTTGCGTCTTGTTGGAAGAGGTTTGTTAGCAGATTCCTTGGAGAGATCAACTGAAGGACGTCTCCAAGAAACCGGTAGAAGAAAGGTAAACTACAATGACCGAACGATCATGATAATGATATAGTAACCTAAATAAAACGACAACAAAAAAACCGTCACTGCTTTTACGCAACAAATAATACATAATTAATTCGTTACGTACGGCGTTCGTAATTTACTGCCAATTAGAGTAAAATTAAACGCCTTTTAAAGATGTAAATTAAAGTTATTTAAATATCAAACATTAAGGGTAAAAGGCGTAATACAGCTGACAAATTACTGTTTATTTACATATTTCCATAATTAAAACTTCTCCTTGCATATAATTATTGCCAAATTAAAAAATTTCAGCTGTCTTTAAATATAGGATGTGCCCGTGTACAATAATAATACTACTACTTGCCCTTATCCGCACCGAATGTTGAATAAGGCACTGCATCGGTACATCAAGCGCAGTATATCTTGAGTGTAAGATGACCAGTCTTACGCTTAAGAACCAGTCCAAGGTATGATACATGAAATATTAATATGAAAATCACATGTAAAGAAATATTTCATGATAAACCCCTACGAGAATCGAACCAGCGACCTCATGCACGGTAGCCGAATGCGCTTCTTGTCAATCAAATCCATTTTACACTAATTTATACATGTAAAAAAACTATTCCATTGCATGATATCACTAATACTATTTGAAAAATCATAAATTCTTCGGTTCACACTAATCTAAAGTACAAGTTCAATTACGATATCCACACAGCCATAACACACGAAACTCTAAAAAACTATACGTGTCGAAATCTCATTCAACTAAATTTGGCGTAAAATCTTTAGAAAGCATTGCCCGCACTCAATTCAATAAACTACCAAACGAAATTCAAAATCAAAAGACGGCGAAATCCCAAAACAAAAAGCACTAAAAGACTACTTTTTTAATATTTTTATTAATAATGATAATGGCTAATTTTTCTATATTGTTTCCTTTTGTGATTATTGTTCCTTTTGTGATTATTGTATTTTTAAATTTAGCATTGGTAACTCTGTAATCTGAAGTATTGTAATATTTAGTCTTTCTTTTTCTAATATCTGTCCCAGAATGAGTTTTGTAACTCAATTGGGAGTGCAAAGTATTTTGTACAAATTAAATAAATAAAATCATGAAACGCTGCGTAATATATTAAATTATTTAGTTTCGTTATGTAAGTTCATATAAATTGTATGAATATACAAATTTAATACTTGTGTACCTGCAGATGAAAATATTATTTATATTTATCACTATGGTATGTTTAGTATTTTATAGAATTTTGAGTAGGCACCTGTGTACTCTTACGTGCTTAAAAAATTTTCATGGTTCTAAAATAATTATGCTTCGAAGAATTTTAACGCGTTATTGACAATGATTTTAGGTTGGTTATAATACTATCGAGTGGACAGCAAAAAATATTATGTAAAAGTTCATGGCGGCTATTGTTTAGTTTTGTGACAATGGTATAACCTTACAGTTTATGGTATTGTCTGGAAAAATGTCTTGACATACAATTATGCCTTTTTTAAGTAAGACTGTTGTATATAAATAGGTATGTATGAAAGTGGATCTATCAATCAAATAATCAACATTCAATTTCAACTCTCTAATACAGAAGGTAATGAAATTTGAACAAATTTTATTTGTAAACAAGGCATAATAGCTGTCGCTAAATAAAATATTACTTTATTAGAACAGAAATTAATCTACATAGTTCTCTAACATTCCTACATAATTCTATTAAGTTTTAAGTAAATGCCAATCTTATACAAGGTGCCTAAGTAAGTGATAAATCATAATAAATTATCACAAGAGATGGTATCATATAATGATAAATATAGTGAAGGAAATTACTCAAATAAACAAAAAAACCGAACACTCTTCAAGTTGATCGGAAGACTGTTGATGTAATGATGTCCATCATTAGTTCCCCTTCTCCATGATGAGTTTTCCGTGGTTTTCTCATCATCTAAGGAAGATGCGAAGAAGTTTCCTTTGGTCCATACCAGATGTATCCCGCCTGATCCCAACACAATATATAAATAACTAACTAAATCCAGAAAGAAAATGTTACTCCCATTTGTATAAAAATGGTACCGTAGTTGATATTTTTATATAATATTTTTATTAGCCCGCCTCGTGGCGTAGTGACTAGCGCGTTGGGTTACCACGCATGAAGTCACAGGTTTTACTCTCGTGCGGGAAAAAATTAACTGTTTATTTGAAATGTGTTTTTTATATCAATATTTCATGTACTGGTTCATGGACTGGTACTAAATTTTAATGTAATACATACACAGCAATGGTGTTACTACCACCTTTGTGGTGTCCAATGCACCATTTTTTGAAAATATGAAAATGAATGAATGATAGAATTTTTTTTTAAAGGATGTCGAAATAAAAAATTGAATTCGTCAAATAATCATAATTTATTCGAGAAAAATCTTAAATACTTAAATTTATCGATGGTATGGTTGCCTTAATGATGGACGGCGATGACTGGGGAAGAGTGGACGAGGGGGATAGCCTTGATGAGAGGAGAGCCGTGGTGAACTACGGAGGAGCTGTGAGAGACAGCGTGCGACACTGGGACGGCCTTGATCAGTGGGGCGGAGTGGACAAGCGGGGCAGAGTGGATCAGCGGGGCAGAGTGGATCAGGGGAGCAGAGTGGATCAGGGGGGCAGAGTGGATCAGGGGGGCAGAGTGAACCACGGGAACAGTCTTGATCAGGGGGGCAGCGTGCACCAAGGGGACGGCCTTGATCAGGGGGGCGCTGTGGTGCACCACGGAGCTGCTGTGGGACACGGCGTGCGAGTGCACGAGGGGGGCGGCGTGCACGACGGGCACGCTGTGCACGGAGTGCACCACAGGGGCGGAGTGCACAGCCACGAGGCCGGGGGCGGCGGCAGCGCAGGCCAGCAGGGCGGAGAGAACCACCTAAAAAAAATCAAATTATACTATGCTGTATGAAGACCGCCAAGATTATGGACGGACGATATAAAGAAGCATACTGCAGGAGCCAGATGGCAGCTCCAAGTCCTATGACAGATTACAATGGACCAAAATAAGGAAGGCATAGATCCAGCAGTGGATGATTAATGCTTATAATTATATATTTATAATTTTTATTATCAAGTCAGATTTATTATGAAAAATTATATTTCGTTTTATTTTTATGTGAACCTTAGAGATTTGCATCCCCATCAATGTTTCGAATAATTCGATAATATCTTATTATCTCTAATTACAAATTTTTATTTAGTTATGAAACCAAGTAAACAGGTCAGGCCCAATAACAGAGGGGGGCTGAAAAAAAAAAAAATTTTTGTTTTTTGTTTTCTTACTGGGAATCGAACCCGAAACCTTCGTATCGTGAATCCAGCGTCTTAGCCATTACGGTACGAAGTTCGCCAACATATGTAATTGGTTGATGAGTTGACACTTATTTTATATAGTAAAGTTTAAAAATGCACGAACAAAGCGAAACAGCCGTCAGAAAATAAATTATAAATTGACTGTTTAAATAATCGGTATTGCGTTATTTAGATTCTTAAGTAGCGTTATATTATTTTGAACGAACTCGTTACTATTTAGAAATGATTATAATAACATCTGAACAAAAGCTTATAAATAAATAAATAGGTATACGACAATGCGTGTTTTATCCAATAAACAATAATAACAATCCAATTATGGTATTTTTTAAAGTAAATTAATTTTTGGGCTTTTAAGTTTTCAATTCAACGGTGCTTAAAGCACTGTATTTGATGAGTCTTAGTAGGAATGTGTTAGGTACTTTTGTTTTTTGTTTCTAACAATATTTTGAGTGCCAAAATATAATGCATATATTTGACGTGTTTTAAGGAAAGACATAAAGAGAGTTCTAGTTACAATATTTAATTTCTTTTAAATAAAACTCAGCAATCAAAACCAGGATTACCTTTAAAATTACTACAAATAATCACAAGGAACGATTATTTATAAGTGTTATTAATCCTTAATCGTTTAGTAAAGTTATTTGAATGGGCTTTAAATATTACTATTCCATTGTGTAAAAAACGGTTTAATTACAAGGAACGCCTACGGACTATGGTTTATCAGATTGCGGCCTCACAGCACTGCGGTAGACTGTGGACCAGAAACATGGGATTCAATCCCCTAATTCGAAAAAAAAATAGGGGTACGTAAATAATTATGTTTGTAGTTTGTTAGGAACGTCAGATCACTTTGGTATCACAATAATTTGCGTAGAAAATAAATAAAACTTCACTCACGAATTTGAACATGTTGAGGGTGGTTTTGTTGGTAGTTTAGTGAAGGCAATGGATCCTTAGGATAAACTGATGTCTTCGGCTCAACTTCCTCGCCTTATATAGTCCTAGATCGTCCTCGGCCGGCTGCAGGGAGGCCGACAACTCTTGCGACAGACAAACAGCGCACCAGCACCAAAAAGCCCGACCATCAATAAACCGACATGCTTTCTGACCTTCTCCAACTCTCACCTTGTTACAACCTGTCCCTTGCTAATAATATTTTTTTACTACAGTGATCTGATTTGACCTGACTCCTTGAGCTGGTACCAACTCTACTTGAGTTGTCAATGCCGACGACATCAACAGTGTAAATATTCTAAATGATTTATATTGTCGTATAATATTATGCCCGTATATGTTTTTAAGTGTTACATATTGAAAATAACGGTAATGTATGGTAATTCATGCACTTCCGAATACCGAACTTGAAATTCCATCAGCACTAACTTTTTTTAAATTCTGTTTGCCAATAGCTTTCTGTGAAGTAAGTGTAAATGTAAATTTTAATGTGGCTTTTTTACACATATTTACATGCAATCATTATGAACAATCGTTTTTACTATAATTAATGAAATGGGGTAAAATTGCAATAAATACTAGGTAACATTTCAAATCTTTTTTTAGTCTATTTATTATTAAATCTTTTTCTTACTATTAGGTAATCATATAAAACATATTGTCTACAAGCAGTGTGGGTGTTTTTGTAAATTTTTATAATATTCATAACATCTAAATACCGTAGATTGGAAAAATGCATTAAAATCACTTTTTTTTTACATCGACCTGAGTATAATTTTTTTCCGATTTAAATAATTATTAATTTTTTTAAATCGCATAACGTTTATTATTTTTATTTTTGTAAGATGGCACTTTTTACAAACTTGAATGAACAACGAGAATGCAATAAGACGTAAAAGCTTATAAATTAGTTGTATTAGTTCGTTTTTCTATTGTTTTATCAAATTATGTATTGAATATAGTCGGATTAGTATTAAATCTGGTTCATGTTTCGTTATTACACAAACCATAGATTATCAGATCTGGTTTCAATCTATATCGGTTACTCTTTCTGCTGGTGCAAGGTAGTACCGAACTAAGAGCTAACAAATTGCATTATCTGATCTGTGTATTTATCTACCTACTATGGGTTAACCAGTCCTTGCTAAGGATTTATTTACCTGCACTTTATTGTTACCATTGCAACATTCAGCCATTTCAAAACGCAAAACAACGAAATCCAGTTGTAATATTGCACTTAGAATATTATCCGTAAACTAAACGGAATGTATTAAAGCTTGAAAAGTGAAAAATCGGAGATAGGAATAATTTCACAACGCAAAATAACCTGACAGTCTGCGAGGAAAGGGGACACCTACACCTTCAGCTGTTTTATAGTCCTGTGGTACTATATCAGATAAGCTATTTTATACGATTATACATAACTTAGATTTGCAAATTAAAAGCTAGTTGCAGCACAAAAATTTCAAGTGAAGCTTAATCAGGGAGCAGGGGAGTCTATCGAAGTAAAACAGTGTCATAATGCCACATGATAGTTTATCGGGTTCATTGAAAATCTACTTAAATAAAAGATACTAAGTTCCCAGTTTTATTCCATTTGCCAGGCTGCCCAGAAAGATGGCGGCCAGGTGGGCAGAGATGCATCTCGGGTTTTACGATAAGTAACGTCGATCCTCTCTACGTGATCATGTCAGCTTCATTTTCTTTCTCTTTCCCGTCAGATCATGGCCCTATGCTGGACTGAAAGCCGTACGAAATCACTCGCCATTCCGAAGTGTCGCATGCAATTTTCAGTCCAGCGTATAGTCCATCTCCCTTAAAATCTATGAAAGCCTATGACTCACGCATTTTCATTTAGCTTATTGTAAAAGTATGGAAATATTATATGAATTTAAAAAAAATATTGGTACGAGAAAAGGAATTTTCCAAAATTGATGCGATATGAATGCTGATTTTTTGTTGTTGTAAAAGCTTGTTAAGTAGCGGATTTACAATCTTTGTTCTAGTTTGTACGCAGACTAAGATTCGTAATTTATTAACAAAGTTTAACATTAGATATTAATTGGTTTAATGACTAACCTTAACACTAACTGAAATAATTATTATAATGTCATTTTATGTATAACTATGTACCTATGTTAAATAACTGTGTTTATATTGTATCATAAGATTATCTTCCACGTGGATTTCATATTATGTATATTTATATTGAACATATCTAAGAGAAAGCTTATTCAGCGTTATCTGATATAATCAAACATTAGCCGGGTTGTATTGAATTAAGGCTAACTATCAAACTTACTAGATATTTGTGGTATACATTTGAATTCCCAAAGGCAGGCCAAATGAGTTATTTCCAGTAAGTTTACTTTTACTAGTTATTCGATCGTAAATATACTCATTTTTCATTGAATTTGATTTACAAATACGATTTTTAAAATATGACTTAAGAAATATTTTTTTGTGTAATTAGCAGATTAGATCCAAAGAATCAATATAAAAAATTAACAACCCCATTTTCGATTCTGATTCTAAAAATATTTTTAATCATACGAAAAGTGGCATTCACCATTATTTGAAAAATATTGGAAATAATCTTATACCTACCTATGTTCTTTTTCAAAAAAAAATGATGCATTACTAAATTATAAAATGTTAAAAAGTCATGCAAATACAATAGGTACCTTTAGCAACTTTTTAAAATGAAAACTTTATTATATTCAGATTTAAAGAAATTTTCGTAGTAAGATGATTTTATTCGAAACAATTTTTCTTTGAACAATAGCATTCATAATACCCGCGTGTATTTACAAAACCGATATTTTAAAACCTTGTTCTATCGAATTCCAAATTAATACTTACTACGGAAAAACTTTACCCAATTTCGCCTAAGTACGTTAAATTTAATCGTATTAAAAACAACTGAAAATACGGTTTTGTTAAGTATGTATATTAATCCAAAAGCTATGAAGGATTTTCCTGAAGAATCCTTACATATTTACGTATATTGTTGACTAAGTAACTACCCACAAGTACTTATTATAATTATTATTATGTCCTTGTTGAGTTTTTCATTCAATAATTAATCAAATATTTTCCAAGAACATAAATCAAAGATTTTTTTTCAACGTTCATTCTATTTTCAAGAAAAAACTAACATCCTCAACGTAAACAAAATATTTACTAAACGGTCATTGTGGTAAGCATTATAATGATATCATTATGTTTTCAAACATAGGGAGAAAATAGGTAAATTTAAATAAAACTTTTTAGTTTAGTTATTTTAATATAAATTTATTAAGATTTGATTTGAGAAATTATTTACAATAATCTTGTTGGGCCTTAATGATGATGGAGTCCATAAAGAGGAGCAGCATGAACCAGAGATGCACCATGGTGCACCACTGAGCTGCTGTGGGACACGGCATGGGGCGCTGAGTGCACTGAGTGCAACAGGGGGGCGGAGTGCACCAGGGGGGCGGAGTGGACCAGGGGAGCGGAGTGAAGCAGTGGGGCTGAGTGCAGCAGGGGGGCAGAGTGCAGCAGGGGGGCAGAGTGAACCAGTGGGGCAGAGTGAATCAGGGGGGCAGAGTGGATCAAGGGGGCGGAGTGAACCAGGGGGGCAGAGTGGATCAGAGGGGCGGAGTGCACCAGGGGGCTTCCGTGGTGGACTACGGAGCTGCTATGTGAGACAGATTGGTGAGCCAGGGGCACAGCCACCACGGGGGCGGAGTGCAGGGACAGCAGGCCGGGGGCAGCGACGGCGCAGGCCACGAGGGCAGACAGAACCAGCTGCAAGAATTTAAAACATGTTAGTTAAAGGTTGAAACAAGACTAGTTTAGGGTTAACAAAAAACTTATTAAGGGTTAATAGAAGAAAGACTGTTACAGATCAAACCGAATTTTAAACAAACCGTTTATATATATTTTTTAATTATTTATATTTTTGCGTGTATATGTAGGTAATTTAAATGATTCATTTTTATAAATAAAAAAAAATGTTTTTAATATTACTAAAATAAACGATATGAAAGCAGTCCAAAAATTGAAGTACTTGAGTGGGTATATCATAAGAATTCAAATTCAATATTTAATTTTTATATTTAAAAAAAAATATATACTTACATAATATTTTTAATATACTTCAAAAGTGCGAAAAATAATTTAAAACTTAGATTTAAAATAATTAATTATTTATGTATTTAAAAATTCATTTTAATTCATATTATAATGAATAAATTAAACGTTTCATTTTAAATAAATAAAGAAAATTTATTTAGGCCGGGAAAATTATTTTGCAATATGGAAAATAATAACTTGACTAAATACTGATCTCCGAATTACGTACATATTATGACACATGTAATATTCCTATAATTCCCTATACAAATTAAGAGTATGTCATTTACATTGGAATTCGATATTTTCCTTTTTCTTGTGTACGGGAAACATGTCACATTTAATAATGTGTATCTATAATAAATGCGTATTATTTTACAGTTTTACCGCCAATCTAGCTGGACCAAAAACTTGAACATGGTTTAACAAACTTCGACCTAAAATACAATTTTCATTGTTAGATGGGTCATCCAACTATGGAAACCAATCCTTTGGTTTCCTTTCAGAAGTCATCAAACCTAACACTGTTGTGTAATCTAGTCAATGGCCTTTAAAATATTAAAATCGTATTATTCCGCTAAGATCTTTTGTACCATTGTATGCATGTACGGACATATGTAAATAATATGTAAAATCTAATAGAAACGGAAATATTTGAAAAACAATTTTCGCTGTATACGAAGGATATTTTAAACTCAGCATACGAATATTGATATTGATAAATTGCGTATTAACACTAAAATACATTTACTTTATGTATTAATTACAAATGGTCACTTTTGGGTTTTCGATATTATGTTTTTTGAATATCATTACAAATCACAACGTATTCGCACAGAGTTTAATATTAAGTATGTAAACGATTAAAGTAAATGTTTTTTGTTTTTAAAAAATATTAAAATACTCACAAACTTGAACATTTTGGAAGGTTTTTGTTTTGTTTTAAGATCAAACGAATCTATTGGCTACTGCAGAGCAACTGATAAACATTTTTACAGGCCATTGCTTATATACTAATCTGAAATTATTGTGTGTACCTATTGTAGGAAGTGAATATCAGTATGCCATTATTTAGCAGCTAGAAAACAAACTTTTGCGGCTCTAATCCCAATATTCCACACGAAAAGCTCTGCTTGATTTTTCCAAAAAAAACAGCAAGGAAAATTCACCATCATGTAACAAATTGACAATCTACCTGTCTTGCTGAAAAACTTTAGTGTCAAAGCATTACTGACTTTTTTACTTTTACTTTTGTTGCTACTCGATACTTGAGGTTGCTTAATTACATAATAACGTGTAATAATATATTCATCGGATTTAATAATTGATACAAGAAGCGTATTACTCATAGATCGATTAAATCCAATTTACGGAAAATGATTTCCTAATTAATTTGGTTTTATTACTTTTCTTGATTATTATTCTTGTAAAATTTTATACTTCTAATTCGTTTATTTATTAACTATCCCGATATGCCAGGAGCTTCAATAACCGAGGGAAACAATAACACATATTTATTATACCCAAGCTTAAGAATAATTACTTTTGATTTTTGTGATATCACCAGGATATGTGATCTAATCTGAAACCTCTGTGTCGTTAAATGTCCTTAATGTTTATATAATTAATAAGATCATTTAAGAAAATAGATAAAAGTTTTTTTACTTTTTTATTTTGATTTTGGGCTTTTTTTATCCATTTATGCCAACTTAACTTTAGCGGTTGAATCTCGCGTTGGCGTCGGATAGCGTGAAAAAATATCTCAAGGAAGTAAAGCGTTTGCCGATTTTTTATAAAATAATTAAGCATTTCAAAAATAATTATTCCCATCTTTGCGAAGGCGGAAGAGATAGGGCTAGGCTATTTTTTCAAATGTTTAACTAACGTATTTGAGGAAATGAATGTTTTGATAAAATATTGCTATCTATACTAAGCTCTTCAGCATTCATAAATTTTCTAACGATACCATGTAATTTAGCAAATTAACGGTCATGTCATTTCTCTAAATATAGAGTTAGCAGAGAGGAACGAAGGGACGTCACACCATTTTGTCCTAGCACATTTATTTGTTAAAAATTGTGCTGACCTAGGGCACAAAAAACGTGTTTAGGATACATAATTACTCCCTCTATCACCAAAATTCTGTTGGTCCATTCCTTTCGGGACACCCTGTATAATATATTATATTTATAAGGAAGTTTAGCGTAAAGGGTAGGAAGCAAAATTCAACCCATTTGTCGTTTCAGTTGTATCCGTCTGCTTATAAGGTAATAAACAAAAAAATAATTGATCACATTATCCTAGGTCTTGGCTAAACATTTTACCAGAAATAAAGTAATCATCCTAATAATAATGTAATCTGCGTAGAATTGTTTACATAACAAATAGTATAAACAGATTACTCAGTGAAATTAGGGGTTGTTTGAGTAGGTAGGTATAAAGCACGCTATGCGGATATTCAGGCTTGGAGGTCACGGTTTTATTGGGGAAGGGACTTAACTATTCCCGGAAGGGTAGAAACCAGTAGAAACAAACAACCAGGAAATAAAACGGTTAATAAACACTCAAATTTTTGGAAACTCTTTGGTAATTAAGGCTTGCAATTTTTTTTTTCTTCTGCGAGCTACTCAATTCTGAACGTCACGGTTTTCTGAATCATCATCATACCACATCCGCTCCCTGTGTGGAGGATATGGTTTCCGCAAATTGTTTCCAAGCCAAGAGATTGACCGATAGTTCTCCGAAGAATCCTCACAAGTCGGGTCCACTTTTCGCAACTCTGACGGAAACTTAAGTACCTACGTATTAATATATTATTTAAAACATTCCTATGTAAGATAAATTTGTGCGTACCTTTAAGTTTTCTACGAATTAAAAATATTATTTTATGATACAATTACACGGGCTACCATTTTTTAACGAATAAAATATTTCGACTATGAGTTGGTATTATTTTCATGGTTATAAGTTTATTATTTTGCTTTTTTTTAAAAAAAATAAAGCACACTTAAATTATTAAAAAAAACTTGATAACAAAAAAAGCTTACTTATGTACTGGCTGGCACCTTATGGAAACCTGAATTCCTCCAAAACTTGAATCTTTTTATTAACTAATAAAATATGTTATTATTCGTCCATCCGTTTGAGCAAATAAAAATAGAGATTATGTCATTAAACAAACTTATTACAAGACAGAATGGTTCATAAAATTTAAGGCTCCAACAAACTAATGTTTATTTAATGATAATCAATGATTTTATAACGAAATAAAGTTTTCGCGAGGATTTCAATGGTGCATTAATTTAAAAATCTATTTTTTAATTATTTACAATATTTTTATTACTATTTTATTGAATTTTGGTTGCCACGCTATAAAACATCGTCATTAAAAATATTTCATACAATATGAGATAGCTATAAGTGTGAATTTGAAAGCCGTATATTTTAAAAAACATATTTTTCCACAGTAATATTTAATTTCTTAGAAGTTTTTTATTTTAATCAAAAATACAAGTGGCTACAAATGGTCGATGTTGAACCATAGCTTCCGTGGAAAATTTTCATCATAACATAGGTACTACAAAAAATATTTGCGAATTTTTAAAATTATATAATTTATTAATTTTATGCAGACACAAGTTAGCATTTCTATGAGCTATAGAGTTAATTGGGACATGTTATTAAAATAGTAGTGGATTTAGTGTATATAATTTCAATGAAAACATCGTATTTTTCAAAATATTGCACGGTGTAATAGCATTTACTATTAGAAGTATATAATTAAAGCCTTCAAATCGTCATGCGTCAGCTCAAATTCAAACAAACAGCTTTTTTACGTTTTTATAATTTGCGTTCTTAAATTTTATGAGATTATTAAGACTGATAGTGTCATATTAACACCGTGGTAGATGTATTACGCTATTTAAATTATGTGGTTATATACATATACCGTCAGTAAGTGTGAGAACAAATTATATTGTATATTAAGTACATAACAAGTATGATGTATGCACACAGTTCCTCGTTAGATCGTGCAGAGGGGTCGAGCCTCCTGTTGTACGACTCCGCAGGCAGCAGTTAAACTACGCTGCTGGATTACTGGGTGGTGAGGCAATACTCCGTACAATTACCTCACCCAAGGTCGGCACTGTATCGGCTTACTTCTTCATCGGTTATGCACTCCTGGTAATCAGCACTAAAAAAACATGCACACAGTTCCTCGTTAGGTCATACAGAACGGTCAAGCATCCTTATAAAAATGACTTCACTGCAGATGCTAGATTGGGCGGTGAGGCAACACTCCGTATAATTACTTCAGCTTCTTAATATTGACTTCCCTCTTCATCGGTTATGTGCTCCTGTTGATCAGAACTCAGAAGACTTGTACGCAGTTTGTGAATCCATTTGCTCTACAAAGGGAGCGGATATTATATGTGATAATGATGATAAGGATTCATATACATAGTAACCACCATGGTTGGTGCAATCTTAGGCCTACCTATCATTTAATATATAAATTAAATTCACAACAAATAAACTTTATTAAACTTTAAAATTCACACACCGTTAACTAATACATAGCATAGGCGTTTCGTATTGATTTCCGTGATAACCTTTGTATTTAAAAAATTAATTGTTTGAATTAAAAGAAGTTAAAGATATCATTTATGTACATAATTTTAAAAACTATCAAAAAACCTAAGGCCTTAGGTCATTGCCAAGTCGTAATCTTGTCTATACTTAATTCCAGAATGATTAATAAAAAAAAATTGTATTTAATAACAAAAACGATTATATTTTAAAATTGTAAGTTAATACATTTACATATTACGTTATAGATATTGACAAAATCTTGTAGCATAAAATACTCGTAACCAAAATCCAGGTGTAATGTTCATTTATTTTTGTATCTAATTCAATAATTTGTAATTAGTTTTGATAACTCACTTTTTATGTAATATACATAGTTCACAATGTAATTGCTTTGTAATTACATTTTTACTCCATAGATTTGTATAAAAGGCGATGAACTCAAGATTCAAAGCGTGACCTTTAAATTACAAAATAATACAGTCCTTTCCCAGCATATACTAAACATGATGAATCATGGTACGTAAATATCATTTATATTCATAATAAATAATAATTATTCTTCTATCTTCCGGGTTTAAATCAAAATCTAGTTTTATCTGAAGCCTTTAAAATTTTACAGATGGCCCTTATAGATTACGCCTATTTTCATTTATCCAATAAGTCTGATATCATGTTGTTCATTGTAATTTTTTAAAGATTATTGAAATTTATTTTTTTTAGTTGTGAATTCGACAAGGCTTGTATATCACGATACATGCTTTGTTTCCAATAATGCTTTTTATCCAAAGTCAGTCCCACTTAAATAAAAAAATTTGTAATGTACATACAAACAAATCGACGGTCCCAAAGTATACTATCGAATCTGAAAAAATGCGATTTTCATTGTATTGTATTAATCTGTCCAATTTACATAATATTTAAGGTAGTAAAAAAAAAAATATTTCTTTTAAATTTTGGGTTTTTTAATCGAATATAATTTTTTTTTAACCACCTGAAAATATGTAAATTGGAAATTTTCAAATAATAAAACGAAAACCGCCATTTTTCAAATTCGACAGTATACGTTGGGACCGTCGAAATGTGTTTTTAACAACATTTTGAACGTATACAAATACTTGTAGACAAATTACTGGAATATACCCATACTGGGCTGATATCAGATATTATTGATATCCCAACAGAGACAGAGAAACTCTGGAAATGAATGTGGATTATCTAGGCGTTTACAGGGCTTATAACATGTCATTGGCTGGGTTAATGACAATGACAGGTCATACGCCCTGTAAAAGATAACCCACATTCGTTTCCAGAGTTTCTCTGTCTCTGTTGGGATATCAATAAATTTGTTTTTAGCTACACACATCGATGTACTTTTTCATCAGATTATTGTGCAACACATCTGTCAGGTGAATACGTTAGAAGTTATTTTAATTTGTCCATGGATTAATTTAAAGGTTGTCTGTAAAAAATGAAGGTAGAATTTCGCCCAATATTATAATTTTGTTTACAAAACACCCACTTTGTTTTGGTTCCTTCCGATCATGCCCTCGACATTAATCAACCTTCAAACGGTCAACACCTTACTTACATTTACCGCCTTGAGAAAAAATAATAAAATAAAACGCATATTCTCAAAATACCGTAATCAAGCCTTTAGTTACATTGAATTGAAAGTACATAATTTGTAAGTGCGGATATACGTGTATCTCAGATAATTATAATAGGTACCTATTTTATAAACAGAATTTTGAGTGTGTCCAAATACTTGTAGATAAAAACTCACTTGCAATCATAAAGGTTTCTGCTAAAATGCTTAACAATTTTCTTAATGGATCACAGAGAGTGTTCACATGTAAAGCGTCGTGCCATTTCACTATATATACAAGTTCTGATAATTGGCAGATATGGATATCAAATACTAGGTGAAATGGGGAATGTTGTAATACATCAAGTGGCCACTTAACCCAGCCAATGACAGGTCATAAGCCCTGTAAACGCCTAGATATCCATATTCTTTCCAAACTTCTCGTCTCTGTTGAGATGTCAAATTGTACATATTTTATAATTTAACTTTGTACTAGAACAATATGTTTTCAGTATCCAATATGCAGAGTTCTTCTAAAATATCTTATTACGGAGGTTGTATCTATTATGGATTAATGTGTAAATATTTTTAATACGTTTTTCAACCACCTCAACTACTCCTTTGAAGCCTAATAATCTGTTTTAATAATTAAATATTAAGTTGACAAAACACCCAATTTAATGAGTTTGATACTCCAAAATGAGTTTATTGTAACTCATGGGGAATACATGTTGTAAAATGTATTTTTTTATTTAAATAAAAAAACATTTCCTCTACATTCTCAAAAGTTCCTCGTACTTTGGAAAGTTGACCTGAGTGTGGAAAGCGTCGTATGGAGAAATACGAAGTGACCTGCTACAGTCTCCAAGTTTAGTCAACTTCGAGTTGGCATAAGAAAAGGAACATTGGAAACTTCACCAGGAGTTGATTTCCTTCCGTATTTTGTTTAGCGCCTTAGTTTAGATTATCTGGGGCTGCCAGCAATGACTAATACTTGAAAATTCACCAGAATAATAGAGAATTCTAAGAAAACAAAACACAAAAGGAATTTCCCGCTTTAAAAAACAATAACAAGAGATTCGGAAAAATTCTCACGACTCACAACACCTACACCTTAATTTTTTTTATTTACTTATTTTCATACTTTCCTTAAATACTACGTAAGAAAATATATTTACGTATTTTTCTTACTTTCATCAACGTTTTTTATCGGTGTTACCTACGACGAAAATCGTGGGAAAAATAACACATGCATGAACGTAACGTAGTTACGTAGATATGCAATATACATACGTATAAATTTATCGTCTATGAATGTGTGTGTGGGTTCACGAACATTTCCCTAACCTAGGCCAACGGCTGAATATGAGGTAAATGTACCATGCACCTACACAATGCACATTATACGTACACATACATTAATCATTTATATGTGAGTAGGTACTACCTACATCTATAATTTGCTTTGAGTAAGTAGGCACTAATAATTTGAATTGAATGTTCGTAATGTCTTGTAAGAGAAAAATCGTTGAATTATTTTATAGTATTGAAAATACAGCTACCGTTGCATTGGTTGAGAGGGAGTTCCTCAGTTATCATTAAAATTCATTAAATAAAAAAATAATCATTGTGTACAATCGATGACAATCGAAATTCATTAAAACCTGTAGAGATAATTGGATCAATTTTTTATATAAATACACTTTATATTTAAGTTATATCATGAAATGGGAAAGAATATATACCAAGAAAAAAAAATATCAAAATATAAAAATAAAGTTAAAGACTATGTGTTGAATAATGTGTGATGAGGGTGTGTTATTATTGTATTTATGAATATAAATTTATTGTTAATATTAGAGTACATTTTATATTTGTATAGAATGTATGCTATTTCAAGTAAAAAAAAAAAAAAAAAAAAAAAAAAAAAAAAAACCGTTGAATGTGATGATATTGAACAGCTGCAACTGTATTATCAGTGGTAGAGCCGCGGTCTCTGAGTCTAGAGATCGCCGGTTCGAATCCTCACTCCGCTCGACTCGATTCCTATTCTCAAGTACAAGCCGCTTAGGTTTTATTGAAAATAGTATTTACAATTTGAAATATGTATGTGCAAATATCATAAGATTGCACAGATTTCTTTTTTAAAATTCATAAAATATTACTTCAAAAATAATGACTTGATAAAGAAGGAGTTAATGATGGTGTAAAACAGAATTATTTCGTGCATTTCTAAATGCGCTTTTATCTATGATATATTATCTTTGAAACATAAATATGATAGGTATTATGTTCAGATCCTAAAAAATATGACTGAATGAAGCAGAAAATAATTAAACATATTTTTAAGCATTGAATATTATTTTTTATTCTCGTGTGAGATAATCAATTCATATTGATTTCCGACATCTGTTATTATATTTTAATTAAGTGTACAAAAAGTTTTTTTCGTGAAAACTTATTAGACAATAATTACCTGCCAGGAAAAACATTTCTGTTGTTAAAACAAACGTATCTAAAATAAATAAAAAAAAACGTTTGCAAAACAACGAACCAGTTTTATATTATATTCGTCATTGAACCGACATTACTACCAGCCTTTCCATTTTTTATAGTTAAGAATTGGTTCAAAATAATATATTATATTGTTCACGCTATAAAGAACATTTACCCAAAAAACTTAACTTTTTATTTCGATGGTTTCGATTAAAAATAATGATAAAATACCAACAGCTTAACCATTTGAAAGCAGCCCAAAAATTTAAATATTTGAGTATATCGTTAAAACTCAAATGTGTCTTTTTTATTAAAATAAATAAATAAACAAAACAGAACAACTTATGTTTATGTATTTATTTAACGAATCAATCCGAATTGAAAAACATACATAAATGTAATTATAATTTCCTTTTTTTTTAAAGAAAAAGAAATCTATGCAATCTTATGATATTTGCACATATTTCAATTTGTAAATACTATTTTCAATAAAGCCTACCTACATACCTGCATGTTTTTTTTATTATTTCGATTTCTTTATTTGCGTGAAAAAATATGAATTACACATTAAAAAAAATTATCCTTGCTGAGGAGCTCCGTACTGGTGACTAATAACTAAGGAATGGAAGAGTATGAATGCATGTATAAATCTAAAATTTTCTCATGCATTAAGGACTTTTTTTGAAATTTCTGTGAAAATCTATTAGTTAATTAGTAAAAACGGGACTACCTTGTTAGACAGTAGAGAGTACTTATTATGTATAATAATACTAAACTGAATAAATAAATAAAACAAAATCAATAAATGATTTATTATAAAACAATTGTCTGTACAATCTTTGTTTTGAGGAAACGCTTTATAATTTCCTACTTTGTTTATTATTTATTGACTCCCACATACATAAAACCGGTTTCAATGGATATGAGATTTTCGATACCTTGAAATTGGATTCGACGTGGAAAAAAGTGTATTTCACATAGTAAATTGATATCACGAGTTCAAGCCTAAATGCTATAGGTTTATTATGTGTATATTATTATATATACAAAGTTGGCAACTCAATGTCAAGTACAATATTCCGGCTCTGTGTTAAATTTACGAGAATAAATTTGTACGTACAATGGTGTCATGGAAATAATATTTGAATCCTTAAAGTGGTAAATTTACATAAAAATCAGATAACTTTGATGTTGAAAACACACTGCTTTATTTTGTTCATTATTTACGCTTTTTAAATCAAGTGTTTGAGAATTTTAAAAAAGTTCTCGAATTGAAATAAAGGATTTTGTGAGTTTTAATGCGTGGTTGACTACCGCGATTTTCTATTTTTATTAATGTGATTTTCTCTGCTTGTTCACAGGTTCTTGGCAATATGGTGGCCCCTGAAGTGTCAAATCACCAAGCGCAGAGCTCGCATCATGATCTTAGTAATCTGGGTCATCGCCCTTACCACCACCATTCCGTGGGCTCTTTACTTCGACCTGGTGGTCGTGTTCAAGGATTCCCCCGACACCAAACTGTGCCTCGAGGTCTGGCCAGACCACTTGAATGGCTCGCTCTACTTCCTGATAGCCAACTTCCTGTTCTGCTACATACTGCCCATGATCCTCATATCCATGTGCTATGTGCTCATTTGGATCAAAGTGTGGAGGAGGTCCATACCTTCCGATACCAAAGACGCCCAGATGGAGCGGATGCAGCAGAAATCCAAAGTCAAGGTTGTTAAGATGCTGGTGGCTGTTGTGATTTTGTTCGTGGTGTCGTGGCTGCCGCTGTACGTGATCTTTGCTAGGATCAAATTCGGCGGGGAGGTCGAAGTTTGGGAGGAAGAGATTCTTACAATTGCCACTCCTATTGCTCAGTGGCTAGGGGCTTCTAACTCCTGCATCAATCCTATTCTTTACGCTTTCTTTAATAAGAAGTACAGGCGCGGGTTTGTGGCTATCGTGAAGAGTAAGAAGTGCTGCGGCCGGCTGCGGTATTACGAGACTGTGGCTCTGATGTCGTCCAGTACGAGCATGCGCAAGTCTTCTCACTACCACCACCATGCTTCAGCTCGGCGCTCGCCTCCCGGGCAGGATGGGGCCGCTGTGTCCTTCATCTATAACAACACGGGAGTTTAAGCCCCCGAAGACAGCCGCCGGCAAGCGGCCCGCAGTGTCGTGTGAAGCCCCGAGCCCGGGGCCCGAGTAGCGGAGAGCCCGCGCCCCCAGAGCGCCAGCGCCCAGCGCTAGCGCTGCAGTAGGGATCACGTTTGTATCCGGAGAACATGACGTATGGTGCTCGATGACGCGTAACGCTTCAATGTATCCTATATTCCTAACATATTACTTTACTTTATAGTGTCAAACTTTGTTAAATTATAGAAATTGTATACCTTACGAAAGCGACAATGTTTTCTCCTTAACATAGTTAACGTGTCGGGTGAACAAACGCTCAAGTAAGAATTATTGTTATAATCAAGAACTATTTTTACTGTTCTATTTTAGGTGAAATCTTAACGCAAAGCGTAAATATTTAAACAGTGTATGTCTAGTTACATAATTTCGTGTATGAGTAAAACTCTTGTAATTATAAATTCTATTTTTTATGGGGATGGTTAAAAATTAAACACGGAAAATTCTGTTTTATTTAAGTAAACATTATGTTTATATTAATGATTTTACAAAACAGTTGAAAACGTATCTCTATAGCTTGATTTAATCTACAAATTCACCAGAATGCTGCTGGTACTACTGGGACTCTAAAGGATCAAACAAAAAGGAAAAATAGTTCAGAAACCGTCTTTAACTAGGTATTCAACATTTAAACATAACCGTTTACTGAGTATTTTAATATTTCTACGCGTAATAATATCTGTCTTTATTATTTTGTTAAGTCATGTTTTTAAAGGATTTGTTTTCCGCTGAGTGGCGATAGCCCTAAGCTGTTACTTGCACAAAACACAATACTATGGTAATTTTTACATTGTTATAACTTTAAAAATAATTCATTTTATTTACCAATCTGCTGGCAACAGACAATTGACTAGTATTAATACTAAAGTGCGTACTGTTAAGTTCCATTCTGGCGTAATTAATAGGAAATTCGAATTATGAAATAGGTAGTTAATGCAATTCAAAATAAATCAATTGTCCTCGTCGTTTTCAGAGGCAAGGCCGTAAGCCAAAACATGTATTTTTTTTTAAATTAATGTATTTATTTTAATGTTTTAAGATGCATCAAACAATAATTGTAAAAAAAAATGTATTTTATTTTGAAAAGTTGGAGAAATATACCAAATTGCAGCTAAAAATGGTGGTGGCTTACTGGCGTCGCGAAAGGTAGTGGTTCGAATCCCCACTCCACCACGCCTTGATTCATATTTTTCAAGCACAAGCCGCTAAGGGTTTCTTGAAAATAATATTTACAAATTAAAATATTTGCAAATATCATAAGAAAGCGAAGATTTCTTTAAAAAAAATATTATTGATATCTCAACAGAGACAGAGAAACTCTGGAAACGAATGTGGGTTATCTAGGCGTTTACAGGGCTTATGACCTGTCATTGGCTGGGTTAAGTGGCCACTTGATGTATAACAACTTCCCCATTCCGCCCATCATCTGACAACCATGTATGACAAATTTTTGAAACTTGTATATATGTTGAGTTTGTACAGAAGAATCCACAGTCTCTGTTGAGATATCAATAATATCTGATATCAGCCCAGCATGGGTTTAATCCAGTAATTTGTCAACAAGTATTTGTATTCATTCAAAATGTTGTTGTTAATTTTATAAAACACTAAAATGCGTCTCCTGAAAATGAGGGTTTTAAAGATGATGCTTTTTGGCTGTCAAGTAGGCACAGATATAATTTATATGTAATATTATGTAGATTACGCCAGAATGAAAACGTACAATAAACACTAAAAATAAATTATATAAATAGTTAATAAACCCTTCGCACATTTTGAAAGTAACTATCCTAATCATAAAAAATACCAATCAATAGATTTCATCATACTTATTGTAAATATAAGGCATATTTAAATATGGGATTAATAATTTTAAATTTTCATACTTTACATATTCGGAGGGTGTTTTACATCTAAATATTTCAAAGAATGTCGTCAAAAGCTGGTACCTAAATAGATCATAGAAACTAGTTCAATCAATATTGATAATTTGTTACATAAAGGCAAGATGATCAGATAATGATGACGAAATATGTACCAACATACTTAAATATACATAGTAGGTGAAAGTGATATAATAAAATTAACAAATATTATCGTCAAATAACAAGTTAGAATATAACAACAGCCACATAATAAATACACCGTGTAACAAAACACGATGTACAAGCGGAAAATCAGTGAATCTACATCATATTGGGATTTTTTTTATTTGACCCATTGATTTCGAGAAAATTGAGTAAGAAGTTGATTTCTTTATCGAGAAATTTTCACAAATTGTTATCAAATATAATTTATCTGTTCAAATTTAAGCTGTCCATAAAGAAAACAATAGAAAAAACCGAAAGAGTTTGTGCAATTTTACTGAATCTGCGGTCCTTACGAAAGATTTTTAAAAAAAACTAAAAATATTTTTTTGAAGTGAAAACTTCTTTAGAATCGTTGGGAGTGATTTGAAAATTTTATGAAACGAAAAAGCGACTAAAAAGAGACAAACATATAGATCTATGGGATTTAGCCTGCGAGAGAATGAGATAGAACACAGTTTCCGCCGGCTGACAGTAGTTCCATCTACCTCATAAGATACATCTACCAGTTGATCGCCGGCACCCCATATACTTTTATAATGTGGAGGTCCTAGGCTATAAAACAGAATTTGTTCTATTCATGTATCTGAAGAGGTAGATTCGACTCCCAAAATTTTGTAGCAAAACCGAGGGAGAAGGCGCCTTGACGCGGTATTTCACAGATATAATTGATAAAAATCGTAACAAAAACTTTTTATCTCATACTTTAGTTATCATAAGCCGCTCGTATCACTTGTAGAAATTGAAGACATGGATCATGAATAATAAAATGAAAAAAAAATTATCAACCCTACCAATATTTATAATAAATAAATCCTATAATTATCCCACTCCTGATACTGCATTTATCTCATTCTCTCTCAGCTTAGTTTATTAAGGTTTCACTTCTACCTGGTGTGAACTGCACACGTGTTTTTTTTAATAGCTCAGATTCAAAGGTCATATTACACATTTGACTCCAAATATGATGTAGATTCACCAGTACGAGTTTTCTTACTTCGTGTATTATGATTTCGATTTTTACAATCGTAAAAATAATAATAATTATAAAATCAATGGAATTGCAAACACCCATGTTCCAAGATTGTGTGAAATACGAGTAGGTTTACCAAGATATGCATAAAATGCTGAATAAAAACATGTTTTGATCATTTATCTTTGATTAGAAATGCAAGATAAATGTTGACGGGAGTATGAATTTCCCGCAAAGATTATATAATTCGAATGAAAAATACCATATATATATGCCTAATATTTATTATAACATTGCCTGATAGTTTTTATTCATTTCACTTATTCAAACACAAAATATTTTCTAATTTGTAAATTATCCCCACTAAATGTTAATCTGTTTGTTTACACGATACAAATTTAAATAAAATTTTGAAAGTACCAAGTAAAATTAATTATAAGAGTTAAAAATCTTTAAGATTTTTATAAGTAAATAATTACATATTTAATAGGCAATAAATTATTTTACTTTTTAGTGTGTGTATTGTGACCTACATTTATTTAAAAAATTTTTGGTGTTTAGAGATTTTAAAAATGTATTCAATAGTCGTAGAGAAATAAAATCACATATTTTTTAGAAAGCAATGTACACTTAGGGAAGTTTTTTTATGAAGAAAAATTTCCTATAAAGTAAATATTATATTTATATCCCCTTTTTAAAAAGTGAAAATAGCAAGAAAAAATATTTTTACACAACTTGATGAAACGCTAAATGGAAGGTTTTTCACCAACAAAAATTAAACTTTTCTAAATTTTTTGTCAGTGGAAATCTTCGAAAGAGAATTTACTAGAAGGGGCGTTTCCATACAAAATTACTAAAAATTTAATAACATCACTTATTATCAAATTCCACCGTCTAAAGACTCCAGCACTTAGGCCAATACACTCACACTTTGAAACGTGTGACGTAGATGTCTACTGATGCGCAAATGCGTAATGATGACGTATGAGTGACGTAGTGGCTCTCTAGCTTTCACACGCGGTAGTATTTTTCATGTATAGAATTCCACTTCTCTGAAATTCTTTTTCGAAGGTGGAAGCTCTGAACTTTTTTTTGACATAATCAATAGTAATAAAATAATAATAAAACTACGCAACAAGTAATGTAAATTTAAATTGTTACATTGAATGTTTTAGAATTGAAATTAAGTAGGTACCTATATCTATCTACGTATAATAAATATGTTCTGTGTCGTAAAAAAAATGCATTTAAAAATTATCTGTAAGACATGTACAAAATTTGTAAGGCTTATTATCTTTTATCAATACGTCCATAATAAAAAAATTGTCAACTAATCGGACATCAACGATATTAAAATTTATATTTGTACGTACAAACATACTAACTTTTAGATGTTACTTTTTCATTTTACAAAAATATTCTTTCAAAAAGGTTACATGTCTATGGATCTGCTGTTACAAAGATTATTCTACTGAGTTATCTTACATGGTCGATAAACCAAGATACAATTTAAAATAGATATTATATAGTTCCTAAGTATCTTCGTTTTTGAATAATATAAAATAATAAATATTCGAAATAGAACAATAATAACATTATTCACATTAAAATCACTGATTGTGTAAATCATTGTAAATTTAAGTTAAATACAACTTTGTTATATTATTCACTTTATTTAAAAAATGTACAATAGTTTTTTGTTAGCTCTGATGATGACAAAGCATTGTCGAAACTAGATAGTATTTTTTAAATAAAGCGAATCATATATAACAAAGTTTAATTTCAAATAATAATTTTTTTTTGGGATCGTAAATTTAATTGAATTGTAAAAACACGTAAGGTAACTCAGTAATTTCTATTGTAATCAACGTTCATTTGTTTCTTACTACATATTTACAATGTAATAATATATTATCTAGTATGCGCAAAATTTGTATCCCTAACTAAATAAAAAAGTTTAAGGGAATAAAAACGAAGAAAAACCTTTTTTGATAAAAAGTTCTTACATCAATTTCTTGACATAATATGCATGGGAATATGTTAGGTACATTTGAATAACATAATAAAGATGAGTGCTTTTATGTATCTACAAAAAAAAAAACATTTCGGCTACGTAATTATGTATTTCTAATCTGTTGTATGAAAAACTTATCTGTTTATGTATTTTATAATTAAGTATGGGGTACAATACAATGGGGTTAAGTATGGGGTAATATGGGGGTGAAACAAAATATTGTAAGCAACATTAAAAAAATATTAGGTATAGAAATTACAATTTACTTTGCCTAATTTCTATCACCGCTTTTTTAAGTGTTAGATATAGATTGTGTCTAGGTACTATTCTATTTAAATGTGTGGAAAAATATATATTGTTCTAGATAATAAGACATTGGTAGCGATTACAAAGCAAATTCTTCTTTCGATGGTCGATAAAAATAAAATACGGTTTTTCTTTTTTTTTTTCAAAGATGACAATACAACATTTCATCAAGGAAGGCAATTTAAATACTATGCAGATGACAGCCACTGAAGCATTGTGGCTAAGACTTCTACGTTTTCGGGTTCGATTCCCGGTGAGATTACAAAAATTAAAAGTGATTTTTCTCGATCCTAGGTGTTTGTAATAATTTTCCCCTTTGTTATTGGGCTTCATGGCCTGTTGAGTTGGTTAAAAACGATAACATTAAAAAGGATTACTAACAAACAATTTTCTGGACAAAACAAGTGTAGGCAGAGAAGATAAAATGCCAAACCACTTTATCCTAGCACACAAAACTCTCTTCCTGCACATTTGTACATCATCTCACTGGGACAAGCTTTTGTCTAGTCAATTAAAAACGTTAGTATTTGATCACCCCATAAACAGTAAAAGAATTTTATGAAACTTTTTTTAAATAGAAAGTTCCGTAATGTTTTAATCGACCATTTACGGCAACGTCGTAGATTCTCATTTATAATCACCACCTTGGAATCGATGTAATTTTTATTTTGTAGCTAGGACTGTTCGAATTGTTAAATGTACAATGTTGTTTGATTACTTAAGACAACCTAAGGCCTCGTTTAGGTAGGGAGTTATGTGGACACATTGGGCAAGACAGTATAATTCAAAAATACATGAAACCAAAAAAATTACTTCATTTCAATGCATGCATGCTCAGAGACAAGCATATTATAATATGTCTCATAAACTTCTAGATTTTTTTTTAATGCTACTACAACTTTCCCTTGCACTCAATGGTGCATAAGGCACTGCATTCGTACGCCAAGTGCAGTGAATCTCGATCATTTTGTTACATAAAGGCAAGATGATCTATGTTACGCTTCAGCGTTAGTCCAAAGTATCTCATATATGAAATATTTTCATATGAAAATCACATTAAAATAAATATTTCATATTGACTCCCATCAGAATCGAACCCGCGACCTCATGCATTGCAGTCAAACGCGCAACCGCCTTGCTATGGCGTGAATTTTTTTTTAAAGTTAAATTTATATATTATAATAAAACTTAGAATTTTTATTCTTTTAAAAAAACAAACCATTCATAAATTACAACTGTTTTCTTCTTTTTATTTGTTTTTTTTCTTTTTCTTCAATTCAACAATAAAGCCTAAAATTGGGTATTTTACTATTGTGAGTAAAAAATAATTTAAAAATTACAACTAAGGAGGTTGTACTGTAATAATACGGAGGGATAATAAATTGAGATATTTGACGTCAAAACTTATCAAAGGAAAATGAATCATAACGACAAAGGAATTACCTAGCAATGAAAAAAAATTGAAATCGTACAATTTGACATACAAAGCATTAAAATGTCCTATCTCTTTTCTGTCATATTCAATCATATGGCATAGAAAGAGAGGCTTTGTGATTATCGAGTTGGTAGATTTGGTAAAACTTTAGTGTTCCGCACTTGTTTACAACATACATCATAAATCGACGGTGGAAAGCAAAAAGTTACTAAGCGACATAACACGTGCAAAGGAAAATTTTACCAAGTGACATGATATTACTGTGTCGCTTGGTATCATTTTCCCTTTCACACATTATTTCGCTTTGTAACTTTTTTCTTTCAATCGTCGATATGTATACCCACGAACAGGCTTTGCCTGTGCGGGTCTTGTGTTTATTTTAAATTTATTTCTGATATTAAGAAACAATGTTCTTTATTTCTATAAATAAGGAAAGTTATGCATTTTTTAGTTTGTTTTCGCAATAAATTATTGTCGAAAGAAGACGCTCAACACTAAATAACTAACCATCACGTCATTTCCCCGAAAGGGTAGGCAGATAAGCTCAATATGCCCACATACTACCCATTTAAACGAGGCCTCATGCATTTATTAAAAATTAATTGTGAGATTATTTATAATACATTTTCTATTAATATTATACTGATAATACTTCTCAAAAAGGCTTATTACTGCATGCTTTATACATAATTAGTATATTTCATGGATATTTGAAATAACATGTTTTATAAAAAATAATAATAATGCAATAAGCAACACGCACAGTCAAATTGTTATTTAAAATTTAAAATCCAAAATGAATGAAATGTATGTAAAATATACAAAAAAATTGTTACGTATAATAAAAAATGAGCTAGGTATATGCATAATAAATAAAATGTATGTTTAAAAAATGCCTACAATGTTAAGCATTTTATTATGTACGGGTACAACAAACAATTATTGAGATAACAATGAATATTTGAGAAATATGTAAACATTAATATTTTTTAATATGATAAACAACATGTAAAAGTACAAAACCCTAAATGGATTTATTTGTACGTACCCGACTAAATAGTCGGCCGATAGTCTGTGGGGTTTCTCTCAGTTGCACACTGAGTGAGACTTATTTTAAACGTATCCTGTCGTTTACGCAAAATGCAGAACAAGAAACAAAAATATCAATTTGATTCCCAATACTGACTTATTCCTTTCGATGAGTGTTCAGCTAGTTTTGCAAATTTTGCTTCACGCGTGTTAGATGCGAGATACCTACGCAATTTTCAAAATGTAAGAATTTTCCTTTAATATTGGACGGAAGAATAATAAATTTAGAAAAATAATCTTAATAAGTGATTTTTAACCTATCCTGTTGAAATTTTATTCAGCAACAAACAAAAATAATTTTCCAAACAAGGGAATTTTTTTTAGTGCAATTTTAGAAAAAAACTGTTCTATTGCATCAGTAGGTAAAATATTTATCTTGTTTTTCTTTTAATGATACGATAGCGTATAACCTACAAAAGATTTAAAAATATTGTAGATTGCTCATGACTTCGTGTTATTTACTGTAGAGATTGTGTGCTGAAACTCATTTAAAATATTTTATTATATATAAAAAATATGTATATACGGGAATCGAAAATAAGTGTTAGAATTAGAAAATAAACAAAAAAACTAACACATCCTACATCTTAAGTAAACAATAGATTTGCTGCATTATTTTCAAACTAAAATATAAGTTCTGTATATTGAAATTTAAAATGTTTGGCATATCTGAAATTGAAAATTGAAATGAATATTCGTAAAAAAACTATAGACATAAATTCACATTTAAGGCAAACATTAATAACAGTAACATTATAATCTAAAATCTGTCAGTAATTTAGTGAACACAAAAACTATAGAATCTTACATTACTCAAAATTTCAGTGCTTGCCAAAAACCATATTTAATTTTCTTATTAAGAAATGTTAGTACTACTACCACTTCTTTCCTTTATCCACACCCAACGGTGCATAGGGCACTGCATAGGTACACCAAGTGCAGTGTATCTTGATAATTTTATTACATGAAAGTAAGATGACGCTTCAGTACCAGTCTAAGGTATCACACATGAAATACAATCGTATATATAAATTTTAATGACAATGTAATAAACTTATGTGTGAAACAATGTTTAAATTCGAAATAATACAAAACATTTCATTCAAAATCTCTCAGTGTTAATTACAATTTGAAAGTACATAAGTGAAATATTTGTATATATGTGTGTATACTGTCAAACATGCTTTTGAACACATAGATATATAAATTACAAAAAATGTAAATTATGCCTAAGTTTATTTACAATGGAAAAGTTTTGTATTTTTTTTTCCAATATTATGCATTGAAAAGTTATGATTTATTAACTCATCTAACAATATTGTAATTCCTACATTGCAGCAGTCACTTTTATAGAAAATAAATTTATAAGTTATGCTAACAAAATTATTGTGAAATGGAAAACTACATTGTTTTGTTTTTATTGAAAACTGTTTATTTTACAAAAATAAATTTAGAATTTACGGAATTCCTAGTTTTCTTATTACCTACCGTCAATATGACAAATTGAACCGGTTGTGGTCTAGTGGTAGATACGGGGATTTCGGATTAGAATCTCTTGGTCCGAATACCACTTGGGCACAACTTGTTTCCTGCTTCCTGGCTTTCCGACTTTTTGAAAGCAGCCCGAAATTGAAATATTTGAGCATATCATTAGAGCTCTAATGTTCCTTTTCCACTTAAATTATATATATTTATATATTGTAAAATCCTCGTTCCTTTCCTCGATCCTTACCTACTTTAAAAATAAGGAGAGTTAAGCAGATTTTAAAAACGTTGCGTGGGTATCGAATATATTTTATACTGAATCCAGACTTATCTAAGTAAGTACCTAATCGGAGTCGATAAAAAGAAAGGAAATAATAAATAAATATATCTTCTTCCAAAATGATTGGTTAAGATCCTTGTGACATTTAACCCCTTTCATATTAAAACATGGCAATCAATATGTAGAATAAACGTAACATTGACACATAAAAAACAACAAAATAAGGTTGATTTCTGCGTTTTAGAGATAAGTTTTACTTGCTACATTTCTCTGCAAATAATTTGAGTTGGATTTTGTTAACTACACAGATTAACAAATTTATTATCTAAAACTGTTTTGAAGGCTGACTATCCTCAAAGGACTCAATCCTGCAAAGGATTCAATCCTTTATACAATTTATATATGTAGTATTACTAATTCTACATACATATGTGTGTAATACAAAACGAATAATTAACTAACCATTATTTATTTATTTTATATAAAATGTCAACAGTATTTTATTACAAAAAGGTAATATTTACATCATTATAGTCATCATGTTCTAATCCCAATACCTTTTTCATTTACGCAATAACATTGCCTGTTTAATAAGAGAAGGACATTTTTCCAGTCTTAGACGCAAATCAAACATGAGTTAAGATGTAGATTTTCATTACGTGCCTAAAAGTGTAGACTATTTTTTTCTCCTGCCGTAATGTGACCATCCTACGGTTTATCAGCGAGTGTTCGACGTGGAAGAAATGGCTGGTGATAGGGATGTGATGTCCACATGCTTTAGGAGCGAACGTGGCAGAGTTTTTTATAATGTAAAAAAGAAAATCTACGCATTCCTATGATATTTTGCATTTTTTTTATGTAAAAAAGAAATCTATTATATTATATTTCAAATACAAACAAAATGCCGCCTTTGTAACGCCTGCATCACACTTGTTCTCCTCTATGGCTGCGAATCATGCCACTTAACCAGGGCCCAAAATAGCAGACCTCTGAGTTTTGAGAATAAAAGTCAAAGAAAAATATAGGGTGTGCGGTGGATGATGTTGTAAGGAACACTGAGCCATCACCCATTCTCACGTTCAATATTTATAAATGTTATACGAAAATATTTTTTTCAGACAAATTACATATAATTTATCTTCCTTATAGGCGTACGCGTGTAGGAATAAATTAAATATTTAGGAAAATATAGCTATCAAGGGATCAAAATTTTCCAAAACCCGAAAGGATTTTTTTAATATCCTTCTCAAGGTCATGGCGTTGCGCCATGCGGAGATGGGTGGTGGGAGATTAAGGATGGGGTAAAAAGATTCGATTCATTAATTGAATTTCAAATTAATAAAAAGCGACAAAAGCAACATGGAGAGTTTGAATTGATCAGAATAAAGTGATTTTTAAATTAAAGGTATTCGTCCCTCGGCAGTCTGATAATAATTTATTGAACTTTAAGACAAAGCCGTAAGGATTTTTACAATCTTATTTTCACTAACTTAACTAAAATAATTTTTATTCCCTACTTGGCTAGTTTAAGATTAATTTTTGTTTTAGAATATTTAGATGATTTTTTAAGTATTTCATTTTATGTCCCTACAGAGATGAGGTAGAATTCTTTTAAATTCAGAAATATGGATATTCGAGCGCTTACAGAGCTTATGACTTGTCATTAGCTGGGTTAAGTGGCCACTTTATGTACTAAAGATAATAAAGAGATATCTTAAAATACAATTTTCTTAAAACAGTAAACATTATATTGACATTACAATGTACTCTAATAATTCTTTTTATAAAAATCGATAAATTAAAAAAAAACTTCATAAAGGACAAATAAATTCAATTAATAATCGATAATGGACTTTATTAAGTTTTTCTACCCTCCCTATGTGGAGCATATAGATTCCACAAACTGCTTCAAGTCAGGTCCAACTTTAACTATACATTCCTTAATAATGCTATTTTCTTTTTCTCTTGACAGTTATTTTCATTCAATAAAAATAAATCTATTCAATATCATGATATTTGCCCATATTTAGATTTTTAAAAATTATTTTTTAAAAGATCCTAAGCGGCTTGTGCTGGGAAATAGGAATCAAGAAGAGGCCCAATGGTGCACAGGGTACCTACTGCATTGGTACACCAAGTGCAGTAAACTGTGCACCATTGGGTGCGAATAAGGGAATGTATCAGTATGCAAGTAAAACATTGTACTTTATCTGCTAACTACTTCTTGAGTGCGCTATTTTAATTTTCACTCGAGAACCTATATAGGCTATCAAATAGCAATTTACAGAGTATCGACAGAGTTGTCCCTGAAAATTCTCATTTCAGGGCATGCGAGTGCAACAGTTGGGGTGACATTGGTACTGCATCGTCCCGGGCCCGACCTGGCCTATATCCTGTAGGCAGGAGTCCCGGGTGGAGCCTAAATGGGTCACCCTACCGCCCCATCTCACCCCCGCCACCCCTACTCCGCCTCCGTCCGAATTCACCCCCGCCGACCGTGGTTCAATGTTACCCTAACACATCCATAATGGTATTCGCGAGGGAAATTTACCCCGATCGATGGATCATACGAATAATAGAGATGAATTTACTATCTCATTGTATTATGTGGAAAAAGTCGCTAATATTTTATGAATTCTCGAGAGGTTTTTCAGCAAAAATCTATTCCTTTTCCTGAGTGAACCTACTACTACTACTACTTTTCTTTACCCGCACCTAATGGTGCATAGGGCACTGCATTAGAATACCACATGCAGCGCATCTTGATCATCGGTGAAAGTAAGACACAAATAAATGTGATTTTCATATCAATATTTCATGTGTAATACCTTGGACCAGTACTGAAGCGTAAGACCATCCTACCTTCATGTAATAAAATGACCAAGATACACTGCGCTTGGTGTACCATATAAAAATACATGTTACTGTGGGGATTGAACCCAATAAACCGTGCATGGTAACTTAATGCGTTAACCGCTGGACAAAAATACAAAATAAGTAGGATCCATATTTAATATGACAGGTGAAAGTTCAACGTGAAATAGTCTCTAATACAGCGTTAAACCACCTCCTACTCAGGTTTAAGCATTAAATAAATTTGTATGGGCATTAATCTACCTTTAAATCTGGTGTAACTCTACGCGGGGTTTATAACTAAGAATTTTTTTAATGGCTCCGCCAACCTATAGTGTAACTTTACGCAAGGTTTATAAGTAAGGCCCAGAATATTATTTAATTACCTGGACATACAAAACAAATTAATTAGCAATCGATAAAACGAATTATTTAGTTTTAGTCTGTATTTTATTTCAATTGTACGACAACCAATACAATTAATTCTGTGGTTCTGTGATAAGAGATACAAGTAAAAAATCAACACTTTACAGGTGAACCAAAAAGAAATATTTAAAAATTCTAGTTCGTGAACTAAGTGAGTTAGGTTACATACAAGTACTTTATTTTGTAGATAAAAGCATTCACTTTAACTGTGCATTTTATTTTTTATTGTAAATATTATAGTTTTAGAGTAATGCATGAAAAACCTGTAAGTTGCACCTTTTTTTTATTTCCAATATGTGTTAAAATTACGTGTTAAATGATAAAAGTACAGTTAAATTATATTGCACCCCATAAGTTGTATTTGTGTAAACTGATGTACAAGAAGTAAAAGGTTCAAAGTGATATAACTCTAAATATATCAATATTCTCGATAAATATACTGAAAAATAAAATGTGAAAATGAATATAATCGCTTTTGTACTACGAAGCACGAAAAACATTAAGTGGAGCAATGACTTAAAGGTAATTACAACTTAATATACTATATTCACGTTTTTTTTGCCAAAAATCCTGACAGTTATACCACTTGGCACCAAATTATAGCAGATAGAAGCACGTGAGTAAGACCAAAAAAAGCGCATTTTTTGTGATCATTTCTATGTAAAAATCACAAAAAGGGTACAACTCGACTTAAATCACTCATCACAGGAGGCACAGAATTGTTTAAAAATAAAATATTGCCAATTCTCTAAAGTCCGTGGTGAGGTTTTATATAAAGTACAAACTAGAAATACAGGTAATTTTTGTTTTAATTGCTAACTATTTTATGTGTCTATGTGGCAACAAATGTTTATACAACGTGCAGTTTTTTAAATGTCACATCTCCGTATAAATTTTATTATTTAGTGTCACCGCTGCCTATAATTATCCATGACCCATTTTATTGCATACCTATGCAAATATTCTTTTGTACCCATGTTGATTCAAAGTGTCTTTTTAAAAATAAAATGATTGCCTCGAATAGATAATAATTGTACATACTTTGCAAATTATAAACTGTCATATAAAAAAAAAAAAAACTATTAATTTAGAAATAAAGTAAAATAATAATTCTTAAATTTAATAGGTAGTTTGTACCTAAATATAGCATTGAAAATTGTATAATAAGGAAAAACATCTTGTAATAAATAGTTTCGCAATGCCTAATTGAATATAATAAATTCAACCAAAAATGAATTACAAAATTATAAGTTTACCCAATTTTCAAAAAGCATCAACGGCGTTTTACAAATCATCAGATTTGTGATAACTTAGCTGACCCTGTATAACCTTAAAATACAATTTCTCCCTTTTTTACCATCACACTTTTTACTTTTTGCATTTTCAAGTGCATCAATTTTTTCTCTCATGCTGTTTCTTTTAACTAATGCGCCTGTTCTTAAATTTATTTCGTAAAATTACTATTTATGATTTATTTTTTTTTTTTAATATTTCCAGTTTTGAGTTTTCTGTAACGGGGTGAATGCGCTAACTAGCGAAGTATTTTTATTTTAAAAAATAGTTAGCTATCTAATAATTGCATAAACTTAAGTATAATCACATAATTTAGAATATTCGCACAGGAATAAATTATGAAAGCGCCATGAGTCTAACCAAAGTTTTAAAATGTTATAGATACCTGTGCATGGTGTAACAAAACTCTTAGTACAACCTGAAAACTAGTGAATCTATATCGTATTTGGAGAAAATTGTGTAATTTGACTTTTTAATCTGAGCTTGAAAATAATTTTTTTTTCTTCTCACTAAAGTTTTCATAAGTATGGCAGATTAGGTAAAATTGCTCAAATTCTTATTATAACGCGTTTTTAAGTGTTGTTTTCGTTATGGATACTTAGTATAAATTTGACTAAATACATTATATTTTCTAACAATTTGCTAAAAATATATATTCTTTTTAAAATTTACTTACTCAAATTTTCTCGAAAAAAGAAGGGTCAAATCAAAAAAATTTTATTCTTTCAAATCGACTCCAAAAATGATGTCAATTCATTGGTTTCCCGCTTGTATATCAAGTTTTGTTACATCCTGTATATAAAATTTTAAAATTCGGCATACATCAATTTTACAATTGTGAATTTCCTGAGTCTGCTTTTTTTATTGTGAAAATCGAATTCATTCTCTACTCTAAGGTAATACCTACTTTGGTTAACAAAGATGTAAGGAAATAATTTCGTACAAGAAGATTGTTATCGAAATGAATGTACAATACAGCCTATGCCACCATCAGCCTATGGCGTATTCAGCTGCCATTTCAACCTTGTGTTTTGCTCTATGACCTCTTGCATTATTATTAAATACTATAGGAGTGTATTGTCTATAGAATTTGATGCTATAGTGTCTAGACTAGACTTGTATTGGAGATATTAACATTAGATTAATTATATTTATTTATTATACGGTGAAGGTTTTTAAATACATAATTAAGGTATTATTATACCGTTTCTAATGTTCGTAAATCAGTGATACGTTGATGTACCTTCTTCTTATTTTATCACGTTCGTTTCTTTAGGGAGCATGTGGAAAGAAAAATTTCAAATTGATTTTGCTGACAATTTTAAAACTGTTTGTGCCCATTTTTTTTGTGTGTATATTTTTTTTGTGATGGTGTTTTATTTTAGTTTCAATTATTTATTTAAAATCTATTTAACCACCTCAACAGGCCAGGAGGCTCTATTACAGAGGGGAACAACGTCACAAACACCCAGGCTTGAGAAAAATCACTTTTAATTTTTGTGTTCTCACCGTGAATCGAACCATTACGCTACGGAGGCATCCAAACTAAGCTAACTGCTGTAAAAGTTAGTAAAAAAATAATAAGTCCTGTTTAATAAGCTGTTACATAGGTTGCTACATACGAAAATAGGCAAAAATATAAATAGGTACCTGATCCGAAATATATATATATTGTTTAATTTGTATATCTTGGAAGCATGTTCACAAGTGATGGAAATATGGACAAGGACATTGAAAGGAGGGTTAGTGCCGGTAACAGAATTAATGGTGCCTTAGAGTCGGTAGTATCTAATAGGTGCTTATCAAAAGAGGCTAAATTGGCAGTGCATAATGGAGTTCTGGTACCAACCCTTATGTATGGAAGCGAAGCATGGAGTTGGAAAAATAAGGATGAAAGTAAATTGAATGCAGTTGAAATGCGATCTCTCAGGCGAATGTGTGGTAAAACTATGTGTGATAGGTGCACTAGTGTTGAAATTAGAGCAGAATGCAAGGCCGAGATAAACATTATCGACAAAATTAAGAAAGGTCTTTTACGTTGGTTCGGTCATGTAGAGCGAATGGATGATGAAAGAACGGCTAAAAAAATATATGATGCGCGACTGTGCCTGGATGTAGAAGTCGAGGAAGGCCGAGAAAGACATGGCATGATCAAGTAAAACAAGTGCTCGAAAGTGGGCATGTAAGAAGTCGGAAAAATCGACGTGCGTGCATGAGAAGATGTATGAATGTGGAGGAAGCAAGAGAAGTATGCCAGGACAGAGTGGTGTGGCGTTCTATCCTCTCTGCCTACCACTTCGGGGAAATGGTGGGATGGTTAGTTAGTTAGTTAGTTAGTTAATTTATGAAACGTTAAAATACATATTTTAACTATCTAAAAGCTCCGTAAATGAGCATGTACAGGGCGTCCCAAACTTATGGGACATGAAGGGGAAGTACCTTAAATATCGTAGATAGTGTATTTTGCTGAAAGAAGACTTTATGTTACTTTTAAAAGTTAGTAATTCTGCATTCATAGATTTTCTAAAAATTACTTGCTTCGTCTGGGAATCGAACCGACTTAAATGTCAAAAAAAAAAAACCAACCTACTTTTATGATGCCAATCGAAAGAATAGCTAAAAAATAATAACTTTGCTTACGTAACATAGTATTTTAAAAAAAAGCAACAACATGAAATTAATAATTTTAATCAAATTAAAAACATACATGAAAGTGCCCGTAGTCAATTGAGTAAGTATTTTTGTAAATTAATTAATTAAATGCTCAAAATGTGATCCCTCTTGTCTTACGCAAATCGCCTGACTCAATCATTTTACGTTGTTCCTTTCTTTTAAAATACTATGTTACTTAAGCAAAGTTATTATTTTTTAGCTATTCTTTCGATTGTCATCATAAAATTAGGTTGATTTTTTTTTTTGACATTTAAGTCGGTTCGATTCCCAGACGAAGCAAGTAATTTTTAGAAAATCTATGAATGCAGAATTGCTAACTTTTAAAAGTAACATAAAGTCTTCTTTCAGCAAAATACACTACCTACGATATTTAAGGTACTTCCCCTTTATGTCCTATAAGTTTGGGCCCTGTATAATAGATAAAAATTATTTATGAATTAATTTCGTTGATTAATTTTGTCACGTAATAAATTATTCAATAAGCATTGAACCCTCCACTTTCGGACTATAAACGTGTTAGCACACCACCTTGCCACCGTGCTACAAGGCAATCTTCAAAATCTTTATTTATCTACAATAAACACAATTTACGTGAGCAAATTTTCTACAGTATTAGTTAACACTAAAACACATTAGTAAATATTTGCAAAATTTTGTGAAATAACAAATTTAATATTTTATAACTTATTTGACCTTCCAACTTATTAGAATATATTAAACGGCTAAACACGTTTTATTCGTTTTATTTAATGTTTTATAGTCTCAAGCTAATATTATATTATACAAATAGTTATTTATATTGTTAGCGATAAAATAATAAAATCTTTGTTAATTTTTGTCTATGTATAATGTGACCACAAATATATTTTATCAACACATTTATATTTGTATTATCGATTGAGTTTCAGATGTATTTGTTTAAGATACATAGTATTTTGAATTATTAAAAAAAAAAAAATTGGAAACGTTTAAATAAAATAAAAATTATGTTGTAAAATAATTCTTCCCGCCACCGCCAAAGCCAGTAGTAACTTTATCATCTCATTACATTTAAATACAATATTTCTTGGTATGATATTAAAAGGATTATAAACAACATTTGAGTGTGTCCAAATACTTGTAGACAAAAACTGGATTTCACCCATTACGGGCTAATAATTACAATTTGACATCTCAACAGAGACGAGAAGTTTGGAAGGGATTATGGATAATTAGTCTTCAGGCGTTTCCTAGTAGGTGATATAATTCGGTAAGAATCTCACTTGCAATCATAAAGGTTTCTGCTAAAATGCTTAGCAATTTTCTCAATGGATGACAGAGAGTGTTCACTTGTGAAGCGTCGCGCCATTTTACTGTATATTGGCAGATATGGATATCAAATACTACGTGAAATGGGGAATGTTGTAATACATCAAGTGGCCACTTAACCCAGCCAATGACAGGTCATAAGCCCTGTAAACGCCTAGATATCCATATTCCCTTCCAAATTTATCGTCTCTGTCGAGATGTCAAATTACAATATTTCTTGTTATGATATAAAAAGGATTAGATTAAAATTGCTTTTTAAAGTAAAGCGTTTTAATATTATATTAATAAAATTTGTATAACCACAAAGTTAATGATTTGAATATTAATAACATAAAGCGTTTTAATTAAAATGTTTTAATTTAACGTAAAAAGCACAACTTCAAACATTGTACTTCTGGCATTTACAATTTACGAATGATTTTAATTAATCCTGGCATCCAGTATTGGAATGCTCATACAGAGGCGGTTCGAAAATTCAACCTGGTGGGAGGCTAACGATTCAATAAATCCGGGGTAGGGGTGCACCCCGCCAACACAGGAAAACTGAATGCTCACTCCGACGGCCCAGAGGTCTAGGTCTCGCTGTCCTAAATACTTCCTGCCCCCGTGAACTGGAGGGGTACCCCGCCCCTGTGGAGCACCCCCAAACCCAAATACGAGGGTGCATCACCACCCCCTGCAGTTAAGGCAGTTGCAGTTTACAAATTAAAGGCATGTCGTACTTTTAATAACATTTTTTTTAGAAAATTGTAAGTCTTATTCAATGAAATTTATAACCTTTACTCGGAAGGTAAATACTATTTTAGAAAAAACCTAAGTTGTTTGTGTTTGAGTGAGGATTCGATCCGAGGATTAGAATCATCGACGCTACTCCTACCACTAGCCTAACGGATTGATCCAATAATGCATATTTTTCAAATTAATTTTTGATTCTGATTGTCAATTTATAACCCCAAAAAACATAGTGCAAATAAGGAAAAGAAAGAAAGAAATATTCTAAAAATTTATTTTATGATAAAAAGGTTTACCATTCGAAAGTTTTACATCTAATTCTTTTATTAAAAATCGTACAAAATCGTAAAAATTTTATCGAATTTAGTAAAAATATTACTACTACTACTTTCTTTTATCCGGACCTACTGGTGCATAGGTCACAGCATATCTTGATTAAAAAAAAATACATGAAGGTAAGATGATCAGTCTTACGTTTCAGAACCGGTCTAAGTCGTTTAAATATTTCATGTTGACCCCCTACGGGAATAGAGCCCGCGACTCAAGCACGGTACCCAAATACGCTACCACTATGCTATGAGGCGGACGTGAAATTATTAGTGAAAATATGTACCTATGTTTTTTTTAAACTATAAAATAAAGCTTAGTTGATGCTTTATTTAAAAAAAATAATAGAACAGATCAATGCACTATGAATATTTTAATTATTTTGGCTGAATTTGAGATTATTATTTTTTATCGGCTACCAGGAAGCCAGCCAGCCGGAGAGGTATCGGCCGACCGCGCCGCAACAGGTTCATACAAATACCCCCATACCTCCTCACCAATATGCCATCCCATATACCCTTCCTCTCCTGCGCTCCTGGCACCCGCACTCGGCACTGGGGCGCGGTGCACCGGCGAGGTCGGCCAGATGCTTCTCTAATATGGGCCATTCGGTGCTCGATACGGGCCGCGGCGATTCAAGGCCAAAATGGCTGACTTTGGTGAACTCAACCTACTTTTCCCGCGCGAGTGTCATTACCAAAAAACGCATTATAAAATAGTTACATAGTGTTTCCAGAATTTCGCGTAGCGACACATGCCAATAAATACAAGCCAGTGGAAAACAGATATTAATATTATAAAATAATACAAGGCTAAAAATATGGTATGTTACCCTTATACAATTTTTCTTGGTTGTCAAATTTTCGTCTAATAACATTCATATACAGCTTTACGCTTTTTATTTTTATGAATAACAATACGTAAGTTTTTTAAAAATTAAATAAACTATTGGCAATCAATAAATAAATTCATTATAAATCGACATTCGTTTAAAGACGAAAGCGATTAGAGAAAGAAATAAACGTTAGCGCTATATGAAAACCATTCCTTTTTAGTTTATCTTATTTGGATGTGTATGAGACACAAAACTCCTCAATATTTTTAAAGTAGAAAGTTTAAAAACATTATTTACTCAAGTTTTTAAAAGGCATTTAGAATTAACCCTCAAATAAATTAAATACGAAGAATAATACATTTGAAAAACTCACAAGAATGTTGAAATATGAAAGTGCGATATAAAAAGTGCGAATTTGATATAATAAATGAACTTAAAAGTTGTCTTGACAGCTACCGGAAAAATTAATGATAAAGACTCATGAGCCAAAAGCTGCTCTCATTCATTATTATCTAAACGATTTGAATTATCATGCAGCTTTTTTCCATTGATATATCTGTTCTCGTATTATTTCAATGTTATTAAAGTTTGAGATGAATTATTCCTGAAATCCTATTACTCAAAAGTAATGATCTGAGCAGATACTCGAATTTGGGATGTACCTACTGATTAGTGGGGTAGGTCTCTTAAATAGTTAATTAAGATGTTAGAAACAATATATATATTTTTTTAAAACAAACAAGCAAACCGCGGCTAAAAATCACTATAAATGCGTCTCCCACTCTCAGGTAAAGAAATAATTCTTCTTGGCGACCGAAAAAAGGCGCATTTGAATTCCTTGTTTTAAAATAAAACAGGACTTAATTTATTTAAATAAAACAGGAATTAATTAATTTAAATAAATACATAATTAATAGAAAGTTTGTAAGCCGTAAGAACCTTCCATCAGATAGCATATAAAGATAGACTCCGCTGGGCAGGCCATATCGCATGGAAAACATCCGACCACGTAGGAGGCTCTTGATCTATAAACCAATGGGTCGAAGGAGTATCGGGAGACCTAAATTAAGGTTATTGGAATGGGTGGAGAAAAATACCGCATCCTTGGGCATTAGGAACTGGAAAGAAGAAGCCGGAGACAGACGCGAGTGGAGACATTTCTTGGAGGCAGCCAGGACCCTCAAAGGGTTGTAACGCCGGAGATTGGATTGGATTGTAAGCCGTAGAAAAATAGTAAAACTAAAAAACTTTTCGCTGTCTGTAAAGTCGGTTTACGGACGATAATTTTACGTGAAAACGTCATAAGAAAACATTGATGAAAAATAGCATACTTTTTTAATTTAATTATTATTGCTGAATTATCATTATTTTGTATAATACAAAGCAGGAGTTAATTGAAAATTACAATTTTTTCCATCAATTAACATTTTTTTTGTTTTTTCTTCATGTGTGCTGCTGCTGTCTCCCTTCTACTCGGACGCATCGGCCGATGGAGTGGAAGAGAGATAGATGCGTCACAAACCGAACGCTTAGGCCGATCGTGCCTCTCTATCGCTTGTTCCGCGCTCTCGCTTGCACACTCGGCTCAGGCGGAACGTGACAACGAGTCATGCTTTTTCGTGTGTGCAGCCGGCGTTCATCGATTTATTGGACGTTATCACGTCAAAAATCTTATTTGTTATGGTATGTAGAGTGATGTAATACTAATAACTTGTGCATAATGCCATATTCTTACTGCACCGCCTCCATTGACATTCATTTAGGTTCTTGTTGTCGATAAATTATGCAAATAACAGAGCACATACCAATAAATACATATTGGCACTTGTTTTAAACGTTGCGTTGTTAATTATAAACAAGTCGATAAGTTATTATGGTGCCTTTTCTTCTAATCGCAAGAATCCATTCACTTCTGAACTATGGCGCTATACGATCTTATTGAAGGTCTTATGAACCACGAAGGATTATATGATTTGCCCTGTTTTCCCATAATCCAACCATTGTTACTCACAATAAGAATCTGAATATTTTTAGTGTTTTATTAATTTATATATTAATGATTTTATCGACCAGGAAGTCCCATAATACATAGGATAAATAAATTGCATACACTCACAATTTTGTTTGTTTTATGATATCTTCTTTTTATTCTCTTTTTCTTTTTTTTATTGTAAAAAACTTTAAGCCGTTTAACTCAATTCGTTCGTTTTAGAGTTTCAGTTTTTTGTTGCAAGATAATAGATTTAGTGGTTTGAAGAGAACCCTTTTGAAGGTACTTTAGTCGGGTCTAACTAACTCGCAGAGAACCTAACTCTCTCTTACTATTTCTCCATTTAAATGACAAAATTGGGTTCAACATATAAATATTAGATGTTTATACTTAATGATAATGCGTTAGCATATTAAAAAAAACGTAAACGTAAAAAACATCCGCCTCGTAGCATAATTATAGTGTATTTGGCTACCGTGTATGATGTCGCGGGTTCGATTCCCGTAGGGTGATACCTTGGACTGGTACTGAAGCGTATGACTGATCACTTTACCTTCATGTAATAAAATGCAAGATACACTGCACTTAGTGTTCCGATGCAATGCATCAGAACCATTGGTTGTGGGTAAGGGAAAGTAGTAGTGGTAAAGTAGATTTATATAGAAGCATACGTTTTTTTTTTCATTAAAAAACGTTTGATTAAACAATTCTAAATCAATGCGAGGTACCTACTAATACACAAATCTTGTATGCAATAATTGTTTTAAATAAATTAAATGAATCACCTATTTACGTTATGGCCTAAATTAAATGAAGACATACATGAATGTTAAAAACTTGTTTACTAATAATACAGTTATACTTGATAACCTTATCTCAATATTTTATCAAAAACATACGTAATATATACTTAAATATATGTACAAAGCGTAACTGGTGCAAAAAATATTAATTGATTCTGTCTGTAATAGAAAACATTTAATTAATCAATTATTCAATGTCTACTTCTGGTTAAATGTTGTAATGGGTATTACATAATATGATTTGTAGTTTGTTTAATTTTGAAACTTCTAAGAATTATCGCAAGGCCGTATCACCCCCCAAAGTAACTTTCCATAATTTGTTTTCCAAAATATAGAATTTGGCTTAAGTTGAACGTATTTCTGAGATAACAAATATAAATTTTAGTACTGGTTGGCGAAATTTCAATTAAGGGATGAGCTTATTAACATGCCAAGAGGATGTAATGTGTGGGTGGCAAAAGGCTTCACCCACACAAGGATGTATTATTGTGTGCGGAATAGGATGAATTCCGATCGTAAAATTAACTGTCAATACAAATATTTTTTCTCGAATTGCATTACCTTACTATTAATATTTGTTTAAAAGGAATGCATCTAGACGAGCAAAAAATTCTAAAATATCAACTTTTTTTACATTAAATGGGATCATTAAAAATATTTGTTTAATGTATTTTTTAACAAGGTAGCTTATTTTTAAATGTATTTATGTAATCAGGTTGTGTGCTTTCGTGACATAAAAAAAAAAAAAAAAAAACATATGTCACATATACATTTTTTTTTTTAAATAAAGAAAAATCCCACCAAGGCATAGCCTGTTCGTGGGTATACTATGAATGTCAATGTGAATTTGTACACTCTTGATCTACTATAATTTAAATATTATCCTTTTTTACAGCTTAGTTTTTTTTCTAGACGATTCAAAAATCTGAAATTAAAATGTTTTACCATAATTTTTTTTTTTATATTTCCATATTTGTAATGTGAAGTGATTTTTTTTCAAATGTGATTTTAACATTGAAATCCACGTATGATACTTTGGATTGCACTGAAATGTTTCACTGACAGATCATCTTACTTTCGGGAAATTAAATTATTAAAATACACTGCACTGATGTACAAATACTCATGTAGTGCCCTATGTACCATAAGGTGCGGATAAGGGAATTGATGAATGGGTGAATAATTTTTTTGAATAAAACACATTTAAAATCGACTTGCCAAAATGCACATATTATTTAAATTCAATAAATACACACACACAAAACATTTATCCATTTAGTAGATACTGTTAATGCTGTAATTCAGTTGATTCTTTTAATTCTAATCCACATGAATGTATTATTACCTACCTTATTTTTTCTTTTTCATGTTCGTAAATAACTCTAGGTATCCACTGTATTTTTCAAGGAACAATTGCTAGGATTTATGAGGACCTCGTGTGTAGACTCTTAACCAAGTGGTTTCCTTCTTACTGTACTGGTCTGGGAACCCTGAATATACTATTGAGCCTAGAAGTTGGCCAGGATCCGTTGAATAACTCATTTTAATACGTTTCTGTAACCTTTTAACGATGCCTAATGCCGAAAGTTCCACTAAACTGCTACTAAATAAAACGAATTCCTTTGTAAACAATATTTGTTACCGAATATCGGAAAACAGCTGTAACTTGCGGGTTCAATATATTAGGGGATGTTTTATAAAAAGGGTAAACTGTTAACTAGGTCAAGGCACACATGCCTTATGTCAGGAGTCGTTAACATTTTGGTTGTAGATATTAAAGCTGTTGCACTAACGCAAATGGGTTCAAATCACGGATACGTATATTTTTAAGTGGGTATATTTTTAAAAAGGTATATTAATAATATAGTTATGGGTAGGTAGGTAGGTGGTTTATCACATAAAATATTTCATATGTGTCATAAAATAACGTAGAACTAGTTATTCCGTATCTTTAAGCTATTCCCGTAGCCATATAACTTATAACCTTGAATACCTTTTCTTTTACTACTAGTTATTTAATTTTAACTATAAGAAAGAAAAAAAAAAATATTATAGCCATACATTCGTTCTGTGAAAGATTTTGCCACACAACAATAAACTCACCTATCGAAAGTATGCACTTGTTGTAAATAAGCGTTACATAAAAAAAATAGAGTATTTAAAATATATTATTGATATCCCAACAGAGACAGAAAAACTCTGGAAACGAATGTTGATTATCTAGGCATTTACAGGGCTTATGACTTGTCATTGGCTGGGTTAAGTGGCCACTCGATGTATTACAACATTCCCCATTCCGCCCATCAGCTGATAAATATACAAGACAAATTTCGGAACTTCTATTAGTATGAAATATCCTGCCACGTTTCATTTTACAAGTGCTTTTCTCACTGGTGACATCTGTTAAGAAGATTGTTAAGCATTTTTGGCAATCGATCTTTATTGGTGTAGGTAAGGCCCACCCGAACTCAATAACTTACTAGAAAGCGCCTGAAGATGTCTCCCCAATTTTTATTTGCTTTATATTTTAACCAGTAAATCTTTATAAAGTATTGAAATACTTAAAAAACCAAACTTGGTATACAAATGCCGTGCCAATGCACCGTTCATATCGTATAAGGGAAAGAAGAAGAAGTAAAAGTAGTAGTAGTAATGATTAACATACTATGTATAATATAATATTATCTTGTGTAAATGGAAAATTCATTGTAAATAAATGTGTGAATTGCAGTAAAACCATGTATGAAATGATGATAAAATGTAAAATGAGATATTTGGTCACATTGCTGAATTACTTTGAATAATCTATAATATTATAAGCGTAAAAATGATAGTAGTAGTGTACATCAGTGATGCCTGCCGAAAAAATAAATCTCAGTGTTGTCTGCGGAAAAAATAATCTCCATCGGTTCTTAGAGTAGGTACCTACTTGCAAGCTAGAATCGAGTTTTATTATGTTTTTTTTTAGTATGATACCAATCCGATACAATATCAAAAATTGGATTAACATTTTAACATTTCCATTTTAAGCAATTTTCAACCCAATAAAAATTTGAGTTGAGTTGTCAAACGATCAAATACGACGCCATTTTTAAATACGTTTTACAAGGAGGGTGGGATAGAAAAAACTCATTTTACCGGACTACTTATCAAATACTGTAAAAATCCAACCCGGCAAAAATGTTTTGAGACATTTCGTTATTTTAGTTATAATCGAGTTTTATTATGTTTTTCTAATGTGATACTAATCCAAAACAACATAAAATATTGGATTATCATCATATTATTTCCATTTGACTGTTTTTCAATGCATTAAAATTTTGAGTCGAGATGTATGTCATAACTGTTACAAACGTGACGCCATATTTCAATGTGATTTAAAAGGGAACAAACCTCTAAGTTTAGCGGCGTTTTAATTTGTGATAATCAGAGGTGATGAAATGCATTTTCAAACTTAACTGTGATTTAGTAGGACATTTACAATAATCAGGTTTTAAACGGAGGTGATAAGAAAGGGCCTTAGCCAATCAACTAATGGTGGAACAACCAAAAATCGAGGCGCGGAAGCGCCAAAAAGCCCCGCAGGGCTAGCATTTGACTGTTATCTGCTAGTAATACTAATAAAGATGATTACCAACAAATGCTTAACAATCTTTTCAACAGATGACACCAGCATAGAAAATTTCTATAATGCGGAACGACGAAGACGAGTTCAATATATAGTAGTTCCAAAATTTGTCATATATGGTTATCAGATGATGGGCGGAACGGGAAATGTTGTAGTACATAAAGTGGCCACTTAACTAGAGATGGGTCATACTTGCTAAATCAGATACCAAGTCTTGCAAGTACGAGTATGGAGAAATACCAGGTTCAAAAACCAGGTTTTTAAAGTATTTTAGTAGGTATTTAGCTATATAGAAGTATGGCGTTTTACGGGTGCGCATGCGCAAAAAGTACGAAAAATACTCGTACTCGTACTTTATAAAATACTTGCAAGGCAACCTGGTGTTTTCATACTCATACTTTATAAAATACTTGCAAGGGGCAACCTGGTATTTTGTACTCGAACTTCCATCTCTTGCAAGTATCAAGTACGAGTATTATTTTCTATTTAGAAGTATGGCGTTTTACGGTTGCCGGTGCTTGGTCAACGAACTGTTGGATTACAATATTATGGGTATTGCACGGTGATATTTCTTTATTTATATTTAAAAATTCAAATAAAATAAATAGTCAATTAATAGTATTTGTCTAACACGTTTTCATTGAATTATATTATTTAATACTTGTACATTATTTTTTTATTTTGTCTGCCTCGTAGCATAGTGGTAGCGCATTTGGCTACCGTGCATGAAGTCGTTGTATTTTATAAAGTACGAGTATTTTTCGTACTTTTTGCGCATGCGCACCCGTAAAACGCCATACTTCTACATAGCTACATAGTACATACCAGGTACCTATATCAAGTTCATGGTACCTATAAAGCTTCGCGATACGAGCGAGAAATATACTTGTATTGCTTGCCGGCAGATGGCAGCACTGGCGTTTGCGTGAAGCATGCAAAATTACGCCGCGCTGCGAGCGAGTGGTTTTACGGGTGCGCAGCAAAAAGTACGAAAAATACTCATACTTTATAAAATACTTGCAACGGAAACCTGGTCTTTTCGGTGCCAAGCAAAAACCAGGTATGAAAACCTGGTCCAGTAAATACGTCTCATCTCTACACTTAACCCAGCCAATAACAGTTCATAAGCCCCGTAAACGCCTAAATAACTAGAGGTGGGTTAAAGCCCCCAAAAACATAACTGATAATTACCAGATTTTTAACGACTACTGGTAAGCGTTACTATTAACGCGTTCCGAATTTGGTTAGTTTAACCTCACCATCTCTTTTCCACCGATTTATTATCATGTTGGGACGTAGGATAATAAATCAAACGGCAGTAACGCAAGTAAGTAAGGCAGTAATCATTAATAACGTTAATATAACGCTTTTATCCTTTTTCTTCGTGTTTATTCTTTCAGGTTTAAACAGCAGGAAATACAAATTTTCTGCTTATTCATTTTTACCTAAGAAATGTACAAAAGAAGGGCTTTTTAAGTACCAATAACTACTAATATATTAATGTGGGGTTTGAGGTAATTAACCGGTTGATATATTAGTCCACCTCTAAAATAACCCACATTCGCTTCCAGAGTTTCTCTGTCTCTGTTGGGATATCAAGAATATCTAATCATAATAAATAAATCTTTTATAATGCAAAATACAAATATTCCAAAAGCTTTTTAAATGTCTGAACTAATGACGTGTTTCCTTAGTCCCACAAAACTTACGGTTTTCATGCCCCATTGTCTCGATTGTGACGTATTGTAAACTCAAGACGGGATCTGGACTTCTTCGGTGTAAGTCTATCAAGATTTAAACATTCACTGAAGTAGACCCGATCCTGTCTCGAGTGTGTCCACATTTTATTCTAACTGTCTAAGCTTCACCAATTTAATGTTCTGTCACTTATTTTTACTGCTTGTTATCCCTTTTATATTTGAAATTGATTTTCCGTAAATAAATAAAATAAAGATATTATTGATATCTCAACAGAGACAGAGAAACTCTGGAAACGAGTGTGGGTTATCTAGGCGTTTACAGGGCTTTTGACCTATCGTTGGCTGGGTTAAGTGGCCACTCAATGGCCCAGCCAATGACAGGTCAAAAGCCCTGTAAACGCCTAGATAACCCACATTCGTTTCCAGAGTTTCTCTGTCTCTGTTGAGATATCAATAATATCTGATATCAGCTCAGCATGGGTATAATCCAGTAATTTGTCTGCAAGTATTTGTATTCGTTCAAAATGTTGTTGTTAAAAATAAAATAAAATTTAAAAAACAAAAAAAATATTTGAAACGATTTTTTTCACAAAAAAAAATATTCCGTCAATTGTGGAGACCCCTGCATTAGACTGACTTAAAGTAAGTGTGATGAATTTTCTATTCACCATTTGTCAGAACGATAGCTTATTCCTCCCATTAAACTCGGTATAATCACATACTATGCGGGCGCAAGTCCTTTCAGCTCGCGAGGTATTGTACTTGTACATTGTGTACCCGGAAACGAAAATTCTTTTGCGATAATAAACTGGAACGACTGCGTCAAGGAAAGAATTTCAAAAGATAGGGAATTTTAGGCCAGACGAGTAATCTTAAACGAAGCCTTCGTGAATTTGAGCTGTACTCAATGAGTATGTTAATATCATTTTCCGTATCAAAGGATGAATGAAATAATATTGAATAATACTTTATTGAATATTCAAGTACAAATTTTTCAGTTCATAATGGAGTTCTGGTACCAACCCTTACATATGGAAGCGAAATATGGAGTTGGAAAAATAGGGATGAAAGTAGATTGAATGCAGTTGAAGTGCTATCTCTCAGGTAAATGTGTGGTAAAACTATGTATGATAGGTGCACTAATGTTGAAATTAGAGCAGAATGCAAGGCTGAGATAAGCATTATCGACAAAATTAAGAAAGGTCTTTTACGATGGTTCGGTCTTGTTTTGAAAGTTAGGTTTAAAATTATTTTTTTTACTGTAGATTTTAATATTATTTTAATTACTTCTTCACATAAGTTTATTATATTCACTTAAATCATTTATGTTTGTTATAATATTTTACATTAAGTAGATAGTTTTCTTTTTTTACACTCCTCTTTTCCTACGTGTGATGGTTATGTAGGAAGTTTGGGTAATAATTTTTTTGTTCTCAAAAAGGAAAAACCTTAAGTTACCCTTTCAATTAACCAACAAAATAAAACATAAATTAAAAGAAAAATGCATCGTTAAGTTTCTTTAATTTATGTGTTCACTATAAATTATTATTGACATATTTTTCTAATGCACCCACTATTACCACTTTTTTTGTGGAAAATTGAACCCGCAACCTCACGCTTGGCGGCCTATCGCGTTAACCAACACATTACGAGGCGGATGCACCAACATATTTATAACCTATCTAAACAAGGCTTTCATCTTTTCAAAAGTTGCACAAAATGTCATTTCTAATGACATGTCAAGCCGGTGCATGCATCGGCACAATGTTCCACGCCACTATTTTATTAATGGATGGTTAAAAAATAAATATATGGCCTTTGGAAAATTGAATCTGAGGGTAAGTGTGTCAAGGCTCGTGCATCCCCCTACCCCTCGCTCTCCCCACCCCCCCACCGCTGGTCACTACCACTACCGCATTACCCCCATGCAACTAAAAGTGCATAGATATTTGTGTACGAGCCATAATGCATACAATGTTCCGAGGTGTTATTCTACCAGGAAAGTTTATTTTAATGCATTTTAAGCAGCTCGATATGTAAAGTTTATACGTTTGCAACACTGGTACATACATCAGCCCTGAAGATGGGCACTGGAATGTGCTCCGAAACGTCGACAACGCAAAGGCCACAAACACGGCATAATAACCCAGAAAAACATAATTTGTAGCTCGACATGTATTTCCAAATAATAATAATGTGTCTATTTTAGTATTCTAGTTCTTAACTTTAAATAACTTAATATTATTATTATATCCTCGTTGACATATTTTTTAGTCAAATCATATCAAACGACATACGAATTAAAAACAATAAAATAATTAGTAAGTTATTTGTAAATAGATTATATGAGTTTTTTATGTTTATTTATTTATTTTATTGTTTTTACGCCCATAGGGCTTTTACATAGACATTTTTAAATGATAACACAGTAGGTAGCTATTCGTTACCGCCAGAGATGGCATCCAGACACTGTTCCCTAAAACGCACTAGATTTGTGTTGAAAACATCAATATTGTTAGTATACTTGTTAGCCAGTGCGTGCATTCTTCGTATCGGTAAGTTAGCACTGTAATTGGTCGATGATTGGCTACAGTAAAATAGTGCATTACTACGGGTAACTCGACCAGGCACTCGTATATTAATTAAATTCATGATGCTACAGCGCCAGTCCAAGGTATCGCAAAATGTGTCAATTTTTTTAAAAATGAAAAATCACATTGAAATAAACATTTTATTTTGACCCCATCGGAAATTAAACCTGCGACCTTATGCCTAGCTGCCCAAACCACATCACCACCAGGCGGATATCACTAGTGCTATTTTTATTTATTTGAATACGTCTGCCTATCTCTTGCCTTCATGTAAAAAAATATTTTTAAATATTTTTTTATTTTTTATTTCTTTAAAAAATCTTATAAAACATACATGTATTATATTCTTAGGACTTATAAAAACTCATTTTGGGACCGGTATTATTCACATATTTAATTACATATTGCACAATCAAAAAGACGAATAAGAAAGACGATTCAAAATTAACACATTCAATCTTAATCCTAAACATCATATCTATCATTGAAAAACATATTTAAATACAGATCTTTAAGGGCTCTACTATGTATTGCTTTATTTATTTTTATTTCATGGGGTAGATTATTATATTGGGATCGAGAAATGTTCATTAGGGATTTTTTAACGAATTTTAACTATAAACTACACTTGGTGTACCAATGCAGTGTCCTATGCACCATTGCGGGAGCGGATTAGGGAATGTAGTAGAAGTAGTATGTATAAATTTACATTTTTACTCTTATAATATTTATATTCCTTCCAAATTATGGTGTAAATACACAGCAGCAAGCTGGAGTGCAATAAGAGTGCAGTGTAATAACGCCCTTAGAATACTGAACAGCTTACCAAGGTTCGCTATCTCAGGAATAAACTCCTTTGAAGCCACTTTGAAGTGGGATGGTTTAAGCCTCGCTGCTGTACTCGGATGGCCCGCTCTTGAAGCATTGATTGGTCGAAATCTCTAAATTTTCGATCACCTAAAGTTCTTTTGTTTTCATTTTCATTTTTTATTTTCCTGTTATTGATTTATTTATATATATATATATATATATATATATATATATATATATATATCAACTTTAGATGCGAAATAAATGATTATTATTATTGTTATTCTAAAAAACCTTGCCAGATGACTTATTTTTACTCATGCGAATCAAATTTCTAAATAGTACTTGACTTAGTAAATAGAAAATGAGTTATTGTAAAGGGGCTATCCCTAAGTGCCATTTTGACGATAACCATACCAACACATTCCTCAGATATTTTTATATTTACGATGCTTTAATATGCTGTACCATCGTAAACAACACAATTCAATAATAAAATTCTCTGTCAGCAGGGAAAATCTAATCCCCATTTTATTTTCCATAGAAAACAATTCTGATTTCTCAACAAAAGAGCTCTAGAGATCATTTTGTAAAAATGTTTTCAGAAATCAAAAATTGAATTCTGTGACTAATATTATTTTATTGTTTATTTATTCCAGTCATTTTTCTGAAGCGTGTGCATAATGCTAACATAATCACGTAAATTTTGAATTATATATCTTTGTATACCTACTCGTGTTCACATTATTATTTTATCATTAATAGTATTAATATTATGTACCCATACGCTTAAGTATTTTATGATTTTCAAAAATTTTAATTGACTTATGAAATTTATTACTAAGAATTGTATAGATATCAAAGAGTAATGAGTTTCATATTTATGAACAATGTATATCAATTATGCATTTTTTATTTATAAAAAGAAGAAAATACAAATCATCATCAATCCATATCCGCTCCCTGTATGGACCATATGGATTCCACAAGCTGCTTCTCAGCAAAGAGATCTCAAGTCAGATCCCGAGAACCTGTTGTCTTGTAAAATAGGCATATAAATATTTATTTTTAAAATAATTTATTTATTAACATAATAAAATTAAATCTAGATCACGCCAAACAAGTTTTCACTTATTATTGATATCCCAACAGAGACAGAGACACTCTGGAACGAATGTCGGTTATCTAGGCGTTTACACGGCTTATGACCTGTCATTGGCTTATTCAGTGGCCACTTGAAGTACTACAACATTCCCCATTCCGCCCATCATCTGATATACCATCATCTGAAAATTTGTCATACACCATATATGACAAATTTTGGAACTACTGTATATATTGAAATCGTCTTCGTCGTTCCGCTTTACAGAATTTTTCTGTGCTGGTGTCATCTGTTGAGAAGATTGCAAAGCATTTTTTTTTTTTTCGGCAATCATCTTTTATTAGTGTAGGTAAGGTCCTACCGAGCTTTATTACTTACTCTAGAAGACGCCTAAAGATGTCTCTCCAATTTTTAAAATTTTGCTTTATATTTTTAACCAGTAAATCTTTTTAAACAACATTTTTGAAATAAATACAAATACTTGTAGACAAATTACTGGATTATACCCATGCTGGGCTGATATCAGATATTATTGATATCCCAACAGAGACAAATCAATGAATACAAATACTTGTAGACAAATTACTGGATTATACCCATGCTGGGCTGATATCAGATATTATTGATATACCAACAGAGACAGATCAATAATATCTGATATCAGCCCAGCATGGGTATAATCCAGTAATTTGTCTAAAATTTGTATTCATTTTAAAAATGTTGTTTAAAAAGTTTTCACTTGTTTTTCGGCGTGTTTCTTCTACCGTTTAAATAACACATTATTATATGAGTAAAATTTAGTTTAAGTTGTATAATATGATATAATGGTTAAGGCTATCAAGAGGCATACATAGTATATGGCCCAGCCAGCCGAAACGCTGCGCCGGATGACAGTTGACACCAAGAGTTGCTGCATCTGTTGCCTGTTCCTTACTAAGTCAAACCACCGCATATCCGATATTCTTCTGAGACACCTATTCTCAAAACTCACAAGTCTTCTATTTTAGGCCCTAGTTACCATTTACAAATTGTGGTGTAATGGTGTAGCGGTAGAGCGTTGGGCTGTTATGCATCAGGCCGCGGGTTCGATTCTCGATGGGGGTCAATATGAAATATTAATTTTAATGTAATTTTCACATTTAACCAAATTAATTCAAGGGAGAGTGGTAACAGTAATGTCACTATGCGATATTACAAATCAATTCTACACTTTGACCCCGTTAGGGATCAAACTTGGAACCTCATCATGGCAGCCTAACTATACGCTAACCACTACACCAAGTTGCGGAGACTTGAATAAATATGTGTAGGGTAAATTTATTCAGTTGATGTAAAAACTCAATCTGCTGAAAAACAGGATGCGCCTGGCGTTCAGCAATTTTATCAACACCAAATGTATACGTGTTGTGGTGTTTTGTAAAGGAGTTTCTTATTCAAGACGAAATGAAATGATTTTAAGTTTTATTTTGGATTTATTTATTAATTAAAATGCGATTCCTCACAATTATTTACGTATCCCTTTGACGAGCACTGATGAAATATTTATTTACATGTAATTTTCATATCAATATTTCATGTGTGATACCTTGGACTGGTGCTGAAGCGTAAGCCTGATCATCATACCTTCATGCAATAAAAATAATTAAGATACACAGTACTTGGTGTACCAATGCAGTGGTCTATGCACCATTGGGTGCGGATAAGGGAAAGTAGTAGTAGCAGTAGTAAGTGAAGCGTAATACTAAAAATCTTGCCAAAACGAAATAAATTTTTATGCTACGCTAGGTGCTTCAACTACTAGCACAAAAAACATATGGTTTTCCCTTAAACGCAATTACTGCGTATAATTATTTTTTTTTTTTTATTTATTGGATTTTATTTGGATACAAACAAATGGAAATCATATTGGGGTAAAAAAGGTCAAATTACAGTTTTACACATACTATTTTTTAACAGAGGTACCTACAGGAATAACATGGAGGTAAGATTATCCGTCTTATGCTTCAATGTAAGTCTAAGGTATCATAGACGTGAAAATCCCTTTTTAAATAATATCTCATTTTGACCCTCACGGGAATCAAACGTGCGACCTCAAGCATGTTAGCCCAACTCGCTTATCACTATACATCACGAAATGTCCAAAGAAATATACAAAAAAAACTAACGCTTGTCAAAACTCAAATCGACGAATTTAATAAAATTTGTTAAATATTTAATCCATTAGTTAGAACAAAGTAAGACGATAGCGCTTAAAAAATATTTTTAAAAATGTGGAAAATACTTCGTCTGAATTTCTGATTTCAGTAATAATTAATTGCGTGTGATTTGTTAGGCTCTATTTCAAGTCATTCGCGTGTTTATATAATACGTACCTATGTTTATTAATTTTAATGCGGTGAAAGGGATTGATTAATTTATTACAATAAATTTAGTTCTGCTTTGGTTCATGAATTTAACGTTTTGAAGAGATCACGAGGCACGGGTTGTTAAACCGCTTAGCTAGTAAATTCTACACGTTTCGAAAATTTAATTATATTTCCATAATTAAATATCTTGGATATTTCATTCGCTTAAGGTGAAAGCCAACAAAAATTGAGTTCACTGACTTCCGTGACAAAATTACTATTTCTTTTTTCACCGTTTACTCTTATGTGAAGCATGTAGTCATCCTAGACCCCTCCAGGACACATCGTCATAGTCACCGTACAGCATTCTCGCATTTTCCCGAGTCTATCCTTTGTCCCTTAGCTCCGCCGAGTGTATCAAAAAGATCTTCATAAAAAAACTTTATTCCCTTCTAAACTTCCCACCTCTGTTGAGATGTCAAAATTCTAATTTGAAGTCAGCCCGTAATGGGTGAAATCCAATTTTTGTCCACAAGTATTTGGACACATTCGAAATATTTTTTTAAAAATTAGCTGGTTAAAGTTAAAACCATAACGAATTGAAGTATCATCTTCAGGCGTTTCCTAGTAAGTGATATAATTCGGTAAGAATCTTACCTACAATCATTGAGGTTTCTGCTAAAATGCTTAGCAATTTTCTCAATGGATGACAAAGAGTTCTCACATGTTAAGTGTCACTACATTTCATTATACAAGTTCTGATAAATGGCACGTGTGGATATCAAATACTAGGCGAAATGGAGAATGTTGTAATACATCTAGTGGCCACTTAACTTAATGACAGATCATAAGCCCTGTAAACGACTATTTATCCATATACCATTCGAAACTATAGTCTATACCAAGGTGATAATTGTAATTAAGTGATATTATTTAAAAAAACAGTGAATTAGTTATTTTTTTTATAAACCACTTCAACATATTAGTTTAAAGACACATTCCTTAATTTTGGTGGTAGTCATAATATGAAAAGTCGGATAATCGACGTGCGTGGCTGAGAAGACGTATGAAAGTGGGCGAAGCAAGGGAAGTATGCCAGGACAGAGTGTTGTGGCGTTCTTTCCTCTCTGCCTACCCTTTTGGGAAAATGACGTGACGGTTAGTTAGTCAATGTATTTTATTTCTTAATTATGGACTAACCGTAGCACTAATTAACTTATAAATTATCACAAGAGGTGGTATCATATATGAAAATATAGTGAAAGGAAATTAATGAAAAAAATAAAAATATGACACAAAATGCCGAACAATCTTGATCGAAAGACTGTTGGTCTCCATCAATAGTCGCCATGATGAGTTTTCCATGGTTTTTTCATCATCGCAGGCAGATGCGGAGAAGTTTCCTTTGGTCCACACCAGATGTATCCCCCCTGAACCCAACACAATATTTATGTAAATTAATAATCAATTATTAAGGTAAGCCAATGAAAGGAAATCCACTTGAAATATAATCCTTGTTCATCATAAGCAAGGTAAAAAAATAATTGTAATTCCAATATTAAAAAAAGTTAGTGCTACAAATATTGAGTTAAAAAGAGTTATTTTCAAATAAATTACATACAAACAGTAGCTAGTGTTGTACAAAAATAATTAGGGGAAATATTTATGTAAAATCAGTAGGTATCATTAATATAATTTGAATATTTTTGAGATGTGTTAGTATAGGAATACGCCATAGAAATGGCGTGGTGAGGCGAAAGTATGAGAAAAATAACTTGTTCAAATAACAACTAATAACTAGCCCCTAATAAACAATACAAAACTTCAGACAGCAAAGTAACTGGCCGTGACCAATATGGCGAAGAAAATCTGTTATAAAAACAGCAGTTAGTAATCTCCTACCAAAATATTGTTTGCAAAATGTTTTCCCATACTATACTCAAGGACACCGTTCCTATCATCCATCCCTCCAATTGAAAAATCTCTTCACAACGTGCTGCGATTTTACTCTCCCTATCTACTGGCCGTATCAAGTATAAACACAGCAACCAGAAAAATATAAAAAAACATACTAACTAAACATCACGCCATTTCTGCGAGAAGATTTAATTTCGCAGATAGGCTAGATCGCTACACCATTCTGTCTTGGCACACTTCCTACCTTTCCTCCACTTTCTACATATATTTTGTCGTGATATGATGGATCAAGTACGACAAATACTAATTGGTCATGTGAAAAATCAGAATAATCAACGTGCTTGCAAATTTTATAATTTATTTTTGTTTTTTTTTTTTGTTTCTTACTAACTCTCGATATGTCGAAAGCGTTTTAGCCTTCTGGATAATGACATTTCACGTTGTACGATATTGTGTTGTCTGTTCTTAGCAATTCCTTTCAATCAGTTTATCCAGATCAGCCAACATATCGATCCTTTGAGCAACAAATGTAGTAAAAAAAAATACCAAACTTTTATTGTTTTGACGCCCATAGGGCTTTTACATAGACATTTTTAAATGATTACACAGTATGTAGCTATTCATTACCGCCAGAGATGGCATTCAGACACTGTTCCCTAAAATGCACTAGATTTGTGTTGAAAACATCAATATTGTTAGTATACTTATTAGCCAGTACGTGCATTCTTCGTATCGGTGAGTTAACAATGTAATTGGTCGATGATTGGCTACAGTAAAATAGTGCATTACTACTGGTAACTCAACCAGGCAGTCGTATCTTTATTAAATTTGTTAGTTGACAACAATCAATCATAGATTTTAATACTTTGAACAGAAAGAGCGAAATCATTTAATATTCTTCTATTTTCTAATGTTTGTATATTCAATGTGCATTTAAAAACTATAATAAGTTATGTTTACAATGGGAATATTTAATCTAAAATTAATAAAGCGCAAAAAAAATGTTGGACTCTTTCAATGTTCTTTACGTGAACCCTGTAATAAGGAGACCAAATGACCGAGTTATACTCAAGCTGACTTCTTACTAAAGCAATATACAATATTTTCATAGTTTTCATATTTAGGACAAAATGGCTTTAACAACCCTTTTAGCAACCAATGTCGTAAAAGCCATTTTGGCCTAAATGTGTTTTGGCTTTTACTACAACTGTAGCTCGAAGGGTCGATATTGTCCATGTAACATTGTCTCGGCTCGGTTTTAATGGATCTGGCTCCTCAGCAGTCTCAAATTTTCCGTGTGTTCACGTGCATCTTCCCAGTTCAAGTCTTTTTCCCACAGCTCTGATGTAAACTGCAGATAGATTGTCAACAGTGGACGTCCGGGACAACGGGAGCCGTAAAGAACTATCGCCCAAATAATAGTGTTGTAGATACGGAGTTTTATGTTTCTGAACAGGAGTTTAGATTTTAGGAATTGGTACACAAAGAGCAGTGTCTCTTGATTATTTTTATTACATGGTGGTAGGATGATCAGTCTTACGCTTCGTTACCAGTCCAACGTATCAAATATGAAATTATGGGTTACTACAGTGTTTATATTCGGGACGCTCCTCTTCTATCATTGTCTTCTCCTTGTTTTCTCTTGTCCTTTCCTCCTCTCTTTCCTTGAGAATTTATTGCGTCACTTCCGCATCCTGTGAACCCTTACATATAATATATTACGTTATAATATATAAAGAGTGAGATAAATACTTCAAGTTCTTGCACCGGTAGTACCCCAGACGAGGGTCCATCCATTCTAGGGTTAACGGGGGTTAAATAATTGGTAATTTATTGCTTTTTGGATTCAATACTCTCTAAATGAATTTATTTAAAAGCGTAATTCGATAAAATAGAAAAAATAAGTAACATGAATCAGTCATGATACATATAGGTCCTGCATTATATTTTTTCCTGTAAGAAGCATTGTGACGTATGTAACATACGTCATATCACCAAAGGTCGTCGACAACAGGGCTGGTATTACAGAAATATCGACCTTATCTTTGATGCAAAGTAGGTACACTTTCCTAGTTCTTGTTAGAAAATACACATAACAGTAATGTAACATCCACTGACATCAATTAAAATCAATTATAATAATACTAGATTATATCTTTAAAATTTTTTTGAAACGTTTAGATATAATAACTTACTTTCTATCACAGATATAAAAAAGAAAATTTAATATTTTTATCTTTAAGTATATTGTTTCTGGTAAAAGGCTTGAAGCAATGATATACTCAAGTTGGAAAGCTATTATTCACCGACTGAAAGTTTTTACGTATTTTTTACGTTCAGTTGAATTTGCGTAATTTTTCAGACAAAACGTGTTTATTTAATTCAAGTCCGTTAGCCTCGGAGGTGAGAAGTTTCAGCATTAAAACAGATGGCTTTACAGATCGAATTAATTCAGTTAGTCTCAAGTTTCTCGCTTCAGGGAAATTTTTGTCGTGTTTAGAGAGATACGAGCCACGGCTTTGTGGGAGGGATAATCTGAAGACAATTCGTATTTTATAATAAAAATCATATAATTATATAAATATGGTTCTAATAATACATTCCTAAATTACTCATATTAATTTATGTAATAGCAATTATTGGCAACAAACTAGGTGATACCATCGATATCTTTCACACTAATGAAATGCAGATTAAACATAATCTTACAAAATTCTTCCTTAAATAAATATTTATATACTCTGAACCATAAGATAACAAACAATATTAACGATATTACTGTTTATCACCGAACAAGTGATCCCTGTTCGATTGACTGTCCATAGTTTTTTTTTATCACCAAACAAGTGATCCTTGTTCGATGACTGTATTGTTTTTCTTTTGTTTTATCTTAAAATCATATCATGTATGCCTGTATTATTATATATTAAATTATGTATGTACATGCGTTGCTTTGGTACTGATACTTACATTTGTTTTGTAAAAGCCCCATGGGCGTGAATAAATAAATAAATAAGTAATATTTGGAGTACGCGTCGGTAATTTGGACTCCGTATTACCAAGTTCATATAAAGGGTGCTGTATAGCATCTATTTTTGAAATTTGTAGCGTATAAAGATGAACATGTGTGATGCGGATATAGATTATGATGCCCTATTATCAATGTAAAAATTAACATCTCTAAGCAACCGTAGATTACAAAATGATGTTGTTCTTTTATATAAATTAGTAAAAAATAAACTTGACTGTCCAATGTTGTGTTGAAAGAGGTCAGATTTCGCATACCGGGTCGCACCGCAAGAAGTTGCCATTTGTTTAATCCAAACACTGAAAATAGAAATTACGCCTATAATTACACCATAAATAGGATTCAAAGGAATGGCAACTTGGTGTGCGAGGGTGTTGATCTCTTCAACTCCAGCATTGGATCAGTCAAGTCACTTGTAATAAACTCTAGTATTGTATTGTTGTGTATTCCCTTAGTCCTTATAGAATAAAACTGTTTTGTGTTTCCGCTAATCTATAACGAAAGTTTCTATAAAAGCATATGTATTATATATATATATTTTAAATTTTGTGTGTATTTCCAAATATGTTTTGTATTAATTTTTTTCATGAAAAGCCTGTATAGGCGTGTATAATGAGTAAATAAATTAATTAATAATATAGCTTTAAGTTTTAATTTGAAAATTTATTTTACTTTTATATCAATAATTTTATTGTTTAATATTTATTTAATTTTTTTAACCATAGCAAACTGGTGCTAAATAATCAATCCAATGTGCCCCCTGAAAAACGGCGACATTACAGATCTTTTTCTAGTTCTAATGAAAATACATGAAAAACATGTTTTTTTTTTTTATATTACAATTTTTATTTTCGTAGGAGATCTGAATGTATTAATTCGTACTTATTACGATCTCCGTAGCATAATGGTTAGGACGCTGAACTCATAAGGAGATTCCAGGTTCGATTCCCGTGAGAACACAAAAATGCAAAGTGATTTTTCTCAAGCCTGGGTGTTTGTGATGTTATTCCTCTCTGTTATTGGGCCTGGGAGGTGGTAAAACATAACTTGGCCACTTGTATTTTTTACTTAATTCACATGCATAATACTCCTTTTTAGGTGATTTAAGATTTTAAAAATAAAGACAACTTAATTCCGAATAAATTTTAAAACCACACGCGTTATTTTCAATTCAAAAATGAAAAAAAAATTTTACAAATTATTTAAGGCTTATAAAATCTTGGGTTTTAATAACCGTTTTTGTCTGTAAAAAACTATTAATATAAATTTCAGCTTTGTTATTAGTCGCATAGACGCCGACAGATTACCCTTTGGGTCCTTGGCCGCAGGACGAGAGATCCTGATACTAGGACATGTAAATAGTGACCCAGGGTCGGGTGGAATGGAGAGGACTCGTCCTTGGAGGTTTTTTCACAATAGACCGCATTCAGGAGTAGATAAAACACCAAAATTTCGCAAAAAGCCTACCCGGGGATGAAGGAGCCATTCGCAAAAGACCCATACATCATGAAATCAGAAAATAGTGTTGATATGAACCGAAAACTATTAAGGTAATTTTTTTATTTTAACTTTTGCTCGTAAGCATTAAATACTTTATTGTGTCGTGACCCGACGCAAGCGACAATATTCAAATCAATTTAATTACCATAAAAGGTTTCGCGCTATACATCTTAGATGTATTCCGGCATAAGTATGTCCCCACACAGAGAAGTACATAACGCGCAAGAGAAAAAAGGTAAAGCTATACGCAGAGGCAAAAGGGTCAGAGCCAGTCCAAAAACAGCCAGGTGCGCCGACGTCCCCCACGCGCCGGACCTGCGCGGCCCCACGGAATATACAGTAAGGGGCCTCAACGGGAGACGGAAAAGCGTGCCATGATGGGCCGCGCTGCCATACTCTTGGATCTACTGTACCGGCGCACTTAACCCTCCCGCGGACACTCCTGTTCCCCGCTCCTCAGATCTCAACGAAGTTACAGCCAGTGGGCTGCAAAAATAAACCTCAGTCTCGACCCAGCTCCCGTTCGGATAAGGATTCCGGACCTACATTCGCGATAAAGATAGCGAGTGTCGGGATTAAATAGGAAACGGTTGTGTAAAAGCCGTAATCGTTGTGAATGCACATTTTAAATATAATAAATATCAGAAACAACTACCGCGGAGTGTGTCGCCAAAGAACAGTAATCGTTGTGAATCCACCTTTTAAATATAATAAATATCAAAAAACAATTACCGCAGAGTATGACACTAAGAACCGTAATCGTTGTGAATGCACATTTTAAATATAATAAATGTCAGAAAGAACTACCGCGGAGTGTGTCGCCAAAGAACAGTAATCGTTGTGAATCCACATTTTAAATATAATAAATATCAAAAAAACAATTACCGCGGGGAATTACAGAAGATCGGTACTAGAGAGACCCAGGTCCTTTATTCATGTGCTGTAATACATAGAACAGGCGAGCCAGGTCCTGAATGCGTGCAAAATTTAATTATAATAAAAGTCAAAACAATTATCGCGTAGTGTGTCACAATTAAATAACAGACCAAATCAACTATCACGGAGTGCTTCACGTAATAACCATCGAGAAATAGTATAAACCTGTTCGACACCGCAAGCGAGCCAAGGGCCAAGCGGTTGTATTGGTTTCACAAACTTCAGAGGATTTTGCCAGTGGAGACCCATCGTCCCCATCGATCTGAACTACGAGTGAGGAAACCCACCCCCCTTCTTCCGTTTCCTCACTGGAGGGAATCCAGCAACTGATGCAGACTCGTGGACCACCGCCACGCACGGGTTAGACTGGACATCGGACAACCGAGCCCCTCTGCTCTCAGAATGCACAACCGGTGGAAACAAGATGGAATCTATCACCAACCTACAGCCTACGTAATTTGCAGTGAGTCACCACCCGTTTTGCCCTCTTGTTATCTTAGTCGCTATTTAAAAGTCAGGTTGGTTCAGAGTAATTAAGCCACATACATGTTGTCTTCGTAATACAAAAAAAAAGAGGAAATATACATATATATATGTTTACATTCTATGAAAATATTAGTATTACCACAGGTATTAATATTGCCCAAATTCCTGACGTTTACGCCGTCTCAATCTAATTAAAATCCATGCAGGTAGTTTTCGTAGCACAAAGAGGAAACATATATATATGTGTATGTTTACATTCTATTAAAACATAAGTATTACAACAATATTTGAAGGTATTAATATTGTCCAAATTCATGACGTTTACACCGTCTCAATCTTGTACACACGGTAGTGACATATGTTAACCAGGTTGAATTCTAAGAATATATATATCTATATACTATGAGGGTATTAGCATTACCACAATAACTAAGGGTCCATTTTTATAAGAACCAATGATGTAAAAAAAGGTTATTGGATGTGACTTAATTAATAACATTACCTACCTGTCACAATCTTTACGAATGTTAGAATAATGTGTTATCCAAGTTGACTTTCCATTGTTTGTGTCCTCAATTGCACCTTGTCTCTAAGTGTAATTGTTACCGAATAAATTTACTACCTTAAACCACTTTCTCGAGTTCATATTTCTGGTATAAGCTATCACACTTCGAGTTCTTAGATTACTAATTATAAAATTTGTGTAAGAAAACCAAAAGGCCTAAGCGCCGTATACTACCCCTTCCGGGAAAGTGACCTTTCTTGACCACAAGTAAAAAAAGGGATGGACAGTAAGAACCAAGGACCCGTTACACTCAATCTGAGGAACTGGGATTCAACGAGTACCTGCTTGTCTATTATACTGACCGGCTAGCCGAGGAAGAAGAATACCCGACTACACCTGAGATAGAAGGAAACTTAGGTAAGGTATTATGGGTCATTACACTGGCGTACCCAACGTGTGGCCATGGTTCTAAAAACTACTCGACACCTCGTGTTCCATCCCTTTCCGTCTTGTAAAGTGCTGTTTTTTTCATTTCAAAAATTGTTTCTTTGACATCCGATAGTGTGGTAGAGTTTACTAGAAATCTTAGAATAACCAATAGCATTAAATTTTCTCAATGGAGGGTCGCCTCCGCGTTTTAAAAATGTGTTAATGTAATTTTACAATGCTGTGTTTGTGCGGTGGGAGAATAAACCGGCAATGATTCCCGATCATGCTGTCACAAACTGGTACTTTGAACCGTATTCGGCCATGTCGTAAAAGGCGACAAAACGGAAGAGGTGGTGAGATTGTTCTTTTGTTTTAATTTGGATACAAACAAAGGTTCAGTCGTGTTGAAATCCAGTAGACTCACCGATATTTTTGTGGTATCGCACTAAGCAGGCTTCTGACGTCATAGGTGTTACGGTCGCGCGGAATATGAGCGCTCGCAACGCTGCTAATGTATAAAAGTGTACACTGATAGGGAATATGTTAGGAAAACTTGTTGTATTAGAATAACCGTAAAATATATGTCAAAAAGGCCGTGTATGAGATGAGTGATAGGTATAATTTGTTTGTAAACGAACGTGTTTTATTTTAATTTTGAAAATAAATTCGGTATGATAATTAGCACCCGCATGATATCCTGTGTTTAGAAGGGGCCTGCTTACAGATACACAAGCCAGAATCCATATTAAATACTGTTGATTTTAAATATTATTATAATGTTATAATTTGATTGATTTTGGTGACGTGACACGTCCGCCTTGGGACCTACGTTAATACAGTTGTGTCACTTCGCATACTGGAGTGTTTTAACGTCATTCAATTTCTTTTAAAGAATTTTTATAGTATAAAACAAGTATTCAATTCATTATTAATCTCTTTTGTCACACCCAAATCGTCCTTGAATTTCTTTGTGAATAGGGGGGAGAGATTCCTTCGTTCGACTAATTTATTTTTAGAAATATTCACAAGTCGTATCCGGTCGGCTTCCTTTGATATGTTTTTCGGCACCAAATAATAATAAATACATTTTAGAGCAGATAAATATTAAGATATATGGACAGAAGTTCAGGGGTGTTAAACATATAAAAAAACATATATTGTCAAATTGAATTTAAAAAAAAAAAAATTTTTGTCTTAGAAACAAGGTACAGATTATTGTGTTAAATTAAATTTGGTAATAACAAGATAACTCATCGTGATATTGAGGTTTGCTGATAAATGTGTAACGGTACATTGTCCCGTACATGGTGCTCCAGATTTGTAAAGGCGTTGTCAACTGGGAGCATAGCCCGAGAATTTTGATTTTCCATTGAAAGTTTACCAACCAACTAACGGGTTGTTTTCGAGTTGACAACCTCTGCATCTTATGGTTTACCAAGGCCTTCCTGATGATCTGTATAAATACTAGGAGGTGAAATAGTGGTTTCTGGTTTCCACGTGATAATTTAAGAATTAAATTAATTAAAAAAAAATCAGTGGCGCTATTGTAATAAAAAGGTGAAAAGTAAAGTCAATAGTTTTGAATTAATACTGAGTCAAGTTACGGGTAAATTGGTTTCACTAGTAAAAAAAGTTTTTTTTTTAATATCCAACTTTTAAATATTCCTTATAATACTTTTAAAGAGACTCCGCATACGTTAAAGTTACTCAGATATGCAAACAGTAGTTGACATAGACCCATTTGGAGGTTTGTGTACAATGCCGACAGACAATTTCATTTCGTTCAATTTGTTTACCCCTGAGCTAAGCCACATTATAAGTGGTTTTATTATTGAATGAATAGAGTAAAGTCCAACTCAATAATTAAAAAAAAAAAAAAAAATTATGTATTACAGGTTAAGGAATCTTACAGTGCTATTCTGGTGTATATATGTGTGTACCGGTTATTTTGTATTTCCGTGCCGCTATGCTTTGGCACTGTCAGGTGTCATGTAATCCGCACTATGTGGATGTTTTGTAAGGTGTCCTTGTAAAAAGGGGGCATCTAAGGAATTGTTTATTTATATGTATGCATGATAACGCCTTAAAGTTATCGGGCGTGCGTGAGTTGTCACGTGCGGGAAAACCAAGGCTGGGTTTTTAAAGAAAGGCCATGGGGTTGTATCTGGGACGCCAGATACACCAAACTGTTGGGCACAGTAAATGTCGCCTGGTCGCACCAGGATAATAACGCGGGGGTCGAGCGCCCCAAGGGCCCGGATTTTCAGGGTAAGAACCCCTGATGATCAGTTTGCTTACATAGCTAACATATTTGGCTATGCTGGGCGAAATTGCTACCCGTTTGTTTGGGAGTAATAGTTGTCCTACGGGATAAGATGTTTAAATTTGAAAATACCGTGCCACTGTTTAACAAGGACACTGTCACCAAATGTTATTGTACATGTATTGTTTTATGTTAAGGAAAATTTGAAAATACCGTGCCACTGTTTAACAAGGACACTGTCACCAAATGTTACTGTACATGTATTGTTTTATGTTAAGATTTTTGAAAATACCGTGCCATTGTTTAACAAAGACACTGTCACCAAGTGTTATTGCTCATGTATTGTTTTAGGTTAAGATTTTTGAAAACACCGTGCCACTGTTTAACAAGGACACTGTCACCAAATGTTACTGTACATGTATTGTTTTATGTTAAGATTTTTGAAAATACCGTGCCATTGTTTAACAAAGACACTGTCACCAAGTGTTATTGCTCATGTATTGTTTTAGGTTAAGATTTTGAAAAACACCGTGCCACTGTTTAACAAGGACACTGTCACCATAGGTTAATGTACATGTATAGTTTTTGTATTAAGGTTTTAATTACTCTGAACCACGTTAGGCAGCTTTGGTTATACCAACTAGATCAATAACAAAACCCCATTACATGCTTTCGTCTTCTGTGAGGAACGGCGTTATGTCTTGTATTCACTTGTTTCTTATGTTCTAGCCGATGCAATAGGCACCACCCTGGCTAGTGTAACTGCCACTGGCATGTAAGTGACTTAACATTGTAAACTCCGAACCAACTGTCCTGCACCACACGCGACTTCCGAACCCTGGATCGGAACTTTTTTTTTTTTTCTCTCTTCTTTTTTTTTTTTGACATGTAACTTATAGTGTGGTGTCGTGACCCGACGCAAGCGACAATATTCAAATCAATTAATTACCATAAAAGGTTTCGCGCTATACATCTTAGATGTATTCCGGCATAAGTATGTCCCCACACAGAGAAGTACATAACGCGCAAGAAGAAAAAGGTAAAGCTATACGCAGAGGCAAAAGGGTCAGAGCCAGTCCAAAAACAGCCAGGTGCGCCGACGTCCCCCACGCGCCGGACCTGCGCGGCCCACGGAATATACAGTAAGGGGCCTCCAACGGGAGACGGAAAGCGTGCCATGATGGGCCGCGCTGCCATACTCTTGGATCTACTGTACCGGCGCACTTAACCCTCCCGCGGACACTCCTGTTCCCCGCTCCTCAGATCTCAAACGAAGTTACAGCCAGTGGGCTGCAAAAATAAACCTCAGTCTCGACCCAGCTCCCGTTCGGATAAGGATTCGGGACCTACATTCGCGATAAAGATAGCGAGTGTCGGGATTAAATAGGAAACGGTTGTGTAAAAGCCGTAATCGTTGTGAATGCACATTTTAAATATAATAAATATCAGAAACAACTACCGCGGAGTGTGTCGCCAAAGAACAGTAATCGTTGTGAATCCACCTTTTAAATATAATAAATATCAAAAAACAATTACCGCAGAGTATGACACTAAGAACCGTAATCGTTGTGAATGCACATTTTAAATATAATAAATGTCAGAAAGAACTACCGCGGAGTGTGTCGCCAAAGAACAGTAATCGTTGTGAACCACATTTTAAAATATAATAAATATCAAAAAAAACAATTACCGCGGGGAATTACAGAAGATCGGTACTAGAGAGACCCAGGTCCTTTATTCATGTGCTGTAATACATAGAACAGGCGAGCCAGGTCCTGAATGCGTGCAAAATTTAATTATAATAAAAGTCAAAACAATTATCGCGTAGTGTGTCACAATTAAATAACAGGACCAAATCAACTATCACGGAGTGCTTCACGTAATAACCATCGAGAAATAGTATAAACCTGTTCGACACCGCAAGCGAGCCAAGGGCCAAGCGGTTTGTATTGGTTTCACAAACTTCAGAGGATTTTGCCAGTGGAGACCCATCGTCCCCATCGATCTGAACTACGAGTGAGGAAACCCCACCCCCCTTCTTCCGTTTCCTCACTGGAGGGAATCCAGCAACTGATGCAGACTCGTGGACCACCGCCACGCACGGGTTAGACTGGACATCGGACAACCGAGCCCCTCTGCTCTCAGAATGCACAACCGGTGGAAACAAGATGGAATCTATCACCAACCTACAGCCTACGTAATTGCAGTGAGTCACCACCCGTTTGCCCTCCTTGTTATCTTAGTCGCTATTTAAAAGTCAGGTTGGTTCAGAGTAATTAAGCCACATACATGTTGTCTTCGTAATACAAAAAAAAAGAGGAAATATACATATATATATGTTTACATTCTATGAAAATATTAGTATTACCACAGGTATTAATATTGCCCAAATTCCTGACGTTTACGCCGTCTCAATCTAATTAAAATCCATGCAGGTAGTTTTCGTAGCACAAAGAGGAAACATATATATATGTGTATGTTTACATTCTATTAAAACATAAGTATTACAACAATATTTGAAGGTATTAATATTGTCCAAATTCATGACGTTTACACCGTCTCAATCTTGTACACACGGTAGTGACATATGTTAACCAGGTTGAATTCTAAGAATATATATATCCTATATACTATGAGGGTATTAGCATTACCACAATAACTAAGGGTCCATTTTTATAAGAACCAATGATGTAAAAAAAGGTTATTGGATGTGACTTAATTAATAACATTACCTTGTCACAATCTTTACGAATGTTAGAATAATGTGTTATCCAAGTTGACTTTCCATTGTTTGTGTCCTCAATTGCACCTTGTCTCTAAGTGTATTGTTACCGAATAAATTTACTACCTTAAACCACTTTCTCGAGTTCATATTTCTGGTATAAGCTATCACACTTCGAGTTCTTAGATTACTAATTATAAAATTTGTGTAAGAAAACCAAAAGGCCTAAGCGCCGTATACTACCCCCTCCGGGAAAGTGACCTTTCTTGACCACAAGTAAAAAAAGGGATGGACAGTAAGAACCAAGGACCCGTTACACTCAATCTGAGGAACTGGGATTCAACGAGTACCTGCTTGTCTATTATACTGACCGGCTAGCCGAGGAAGAAGAATACCCGACTACACCTGAGATAGAAGGAAACTTAGGTAAGGTATTATGGGCATTATAATTGATCTCTTTCTCCTAACCGGTTTCAAAACAATACGAGTTACAATATCAAGGGATAGAAAGATTAATAAAGCTTAGTTCTTATTTACAAAGTATCTTATTTAAATAAACTCATAATTAATTACCATGTAGCGAATGCCAGTGACATAAACTTTATAACTTAAAACCATGATTATAAACCTGATAGGTCAGACTGTCTGAATCTGGTGGTGTAATAAATTCAAGTAGTGCAAATTACAAAGTGGTTTTTTTTAAAATAAAGAATCTCATTTGCTATCTCAAAAAGTAAATTCCAAATCAAAAACCACTTAAAGATACATAGACGTTTATATTTTTATGTTGTACAAAAAGATATTAATTTTAAACAACAGAACAACAGTCGAAAATAAAGTTATGGTGGAGGGAGATTTACTGATGAAAAATCGTAGGTTCATACGGAGTGAGCGTAGGGATTCTAAAATAATATAATAGAAATATGGACTTGACGGGTTTTCAAATGGTCCCCTCAGATTTGGCCGCGATAAGCCTCATATAGTACCGCTTAGAATACATAAACGTATTTATAGAAAAACATCCCTCTATCAGTCAGAACCATTTCTCTTGTACAGTTGTACAGAACGATCTAGATATTATACAAGGTGGAACATAATAAAGGGAATATTATTTATGATTTATTAAAAACATATATGTTTTGTAAGCCATTTTACCTTTTGAACGTTTCAAGAAAAAACAAAAGTAATGTTGTGGAAGCGTTTACAATATACTACATAATAAATTTATTGTGTCGTATTAATGCTATTGTTTTATAATATATAAATATATGATTTATAATTTGTTATTTTCGTATAATTTTCCTACCGAAATGGAGTTAAAATTGTGAATAAAAGTCAGTAAAATAATTAAAAAATTATTTAAATGTTGTCATATTTTAACAATTACGGTGAGTAACAATTATTTCACCCATGAAGCCGTGATACAGATCCTGCCGAAATTTCCTGATAATTAAAAAAAAAAATCTGCTCGTGCAGAAAAGAGAAAAAAAAATATTTAAAAGTATTGCGTATTTTCGTAGCATCCAGTACTTCAATAAAGTTCGGATTTAATTTATTCCCAAGAATATACTACTTTCCTTTTTGCTTGTAGTTCTCAGTACTGTCCGTAGTACCATTCCAAGATTTATTCACATTTTCCCAAACTACATGCGACATTCTTGGGACGATAAAGCCATAAAAATATATGTTTTGTTATCCGTAGTAAAATTATTACTTCTGAACACCAATCTTGTACGGGAATCGATAAGTTTATCGGTGTGAAAAATACAGCTAAATAAATATTCGCATGAAATTTTGTCAAATCATAATGTCTAAAATAAATATGATATCTGGACAAACCAATACACGAGAAAAGATAGTTGGTAATATAGAAATTCTGTATCCAACCTGTAATGACAAATGGAAATTAAACAAGGGCAGATACATGGAAGACTTATACGAGTATATCTCACCGGGAATGGAACCCGGAACCTCCTTTTTATGAGCCAAAGTCTTAGCCATTAAGTTACATAAGCCGCCTACGTTATCCTAACAATACATATTACTTACCAACTTTAAAATATTTTTCTATCCCCGGTAATTGTGATTGCATCCCCATAATTCTCTCCCCCTTCCCTTTCCATATATATCCACGACTGGGGGTGAGGATTAAGTTGTCGGTTTAAATAGTCGGAGGCAACTGCGGCCTAGGATCGAACCAGTGACCTAATTATCCTCATTCCCACGGGACCGCCGATAGCGTTCCGATACATTTTAATCTAACATGGCCTCCGGTGCCTGACATTGCTTTTATATCAAGCAATTAAATGAATTAAAGGTTGATTAATTGAACTAAATATTATTATGGGACTGGCTTTCTCGGGACAAGTCATCGAAAGGGTCAAGAGCTTCAAATACCTGGGGAGCGTACATGACAGAAACCAGCAGAGTTCAGAAAGAGCTGGGAGTGCGGCTTGGATAAGCGGGCGCAGCATTTAACAGTATGAAAGCTGTCTGGTGATCGGATGTTTACTCGGTTAAAATAAAAATTCCACCTTTATAACGCCTGCATCACATCTGTTCTGCTCTATGGCTGCAAATCATGCCACCTTACCAGGGCCCAAAATAGCAGACTTCTGAGTTTTGAGAATAGGTGTTTTAGAAGAATTTTAGGTGTGTGGTGGTTTGACTCTGTAAGAAACACAGAGGCGAGGCAACGGACACAGTAACCCTTGGTATCTACTATCATCCGGCAAAGGCGTTTCGTACGCATACTATATATACTACGTATGCCTCCCGAGAGCCTTAACCATGCTTGCCTATTTTACAAGGCATCAGGTTCTCGGCGTCCTGGACGTCCACTGTTGATAATTCGCCGCAGTTTGCGTCAGAGCTGCGGAACGTGGACTTGACTTGAGAGGATGCACGGGAGCTGACGGCCGATCGCTTAGCCTGGAGGCAGTTTGTGGAATCCACATGCTCAACATAGGGAGCGGATATGGTATGATAATGATGATGATGGGTAGTGGTCATGGTTTGCTTGAGAATGCTGTAAAAATATTTTTTTACCATCTGGCCATCACGTAAAGAAATTGGTAAGGTTTACTAATTTAGCGCTCTTTGGAAAAGGGAAATTAAATATATCATTATTTATTCGTGGCATTAAATTTGTTTGCGATCCCCGACGGGGTCAATATTAAGTATTTGTTTTAATATTATGTTTCGGCACATTTAAACATTTTATGTGTGATATCTTGGACTGGCTCTGAAGCGTAAGATTGATAATCTGGCATTTATGTAATAAATTATCCAGATATGCTGCGCTTGTTGAACAGATGCAGTGACCTGTGCACCATTTGAAATTTCAAATTTATGTACCTATCTGCTGCCTTAAAACGAGTCTAGGGATTAGTTAGGCAGTATAATGTGTTTTATAAATGTGTTTATATTAATTGGAATGAATGAATAAATAAATAAATAAAATTGAAAATGATCTTGAGTCAAGAGCAATACTTATTCATTTTTATTCCATTCTCAACATTATATTATAACTTCATATTCATATCACGATAACATCAGGACAGTAACAGAATGTCTCTTCGATGTCGCTAACTCCAAGACATAAGAATCTTATTCTATTTTCGTATCTCTATGAAGAAGTTTGTTTAATATTAACGTGTTTCATGAAGTTATCCACTCAAAATAAAACAAATCGTAAGAGACAAGTTGACGGATACTATACATAACTGATGACCAGAATGTAGAACCTAATCAAAGGAGAGAAATGTAAGGAATAGCCCCAAAAGCGTTGATGGTTTGTACCATTGTACCTTTGTACTTTTGTAAAAAAATGCTATGTCCCTATAGCTACCGTTGAGACAATATGAAACAATGCTATAATTAGTTGAGCTTAAGCCGTATCAGCTTCAAGTAAAAGCTGTCACAACTACAATTTGCTTATAACGGGTTTTATAAACATTTTTAGCCTGTAATAGTAGTTTGAGTTTGTAAAGTACATTTTTGACATATAAAAAAATTCATGTATTGCTTCTAAAGATCTTAGATTTCAGAGATAATGGACATATTAAAACTATTTGTGTTGTTTTTTGGGATTATCCGTGCTATGTTTTCTCTCCTCTCCGACGTTTCGGCTACCGTTGCAGGCGCCATCTTCAGGGTGAAGTATGTGTGATGTAAAATGTGGTGTGTTTATGTACTTGGAATTTGTACAGTATTACACGCAAACACCAAAATACCTACTGCCGACTGTGACACGTTACAAATTCCAAATACATAAACACACCAAAATACCTGCTGCCAAATGCGACACGGTACAAATTCCAAGTACATAAACACACCACATTTTACGTCACACATACTTCACACATACTTCACCCTGAAGATGTAGCCGAGCGCATGCAACGGTAGCCGAGAGGAGAGGAGAGAAAACATAACACGGATAATCCCAAAAAAACAACACAAAGAGAATCATCAACGACCGTGCAAATCTACGCACATATATTAAAACTATATTTTAACATTGTAATTATTTGTTTAATGCTTGTATAAAAGTATAAATGCAATGCCCATATACTTAAATAGATGGTTATTAAAAAATGGTTTGTTTTTCGTAACATGTCGAAAATCTCTAAAAAAAGATAAATTATTCGGGCTACCTTAAGTGTTGAACCCCTAGCATAACTGGGATTAATTTATTGCAAATAACCCCTCAAGGGATACATCGAGATTCAAATCATCCTGTATTCTATTTATTTCGCATACACTTTTTGCATGTAAAACAACAGCAACAACAACAGAATTAAAGTATTTTGTTTCCACTATATTCAAAATTTGTAGCACCCACTTAATGTGTGAACAATAAATTAGTTGCAGTTGCACCGTGCATCGTGCGTTGTGCCAAATTGGCCAGAATCCAAATCGAAATAAAATTATCAAAAATGTATTTTTATCCGTTCGTTTTGCGGGAGTTTTAAACGATCACGCCTGTTGCTAATTCTATTTTCTTTTTAAAATAAATTTAGTGCTGTAGCCATCTAGTTATTCCTAAGTGAGTTGGGATTTATTAAATTCGTGACCAGAATTTCAACCACCCACTATTGCTTGTAAAATTGATGACAGCTTATTTAAGAGTCTGGACAGTGTAAATGTGTGTAAATCTTACTGTTTATAGGTACCCACAAAACTTAAAAAATTAAAATAATCATTTATAATATTTTTAAAAAATATTTTCTTTTATGATATCATTGACTAACGCTTAGACATAAAACTGATTATCATGCCATCATGTAACAAATTAGGATTAGTGCACTTTGTGTATCAATGCAGTGCCCTATGCATCATCGGGTGCGGAAAAGGGAGAGTAATAGTAGTTTTCTAAATTACATATTTAGTTTTTTTCTAAATTTTTCGCTGTTGTTTTATTCATACAAATTAATAATACACATAATTTTGAAACAAAAATAAAATGGAAGTGAATTATTGGCCTTTTTATAGTTTAGTTGTCTTGAGATCTGACAACGTTATATTTTTAATTATATATTTTAAGTAATTTTGTGATTATATTTTTTTTATCCGCCTCCTAGCTTAGCTGATAGCGCATTTAGCTACCGTGCATGAGGTCGCGGGTTCGATTCCCGTGGGGGTTCAACATGAAATGTTTATTTGCATGTGATTTTCATATTAATATTTATATGGACTGATACTGAAGTGTGAGACTGATTATCCTACCTTCATGTAATAAAATGATCAAGATGCACTGCGCTTGGTTTACCAATGTAGTGCCCTATGCACCATTGGACGTGGAGAAGGGAAAGTAGTAGTAGTAGTATGATTGTTATGACCCTTGATCGATAAAAACCAAATTTAAGTAAAAAATGTTGTCTGTTCTTGTAATAAATTTCATCGCATTATTTTCAAATTAATTGGTGATCTGTGGTAAGTAGACACCAATTAATTTTGTTTTAAAAATCCAAGGCTTAAATACATTATAACGTGAAATGGGCTACATCAAATAGTGACAGTTAAAAGTGTGCCAAGGGCCTGAAAAGGTTTGCGGATCCTCGCCCCAAATGATCGTTTACTTTATTTAGAAATCAGTACAGATTAAATACTTGGATTTTCATCAGAATGTCCGTTACACGCAACCTTCTCCAGCATCCATCTGCTCTCCTGATAGATACTATCTTTTAATTGGATGAGAAAAAGCAATGAAATTCTTTCCCCTTTCTAACCGCCCTTAACAAGTGAAAGATAGATCACATATTATAAAATGACCCAAATTACTGTCATTCTTTCAGAAAAATAAACACAAATACATCAACCATACCGATAAAATTTAAAAAAAATTAAAATGGGTGCGTAATGTGGTGTGATTAATTAATTACTGATTAATATAAAGCTCAATAACTTCTTCATACTTACATTTCTACAAAGACGAAAAGTTTGGAACCAGTTTTAGTCTAAATTCTGTTAATTTAAAATTCTGACATTATTTATTTATTTTTCTTCTTCTTCTCTTTCGCCACGTTCGCTCCTATGTGGGAGCATGTGGACATCACTAGATCCCTCCAGGAGACCCTGTCACCAGCCAGATCTCTCGCCTCCTCGCACGTCAGGCCCGCATCCATCAGCTCCGCCGAATACATCCGTAGGATGGTCATCGACGGTCTGCCAGGACGGCAGGATCCTGCAGGTGCAAAGAAGAGGCAGCGCGGCAGCTTATTTATTTATCTTGCCTTATTTGTGTATTTATAAAAGTGGAAGTGTATCAAGTATTTTTATTTAACTTTAATTGGATATATTATGATTATTAATTTATTTATCTTTTACATAGTATATTGAAAAAAATATACAGGTTTATTATTATACAAAAGCGTACATGTGAAGGTACTTGTTTAAAAACAAATATTGCAGTTACGTTGAAGTGACGAAGGTGGTTTATACACCGTTTCCCACGATGAGACCGCGAAACTCCAGAGGGTGATTATTCATGATATTCTGAGAAAAAAATCAAAATAAAGTTTTTCAAAAAACTCAATTCTAATTTATTAAAAAAATGATTAAATAAGGATTTTTTTCTCAAAATACCATGAACAATCACCCTCCGGAGTTTCGTGGTCTCATCGTGGGACACGGTGTATTTTCCTTCTTGTATGAAAGTATTTGAGGGTAAATTTTTGTAATGGTCATTGGTCATGGCATGTAAATTTTTTTGAATACGTAGCTAGATTTGTAAATATGTAGGTACTTGAATATGTTATCAAACAATAATCCTAGTAGTACCAAAAACCTTTTCAGGAGTTTAAGAATACTAATTATGCAGGCTTATTTCTCATTAGCTGTTTTACCCTTTTCATCCCCCTACACACTACGAAATCTCTTGGTTTACTTATTTACGACTCTCATTTGCAGTAAATAGGAAAGTTTAGAATTTTCCTAAGTAGGATAAACGAATGCTGTGTACTTTGACGATAGTTCGAAGCAAGGTTTCAATATTTCATTCACGATTGCGTGGGAACTAAAAATTTTTATACATTCAGGGTTGCTAACGGAGCGGTAAATCCAGGACATGTAGACGAAACAGAGATAAATAAATAAAATTGAATACACTACCGAGAGGCTGCAACTCTATTTGTAGATGTTGGTGAAGAATAACGTTCGACCAAAAAATATCATGGTAATAGAAAGATATACATTTAGACTTGCCCCAAGCCGTAGGTCAAATGAGTTGATACCTAGTTACATTTGAAAGTAGGTGTGGCGACAACGCCATACGTCGCACTCCGACAGGAGCCGACAGGAGCCGAACGAGGAGCCGAAGATCCGGTACGAGACCGGCCGCAGCCGAACGCGCTAACAGAATCTCTTGAACTACGTTTCCGATTACACGCACTTCTTGCTCGGAGAAGTTGCCGATTCATTCCATCCATTTTCACGACTTTTTTATAACTTCATATTTTCTTGTTAATTTTAAGCATCTTGCATTCATCGTAGTTTTAAATAGTTAAGTTTTAATTTTGATTAATTGTAGTGCCAATAAAATTTTCAAAGTACCTCTTATTTCTTTCTGTGCACCTTACATCCTCTTTAGTACAGAGATTTATCATCCGCGACCGAGAAGTGAAAATCATTCTTACGAGGTGATCCTTGCGGAGCGTGAGACACGAGATAAATCTGTATCAATTAGTGACGTACGCTGATGGGTAGTCGAACCGACACAGCCCACTAGCGTACCAACCACTAAATAGGCAGTAAAAAAACTTGACATTCGCCTTCGTCTACCAGGGATCTTGCAAAACAAGAGCATGTAGTTTGATTTCTCTCAACACAGTCCATGATTACCAACTTTTTCCCGCCCTCACAACAACTACACGTTGCAACGTGTCCGAAACAGGTTAATACACCGTTTCCCACGATGAGACCGCGAAACTCCAGAGGGTGATTATTCATGATATTCTGAGAAAAAAATCTTAATAAAGTTTTTCAAAAAACTCAATTCTAATTTCTTAAAAAAATGATTAAAATATGAATAAAAATTCACGCGTGTAATACCGTCCATTTTTGAACTGCTAGCACCACGTGACCTGCACCAATTTCAGATATGAAATTCGAATTTTGAATGTCCGCACAAGGCAGGGCGTTCGGTGACCAGAGCGGACCCCCACTCCTCCCCGCCCACCGCCACCCCGCCACCGCTAGCATTTCAAACAGAAGCCAGTATTAAATAGTCGCTTTTTATTAATACTTTTTTTTAATTAATTATTAAAAATGCCCGGATCAAAAAACTTTGTAAGGATTTTTTTCTCAGAATACCATGAACAATCACCCTCCGGAGTTATTCCATTATTATTTTTTAAAAAATATTATCATATTTATTTCTGTACTAAATCATTTTACATAGACTAATATTATTACATTAAACTTGATTTTTTTTCCTAACTATTCTTATCCTACCATTATACATTTTTCAATTTAGCTTAAATATAATACCTACACTAATATTTTTCACACATATATTTTTTACATTTAACCCTAAATAACTTTACTTTTTGTTCATTTCTTATTCCATCTGGAATCTTCCTCATACATTTCAATATTCTTATACATTTTTAATATTTTGCGGCAACATGTGTGCGCCGCTAACTTGGTCCCTTGTTATAAGTATAGGGTGAAAAAAATATTTTTCTAGTCTAGTACACCTTTAATCCCTTTAAGAAAGTTTTATGTTGAAAGATATTTTTCAGATTTCGGTTTTAATTTTGGGACAGTTTTCGCCCTAATTACATACAATGATTACAGATCCACTGTGAAACTAATTTGTTATTGATATTTCTCTACTAGGTGCGTTTTGCGCACCTGTCTCGCGAATATTTAAAATTATAATTTTGAAAAGATATGTAAATATCTCTGTATTTGATTTAAATTTAAAATTATGATTTAAAATGGGATTTGAATAAGTTTATTCATTTTAAATATGCTATTACAATAGACGTCACTCCTTGTATCTGAATCAATTAAATTTTTATCAAATAGTTTAAAGAATTGAACTTACTAACACTACTACTCAAGTTGTTGACAGTTAACTGAAACATACTTGGAGAAAATCGTTTGCATACAACTAGATTTTCTGAACAGTTTTGTTAGTTGTTCAGAAATTATCTCTAAATCGTGCCATGCCGTTAATCCGCCCGTTTTATGACGTCACTCCTATTTTTTTCCAAATGATTGTACAGGTAAGTAGATAAAAATATTGAGGCGCCGTATTTGAAATTTGTGCTCATTTTAGGTGTTAAAATCGTATTGCCTAAAATCTAGTAGAATGATTATTAAATAGCAGGGTTTAGAGTCCGAAAAAAATACTTTAGAAAACAGTGGATTCCTTATTGGCAATTGGCAACCCTACTCAGTTCTCAGAGCTCGGAACTGTAGATCGCTGGAGGCACATGACTGAAATGTGAAAATGGCGGAATGTAATCCGTCGTTTGACTGCGATTTATTCGCGTCCTTCAATTTTATCGCAAATATTGGCAAATACCAAAATGCCGCCCGTAAGCAAAGCGATACATGATAAACCCCCCACAATAACAAAATGCCGGGTGCTTAGCCTCATTTCAAAAGAAAGAAAATATTTTGTTTGGGCTGGCGAATTTCATTTTGTATTGATTTGTGATTATTATGTTTGCCAGGACCTCAATACCAATTCTGATTTTTTTTGTCCCTTGACATGTTTCCTGTTTTCTAGTTTTTCCTTTTATACCTACCCTTTTTTATCTTCTCTCGTACCCTTTATTAAATAAATATTTTAAATAACATCATCATCATCATCATCAGCTTTTATGTGGAGCATATGTATTACACAAACTGCCTCCAACCCAAACAATAGGGAAGTGTACTTTATTTTTAGATTCTTTAAGTTCTGTTGTGTGAATAGTAATGAATTTGTCCGCCTCGTAGCACAGTGGTAGCGCATTTGGCTACCGTGCATGAGGTCGCGGGTTCGATTCCCGTGGGGGTCAACACGAAATATTTATTTAATGTGATTTTCACATTAATATTTCATGTGTGATACCTTGGACTGGTACTGAAGCGTAAGACTGATCATCTTACCTTCATGTAATAAAATGATCAAGATACACTGCAATTGGTGTACCAATGCAGTGCCCTATGCACCATTGGATGCGGATAAGGGAAAAGTATAGTAATGAATATTTTAAATTATTCTATTTGTGTTGTTTTTTAGAATTATCCGTGTTATGTTTTTCTCCTCTCCGACGTTTCGGCCACCGTTGCAGGCGCCATCTTCGGGGTGAAGTATTTGTGAGAGGGAAAGACAGAGGAGAGAAATTGAGGATGCGTCCGGGATATAAATATGGATATAACATGACTTATAAAGATAATATAGAAAATCTTTTTTTTTCAAAGTTGAAGTGATTGCATTCATTCCACACCCAAGCTCCACGATATCGCAATTCATTCTGTGCTCAATATAAAAAAGGAATCAAGAGCGCGCCATACAAAGAAACTTTAGGTAAAGAATTTGCAAAAAACTTATTATTCGGGTTAGTTCGCTCCACGTTCAGGGTGTCATGTGAAGATAGCGCCTGCAACGGTGGCCGAAACGTCAGAGAGGAGAAAAAACATAACACGGATAATCTCAAAAAACAACACAAATAGAATCATCAACGACCGTGAAAATCTACGCACATATTGAATATTTGAAATTTTTCTATGAAAAAAAAAAACAAATTTAAAATATTTTCGAACTTAAAAAACGGAGCTTATAAAAACGGATTGATCGCAAACGGATGCTTTAAAAGCACCCGTCTATAAGCTCACAAGAAGGGTCGTACTGAATAATAATATATAGTTGATGCGTACCAGAGTAGTAGCAGTTATACTTTTTTCTATTTTAGGCGCTACTTACATTAAAATATCAATAGACGCATCTTATCATATAATGACCTGTTTTGGCAGGAAATCGCGATTGCGATATCTTAAAATTAATTACGGACATAATAATGATGAGAAAACACAAAAAAAAAATTCTCACCTAAGATATAAATCACCATAAAAAATTTTTTTTAAACTTTCCTGTAGCCAATTGGCCGCCAGTTCCCGTGTATACTTAACTAAGGTCTTCGTCCCGTATTTCTGGCGTAATCTGCTGAAGAATGTCAACAGTAGACGTCGATCTATCGATAAAGCTAACTTGTTGAAATAGAACTAACAATCGCGCCATTTTTCCGAAGGGATAGGCAGAGATAGAACATCACACCACTCTATCCGGCCACACGTTTGCTTCTTCTATATTCACCATTCTTTTTATTAAAAAGTTATTTGGTGTGTTTATCTTAGAATGACTTTTTAACATTTAAATCATGTATGAAAATTTAATTAGTTTTTTTTTAATTTTTTTATTTTTTTTTTTATTTATTGTAAGAAATAATTTTACAGTTGTCCTTATAAAACTAACACAAGTTTTGTCATAAGGTTCTACACAATAGGTACATAAAAATAAAACAAAAACTAAACAAAAAGAAAACAATAAAAACAAGAAAAAATTAACAAAATACAAAAATATATATATATATATATTATTATCAAATATGCATACATACATACATTCTAACATTCTTTCTTCTTTTTTTTTTATAGATATTTAACAATTAAGCACAAATCAATAATTAATCAGCCTGAATTTATAAAAACCTCTTCTCTGTCAGCATTCCTTTAAAATTTTAACCTTATATTTAATTTTGACACAATGCAAGAAATTCTTAGGTGGCATATTAAAAATATAAGGCACTGCATGATGAAGGGTCCGTTTTCCATATTTGTTATTGTGTTTAAGGAACCACGAGCCCCCCTTCTCTCATCAGTCTTGTTTCACATTTGTGTTTTATTTTAGACTTATATTTTGAGTCCGTAAGATTACTCATTATAATTTTGTACCAAGTTTAAAAGTACCTACCAAAATCAAATGATTCTGTAACTGTAATCAACAAATCTCGAGCCATATAAATCATTCCGTCACATTTTAAATTCAAATAAAATACGTTCTTTGTGTTAGGAATAGCTATAATATGGCTATGTGACATTCTTTTATCTCCTACATGTATGAAATCTTCTTCTCGTGGTGAATTAACCTCAAATACCAATAGATCTCATTCGAGATAATAATAAAAGGGGAAAATTGGATTCCAATAATATATTACATTGACTTTAACTATTTCGTTTAAGGCCATCTGTAGTGGCTGACACTATACTGTTATAACTATGGAGAACATGTTACTTGTGTAGAGACGAGCATATTCGAATAATAATTATTACTTATATTGGAACTAAAACTTATTTTAACAACATTTTGAACGTATACAAATACTTTTAGGACAAATTACTGGATTATACCCATGCTGAGCTGGTATCAGATATTATTGATATCAAACAGAGACGGAGAAAGCGTTTACAGGGCTTATGACCTGTCATTGGCTTGGTTAAGTGGCCAGAGAGTCACCAGAGAGAAAAAATGTTGAAAATTGACGAAAAACAAACTCAAATGTGGAAGCTTCTGTGCAAATTCAATATATATAGTAGTTTCAAAAATTTGTCATATATAGTTGTCAGATGATAGGCGGAATGGGGAATGTTGTAGTACATCAAGTGGTTACTTAACCCAGCCAATGACAGGTCATAAGCCCTGTAAACACCTAGATAACCCACATTCGTTTCCAGAGTTCTGTCTGTTCTGTCTCTGTCTCTGTTCTGTCTCTGTTCTGTTGTGTTCTGTCTCTGTTGGGATATCAATAATATTTAAAACTGATTTATTTACTAATTAAAACATAATGGCCCTTCCGGACGTTAAGAAATAGATGAAAAGTAAGATTTTGCTATAACCAGCTATTTTTTAACAGTGGACGACCAGGACGCCGAGAACCTGATGCCTTGTAAAATAGCCAAGCATGGTTAAGGCTCTCGGGATGCATACGTAGTATATGGCCTAGCCAGCCGAAACGCCTTCGCCGGATGACAATAGATACCAAAGGTCGCTGTGATATGCGGATATGGTATGATGATGATGATGATGATTTGTGATATTGTTCCCCTCTGTTATTGGACCTCCTGGCCTGTTGAGGTGGTTGTACTAATAAATCATTTAAAATATCCCATAAAATAGATATGACAATATGTTATTCACATCACTAGTATATCCTTCGACAGAGATTTCTCTACTTTTGGCTATTTCGGTTAGGGTTTCGTGGTTCGATGATTAAGAAATTGATGAGACCCAAAATCTAATAAAAAAGGGACGCTAGATTTTGAAAACATTAGAATTTACATTTGTAAATATATTTAAAATGGTATTTGCCGAAAGGCCCTTGATATGCGAATAAATTGATCAGAATTTGCGGTATTCTTATGACCTTTTGCCATTTATTATTGGATGCATATCTACATATATTTACATTAATATCATTTAAAAAAAATTTTTGTTGTTATTTGGTCAGCCGTTAATTTTTTTTTAAAGATAGATACTTATTAAAGTGAAGGTACAAGGATTCCTATTATGGACAGCGCCTTTGAGGTGATTTCTTTCGAAAACGGAGCCTTATAATTCATTCTATGATTATTATTCCAAGTAGGCTATGGTTTTGAAACCAGAGACTATAATTTATAACTTTATATGGAATACTTCATATGGAATACAAAATTCATGTACATGTACAAGTGCTTGAGAGTCACATAATCAGGAGTTGCATTTCAGTGATTTTTAGCTGCTGTTTTCAGTATGTTAAAACTTATAAAATAAAATAGTTCAGAGAAATACAGCCAGCTGAGGCTAAACAGCCAACTGAGGCTAATACGGCCAACTAAGAGAGCTGGCTGGTGACAGGGTCTCCTGGAGGGATCTAGTGATGTCCACATGCTCCACATAGGAGCGAAGTGGCAAAAGAAGAAAGAAGAAGGAGAGGCTAATCGCTAAAATAAGTCCCCTTGAAAAATGATGATTTAGAAGACAAATCTTATTGGCTCTCACGGACCCTATGCTGGACTGAAAGTCGTATGCGACACTTCGGATAGCGAGAGATCGATGGTACAAAATCACTCGCCATTACAAAGTGTCGCATGCAACTTTTAGTCCAGCATAGTGTCCCAGGTATAGATTTACTACATTTACTTTGCGTAGACGAGGACATTCAGAGAACTTTATAAAATAGGTTTTTTGAACTTCCTTGACAAGAACAAATAAATAAAAAAAGGTCGGCAGTTTGTGGAGTCCATACACTCCACATAGGAGCGGTCAAAAACAGCTTTAAATACATGAGGTCGCGGGTTCGATTCTCAAAGGGGGGCAAATATACCATGCTTAATTGAATGTAATTTTCACATAAAAATATTTCTTATGTTATACCTGGCGCTGAAGCGTAAGACTGATTATCTTGCCTTCATGTAACAAATGATTGAGATTCACTGTACTTGGTGTACCAATGCAGTGCCCTATGCACTATTGGGTGCGGATAGGGGAGAGTAGTAGTAGTAGCATCATGAGAACGTCATAATATGTTTTTTTTTTATCAAAGTTAATAAAAAGCGTTTGGAGGGGAAAAAACAATATTTTTTCCTTGATGCAGTGTCAACGCCCTGTTAAATCTGAAATTTTTTTTCTCTATTGCTAAATTACTGTCCTATTGCGAACAAAACACGATACCGGACATAAATCAGAAAATCGCGTTTCTTTCGCTTTAATTAATGAAATGGGTTTATGTCTTCAAGTGAAATGTTTATTTTTTTCTCGTGAAGGAAATCCAATCCTGGGGCACGATTAAACGCAAACACAAAGTGCCCAAACTAAGCGAGTAAATAAATATATAGTTCTGGCTTGTTTCCAATAAAATCAAATCCGTTCTATGTAATACAAAACAGTTTTTGTTAATAAAATATCAACCAAATTACACGCTCACAAACACATGGAAACAAAAACAATGCTTATATTTTTTAATACCTTTTTTACTCGCGTGATTTGTTATATGAATATAGTGCTATATATTTTTTTAGTTCATTATATATACACGCAGTAACAAAACTCGTAGTACAACCCAATATCTGGTGAATTCACAACATATTTGCAGTCAATGTATAATATTAAGATTGAAAAAATAAATTTTTCTTCTCGTAAAAGCCTTTAAAAGTACTGCAATTGCACAAGCTAGTATTAAAATTCGATTTTTGCTTTTGTTTTCTTTATGGATAGTATTACTTTGATGAAATTTTTTTTAAATATTTTTTTTCAAGAAATAAACATATATTTTTTAGACAATACATAAATGTATTTATTGTTCCCGCAAAAACCGGGGCTTCTCTGCGGGTTACATTACATATTAATACTTTTTTCTACTTCTTATTTTATTACAAAATTTTTATCGTACATTTTAAGTATATTCTTATTTTAAGTAGGTAGCGTACATAACAATCACTGTGTGCCCTTTAAGAGGGTCTTGATGTTTTTTTTATTCATAAATACTTTTTGGAAGCCGATTAAATAAAAAAAATTGAAAACAATTTGTAAAAATATCTAGAAAGAGAAACTTCTTACTCAATTTTCTCTAATTCAAAAATATTATTCTACAAAATCGACTCCAAATATGATGTAGATTCACTGGTTTCCCGCTTGTACGTCGAGTTTTGTTACACGGTATATAATATAAATATAAAACCGCGTTCAAAATCATTAAACATCAAAAATTGATTCAAAAGAATAATAAAACATCTTCTTCGTTCGCCCTTAATATAGAGCATGTAAACATCATCCCTCCAAAAGAAGCGGATATAGAATGAATTATACTGCATATTTCTATGCAATTATTAAATTTTTAAAACAGAAAAATCAATTTTGGTTTTTATCTAATCTAAAGCAACTCTGAAAATCTTATTTGTAAACTTCGTCCATCCAGGATAAAATATTAAATACAAACTACAGCGTTATATTTAATAAATGAATCTTTTCAAAATTTAGAAATTCCTTTCTTGCTTCGTTCTGCGATGTGAAAATAAAACAGAGCAATGTTTTTTTGGGTGTTCATCAGAGAGGAAACGGTTCTGATGTTGTGGTCTGTAGTCCTAACAAACTTTCTAGAGCCGGAAAAGGTCTGGCAAACTAACTTTCTTTTGTGGGAAAAACATTTTTTGTTTGCGCGAAGGATGAAAGAAACCTACCTATATTTGCTTCAAATGTTTTTATCTGAAAAGTTTCAAGTGCGGAGCTTTAGGCTCTAGAATTAAGAGGCATATCTAAACATGGAAGTTCATACTTAGCTTTTATATGAGAGGTAGACTATGTATTACTAGAAGTTTTTATTGCTGTTTCATTTTAGTTAAAGTGGGATACAAATTTGACGTACTTAACCTACATGCGATTATGCGTATTTACCAACGTGAATTTTTATCCAAATTAGGTTGAAAATTACCTATATTCCATATATATAACATACTTATATTTTGACACAATTCGCCAAGTACCTATCTGTGACTTATCAAAAGATATGAAAGCTGGAATATTTGTGTTAATGTTATGAATGAGAATATTCAAAATCAAGTACAACAATAACTCGGGCTATTAGAAGCAAAGTTAAAAATCTCCGTTTTCACTAAAGCTCATAATCGCCAAAAAATAATTTGCATAGGAATGCATGGTAGGTACGCGAATACATGGAGCAGAAGACAATGCTAATCAGTTTTAAGAGATTATTAATACTTTGGATCATTTATACAGCGCCGTTTTCGAATGAATATACCTCAAGGGTGCTTTAAATGTTTAAATTAAAATTAAAATATAATGGTTTGGGAAAATTTAAGCGAAAAAAACCACTTATACTTTACAATCTTAAAATAAAGTTAAGTATTCTAGTTGTTTCAAAGTAGATTTAAATTTGCCGCAAGATTAATCTCCATCCCAAGAAGGCACCCAATCACAAAGTGACTTTTATTGACCTTCTCAAGGGTCAATAGTCAATATCTCATCCCAGGAAAAGGCGAGTCACCTTATTGGATGCTTCAAGAATATCTTATTGGACGCCATCCATCAACATTCAGCCACTTCTTTTTGTAAATATAGCCATTGGATACGGGAGTAGCATGCTAATATTTAATTTCCTACAAGGATGCTTTGGCTCAGATTGCGTTACAATATTATAAGAATCCTTGAAGGGTTGTGTGTTTAATATTACGCGCCCCAGTAAGCTGAAGGATGTAAAATAAAGATAGCCATGAGATATTATACCTACGTCTAATGATATAATAACGTCGTTATTTAAGATGCGATTTCCCTTTTCTGTAGGCTAAGGAGATAAGAGTATTAAAATTCACTACAAAACGTGTTTTATTATAAGTTATTATACAATTGAATTATAAGATATAAGTTTTTCCCTGTGGCAATAATAATCATAATGATCAAAAACATATATTATTATGTATTTTTGTGAATAAATAATAAAATATTATTTGGCAAAGTTAACATTACTTATTTAACTACTCACCACCCCACGCACCCAATGATGCATAGGGCACTGCATCGGTACAACCAAGTGCAGTGTATCTTGATCATTTTATAACATGAAGGTAAGATGATCAGTCATTCCCTTCAGTACCAGTCCAAAGTATCATACATAAAATATATATATATGAAAATCACATGTAGATAAATATTTCGTGTGGACCCCCTACGGTATTTGAACCCAGCCCTTATGAAAGGTAGCCAAAGTGTTACCACTATGCTAAGTACAGTTGATAGTAAAGTGCAGTCTTACACATCAGTGCCAGTTTCAAATAACTATACATAGAAGTATAAGTAAAAATTGTTTTTTTTAGATGGCGTTTGGACAAAAACATCGTAATTTGAAATTTTATTATACTTTATAATGACTTTATTACTCCACCCTTAAGTGAAGACCAGATCTAGGTACGGCAATCAGATAAAGTAAATCGAATAATTCTTGTCGAATAAATTTTGATTTCTTATTTTAGTCATTGGCTCAATTCAATAAAATTCCAGTATTTTTATCGCGCAGAGTTTCAAGGTAGTTCATACTAGACTTTTGCCAGACATCAAGATATTATTCGCACTACAGTCACGTACTGAGGAATGGTAAGAACTTCCGGTAGAGAAATGAGAGGAAGGAGAAGAGTAAAATGGAAATAGGAAGTAGGCTGAAGGAAGAAATCATCTAGTCACAGAAAGATTTAGTGTCTATGGAAAACTTTCAGAAGTTCTCCACTTTGAACAGTTCAAATGCGTAACATACTGTGTGTAAACTACTTATTATTCCTTATCCACACCTCATGGTGCATATGGCACTGCATTGGTACACTTAGTGCCGTGTATCGTTGTCATATTTCAAATCCAATTAAAATATTGATTACAATCTAGCCAGTATATTTCATAGTTATTACATACTACGTAGATACATAAATATTCAAAAAACAATCTGTTTAATTGGACCATTAATTTATTATGTCACAAAAAAATGCCATTAACCGAACATCTTAGCTCCTTTTTTGTATTTTATCGAAGATACGAGAAAGATTTATTTTGCAAATTAATTGGATTCAGTGTGTACAGCAAGAATTGAAAGATAAAATAAAGTTCATGGGTAATTTATTATGTTTTCACCTCATGTGTCTGAGACACGTATCTGCCTAATTAATTACGGCTATTAGAACTCAAAAACGGTCACAAAATGAGTGCTAAATTTTTGGGTAGAATGAACTTAAATATTTTTCGAATTCCTTTATTTATTTACTTTAAAAGTAACTGTCAAAGATCATGGCACCTAACCAAGGCCCAAAATAGCAGAATTCTGAGTATTGAGAATAGGTGTCTTAGAAGAATATTAGGTTTGCGGTGGTTTGACTTTGTAAGGAACACAGAAGTGAGGCAACGGACCCAGCAACCCTCGGTATCCACTGTCATCCGGCGAAGGCGTTTCGGCAAGCTAAACCATATACTACGTATACCTCCCGAGAGCCTTAACCATGCCTGCCTATTTTACAAGGCATCAGGTTCTCGGCGTCCTGGACATCCACTGTTGACAGTTCGCCGGCAGTTTGCGTCAGAGCCGAGGGACGTGGACTTGACTTGGGAGGATGCATGAGAGCTGGCGGCCGATCGCTTGGCCTGGATACAGTTTGTGGAATCTTTATGCTCCACACAGGGAGCGGATAGGGAATGATGATGATGATGGTCAAAAAAATACTGATTTCCAAGAAAATTATTTTACGGTGATTGACATAATTTAAAAATATTCTAATAACGATACATGTAGTATGTTATTACAATTTTACGTAAAAAAAATTAAACAATGGTTAACTTGTAAAAGAATAAAAAAATTGCATGTAGTATGTAAATACTATCAAGATTTTATGTATTCTAGTAAAAAAAAAATTTGCGGTGAAAAGTTTGATTTCCGACATATGAATGTGGTTATTTCCAAAATAAATAGATGTGATAGATAACTTGGACTGGCACTAAATCGTAAGACAGATCATCATTCCTTCATGAAATAAATGCTGTATAAGGGAAAGTAGTGGTAGTAACGCTAACTGTGTATTATTATAATTTTTTATTTCTTTAAAAAAATCTTATAAAACATACATGTATTATATTTCCAGGAGTTATAAAAACTCATTTTGGGGACCGGTATTATTCACATTTTTAATTACATATAGCGCAATCAAAAAGACGAATAAGAAAGACGATTCAAAATTAACACATTCAATCTTAATCCTAAACATCATATCTCTATCATTGAAAAACATATTTAAATACAGATCTTTAAGGGCTCTACTATGTATTGCTTTATTTGTTTTTATTTCATGGGGTAGATTATTATATTGGGATCGAGAAATGTTCATTAGGGATTTTTTACCGAATTTTGTGGATCGAAATTTTGGAATGTGGAGGTTTTTTGAATTACGTGTATTGTGACCATGAAGCTCAGAGTTAAAATTGTGGCTAAGTAAATAAGCTTATAAAAATTATTAGGGATATTATTTTTTTATATACGAGTCATGCTAAGAGAAAAGGTAACTAATTTGGGATGAATGTCAAGTTTTTAATATTATGTACTTTAACCTTGTTAGTACGTACTTTAGAACAGTAAGTTCTACAGCTTAAAATCATCTTCATAGAAAAATACTTAATCCTGATTATGTTCCAGGACCCTGGCTAAGTAGGACCTCACGAAACCCAGTCCGGTCCGGCAAAGGGGGACCAAGGACAAATTATAATTAACTACGTCAAAATTATTCTCACGTCCTAGCAATTTTCCATAAAGCACAAATTATGGGAAACATTAAGCGGACATGGGGCCAGCTTAATACAATGATATTATTTCCCTTGCTGGATTTATAACGGTTTTTTAAATCGGATTACAATGGGAAAAGACAAAAGGAAAGCCTTTATTTACCGATGTGGGTAGTAAAACCGAAACTGAAATGTACCACGTGAATTTCCATGGTATTGTAACACCATGACATATTATCATTTGTGTAAAAAAGATTTATGTAATCTGGCAATGTTTACATACATTTTGTGTATTTGTAAATCCTGTTTCTTTTTTATTCGTTGTTATTTTTTTACTGGAATGTATTGTAAATTCGATACAAAAATTTGCTATATAATTTATCACGCTATGTTAATCCTAACGCTTAAAGGAGTAGGTAGTTTGTTTTTTAAATATTTTAATGAAAACTACTTAAAATTATGCATTATTTACTAATATAACATTTTGATATCATTAATTCAAGGATAAAGGGTGTCTCAAATAGTTTTAAAATCTGATTCTAGTATCACGTGTAAGTAATTTGGTTTTTTGCTCACAGCTTTCAATTACAAATAACCAAATACAAATATGTGGACTTTTGACTACGAGGTATATAAAATGAAGCATAAAAATTTTCAATCTTCTTCGTCAAATTTAAAGAGTACGTAAATATATTTTGATTGTAAACATTAAAAAATAAGATTTTTGAAAATGAGGCTTCTTACGTTAACTCAATTA
>JAGVSP010000050.1:0-174195 GCA_022494985.1 Micrasema minimum | reverse complement strand
TTTCACTGATCGTGTTTTCTGGGTTTAATGCCAATTTGTGTTTAAATTGTGCCATTTGTTTTATTTTTACCGATTACATCTCTTGAAATTACATGGTATAAAAATTAGTATAATAAAACTAAAACATTTAAAAGATACCTTCTCACTCCAAACCAACACTTCCTAGTTATTTTCGAAGTTGAAAAGTCGAAAAAAATTGTAATTATTTGCTGAAATGAATTTCCCTCTCAAGTTCTAATATTATCTCAGTTAATACCAGTATTGTGAGAAACTAAACAATGGAACACGATCCAATAGAATAGATATAATATTTAGAATTGTATAAGTGGAATTTGACATATTGCCGGAACCAGGGTTCGCCTAATTGCGCTAAGGGTCGAACGGCCAAATTAGTTTCAGTTTTTGCCGCAGTGAGACCTCTTCGGATTCACCGCCCGTGAAATGGCAGAGATAATAATAGTACTGTCTACAGTAGCCATAGAACAATCTTCTGCAGTAGGGGGCAAGGAATAACAAGCGGTGTTTTAACTTGTTTACTACCTGCCGCATGCAAGGTACAAAGTGATTAGACACGATCTGACGCTTGTGGCAAGTTGGACGATACGCTAAGTAACTCCGAAACGTTACCAATAAATTTGGTTGCACGTGGATGATAAACACACTTATAACTAACTATAACCATCACGCCATTTCCCTGAAGGGGTAGGCAGAGAGGATAGAATAACACACCACTCCTTCACATTCATACATTTTTTCATGCACGCACGTCGATTATTCCGACTTTACACATGACCACTTTCAAGTATTTCTGGTACTTGATCTTGCCATGTCTTTCTCGGCCTTCCTCGACTTCTACAACCAGACACACTCGCATCGTAAATCCTTTTAGCAGTTTTATCATCATTCATTCGCTCCACATGACAACCATCGTAAAAGACCTTTCTTAATTTCGTCGATAATGCTTATCTCAGCCTTGCATTCTGCTCTAATTCGACATTACAACGCACTTATAATTAATATTGCGTACAATCACAGTATTTTCTTTTGCCACCAGGAATTTGAGTGGACGTAAAATAACTGTTTTACCAAAAATTTAATTTTAATATTTGTAATATTTCAATTTCGGGGCTGTAAGCAGCTAAATTTAAATTTAATCTTATAATTATTATTATTCTTCGTCTTCGTGTAAGATTTGAATATTGAATGAGGACAACAGTATCAACACAGTGAATAGATGAAAAGCTTTTTCCCCAGTAGAAAAAAATGGTTCATATTTCCATGGAATTAAATTCTTGGATCTATCAAAGAAGGGTTAAATGCAGGTGGTTTTGAGTGATTTTTTATTTGAGCGGACACTGTTATGTTTTTAGGATATTTTTAAGATAATTGCTTAATACATGAAACCTGCACTCGGGTATCTTAAAATGAAAGAATAATATCATTTTAATTATACTTTGGGATAAGCATGGTGGAGAGGAATAAAAGAAGATGTGTTTTAGATAAAATTTTATAAAGCTTGATGGATATAAATAAATACAAGTCCGCCTGATGGAGTCCATCAAATAAAGATTAACGAAACAAGCACCCGGCCGCAGTTTGCAGGTAAGTAATGAGGGGGAATTCCCCAGTCGTCCCAGTACTGTATGGGAAGCAATGGTCCATGAACCCCGAACACGAGTGAGTGGGACGATATTATGTGACGTGCGAGTGAGGGTAACTCCCTTATCCAGTCAATGTGGAAACAAAAACGTAATAAAAACCGAGACGAAATGGAGAAACGGGGATTTTAGTGCTTTGTAAATATTTATTTTGGTGACTATGAAACTAATGTTTCATTTATTATCTTAAAATTTTTGGAAACAAGCAATAAACGTGTTGTTTCAGACGTATATGTTGAAAACACGAGTATTGTTTAGGTTGTGGGAACCGCAAAATACATTAGAAATTTTATTTAGCTTTGTTCAAATCACGAATTAATATCAATCGGCTATAATTATTAACCATCATCTTTCTTTTGATTTTCAAAAATCTTTAGGGATATATTTCAACGGTCCCAACGTATACTGTCGAATCTAAAAAAATGCGATTTTCGTTGTATTGTATTAAACTGTCCAATTTACATAATATTTAAGGTAGTAAAAAAAAAATAATTCCTCTTAAATTTTGAGGTTTTTTGAATCGAACAAATTATTATTTCTTTTAACCACCTAAAAATATTATGTAAATTGGGCAGTTTAAAATAATAAAACGAAAATCGCCCTTTTTCAGATTCGACAGTATACGTTGGGACCGTCGATTTTTTTAACAACTTTGGCTTCTTGTGAATGTAAATTTTCAAAACAGGTACCAATAGGAAGATGCAGCAAGATGCAATATTTCTGGTTTTGGTCGATGCAATTTTTATGCCTCGTTTGAAAGTATGTTTAGAAGTAACATTGTAAAAAAACATCAATTCAACAAGTATGACGAAATAAAGTATGTACGTTTTATTAGAAGTATAAGCGTAAAGTTGACTGAATATGAATACCTTACTACATCCTACTTGAGCTCGTATAATTCTGGTGATTTCACTTTTACGGGCGTGCGCCAGAGACCCAGGGATCGGGTTATACGAGTCAGGTAAGAACAAATTTTGTGTACTTGTAATAAGTGGGGAAGTATGTTTATCCAATGAGACGATAAGTCGAGCGAAGCGAATACCATAAAATAACTTTAAACCGTTCCAATATGGAGGTACTCGGGGAAAATATTTAAATTGGGCGGCTATCGATACTCTATGCCATAAGTCTCCGAGTGCTCGAATAATATGTAAAGTACCTCGTAAATAATACCGGCAGATACTTACAGTTACAGCGGAGTAATGTTTACCTTATATGGAAGTTATACCCGATAAATTCTAGCTTATTGGCGTTCAAATATTTACAACGCATTAAAAGAGACAAAGTGCTTTTATTTTAAACCCTTGTTAAACATATCGACAAACTTTTTAATGGTAAGCTTAATTTTTTAAAAATTGATAAAAGATTATTCGAATGTGTCGGAAGTGGGTAATCGTGGATTTTGGTTACGCTATAATTTAGAATAATCAACGCATGATCATAAGGGCAGAAATGTAAACCTTTAAAAAATATACTTAAGGAATTTATAAGCATGAATAAGTTATGTTTAAATCATTTAAATGAAAACACTTTGTTTTTAACTACTTTTTTTATTTTTTTTTTAAAAAACTCCCGACCGGTTTCGAAACAACACGTGTCTCTTTGTCAAGGGTACAAGAATGAATGAAATTGGATAATGAAGTAAGTTGTGTCAGTGCATATGTTCAATGGTCAGGTCTATTGTTTGTCTAAGGTTGAGAGATGAATGGATGGGTGGGTAATTTATGACTTTTTTTTTATTTTTATGGATTAGATATTTTTAAGTTAAGAAGGGGGCTGTAGGAAATATTTATTTATTTGATTATTTATTAAGTTGCGATTATTATTTAAAGACTTTTTTATTTTCAAAAATTTCTAAATTGTCTAATTTTAATAGTTTATGTTCTACATGTAACACTTTTAGCCCGGTATCTTTATTGAAATTATGATTATTTTCTATTAAATGGTTCGCAAATTCTGAAAAATTATTATTAAAAAGGGCGAGATAAGATGAGTGCTTCCAACATTAATTTCATATGTTTAAATCGGCTGTTTTACGACTCAGCGCCGGCGTCGCGTCATAATAAAGAAAAATACTGCGCTCGAGAAAAAACGGAAGGGAAGAGATTTTTAACGTTTTTAAGCATCCAGCTTTTGACAGACATAACAAAACACGTCGACAGCAGTTGACGTATAAGCGGACAATTATCTCGGATCCACTGTCCCCTGTTCAATATAGTAGTAGTAAAATAGCGAACCACCAGAAGTCGCGTTCCAGGAGTCGGAGTATTATTAAACGTCCGGCAGTAGATGCACATTTTATTAAACGTCCGACAGTAGACAAGCCGGCTGCACTTTGCACTATCGATATAACAGCTTCTGTCATTTATACAAACATATACATTGCAAACAAGCGTTAGACATAGCCGATTGACAGAAATAACCGAATAGGCTCCAAAGTTTGGTGTAATCCAATCTCTAAATTAATATGATGATTATTATAAAACCTTTTTTATATAAAATATTACTATCCACTCATCAGGTATCTGCTAAATTTAGCTTGAAATAATTAACAAAACTTACGTATCTTTTACCCATGTGAAAAAGTAATGTTTTTTAAAGTATGCTACATAACCCCTCAATCCTAGTGTCTTCAATAATTATACTTTTTATTTATGCAGGAAGAAAAACGATGCCCACATTAAAATTGAATCATTCGATTGACGTTACATAATTTGGTGTAACTATTGAATATCAAATACAAAACAAATCGGCCGGAACCTGCGATCCGTCGACCGTTATTAGGTACTGGCGCGGCGCGGGAGCCACGTGTTCTCGATCCGGAAAAGACAAGACCGAGAGATCTTTTTGCCCTGTCAATTGCTGCGCTTGACACATTCTTGATACAAAGAAAACTAGAGCAAAAAGTCAGGAATGTTAAGATCTAAGCGTAAGAGGGTTCTAACATAAATATAAAATGTACCATTTCTTTTTCTTTTAAATTAAATATTCCAACTAGCCTGTAAGGATGAAAGTCACAGTCATAAAATAAATCTAAAGTGAAACCTCAATTTATATTCGGCCCATAGAATTGGAATTCAAATAAGGTAAACGTATTTTGAAATCAGCTAGTGCTTGAAAGTGGGCGTGTAAGAGGTCGGAATAATCGACGTGCGTGCATGAGAAGATGATTCAATGTGAAGGAAGCAAGATAAGTATGCCAGGACAGAGTGGTGTGGCGTTCTATCCTCTCTGCCTACCCCTTCGGGGAAACGGCGTGATGGTTGGTTAGTTAGTTAGTTAGTTAGCTAGACAATAATGAATAAATTTAGCTTGTCCAATAATTACGTAGTTCGGGTCGAAGTTAAGTCAGTTCTTCTTGGCCTCACTTCTTTTGCACATCTACTACTGTTAATTAATCTCACCTTCCGATATTTCACATCTTTTTACATCTGTTGTATTTTTTTCTCCAAAAACTTGCTTTAAAAACCGAGTTTTTTTGTAGTGTTTAAGTTTTCATACATCCTCAGGCTTGACAAGTGGTCTCCGAAGAAGCCGTGTATTTTATTTATTTCATTTTACAAAACTTTATTCTATTTAAAAAATACATATATATTTAAAGGTTGTTGCAACCTTTTCACTCTCAGGTAACCTCATCAGCCAACGCTAGTCGACATTTTTCTTTTAGGTGCGAAAATGTGTCACGTACATACTTCCAAAAGCGTACGTTAGCTAATTAACTTCTTGTCAACATGGCGTACGAAACTCTTCGAATTTTCTGCGCCATTCTGATAAACAAGGTTTAGTCGCCAAAGTGCGAGGGGAAATACGAAGAAAAATAGAAAAATCCCGAGCCAATAACTCATAAATTTAACGTATCACGAAGAAAGTTTGGACTTCTAATTTGATAAACAACTCTACAGTGGCTTTTAACACTGACGCACTTTTCCTTAGTAACTTTATATTTCGAAATAAGAACTCAGAAAGCAAAAAAATCAACAATAATAAAACAAAAACGATCATTCATTTAATTTAATTGTTAGGACAACCATTCCGGGTTCGATTCCTGGTGAGAACACAAAAATAAATCGTGATTTTTCTCAAGCCTTGGGTGTTTGTGACGTTTTCCCCCTCTGTAATTGGGCCCTCTGAGGTGGTTAAATAAAATAAATAAATAAATGTTAACACAGCGTGCAAATAATACGCGTTTACCTATTAAAACGTTCGTTGAATTCATTTCTCAAATCAGATTTTAGTTTTATTTGAGAATCAAAATAATTGATTTGCACTCTTAACAAATACTGAGAAATGTAGTGGTGGGATGAGAGAAAATACAAATAATTTTAACCTGAAACCGAAACATGACTTATCAACGTGGGAACACCGTAATGTAAATAAACACAATGTAAATACTGCATTTTGGATAATAAAAAAATACATAATCATACATTAAAGATTTCAAACTGAACAAATATTTAGAAGGCAAATATTATTTACGGATAATATTATATGAACAGCCGCCCGTCACATTATAGTATGACAAAATGGCAAAGTAAAAGCACGTAAAGGCGCCTAAGAGTACGCGCGGGAAAATCATGTACGAAGAATGTACATTGTACATGTACATTGTACATGTACATACACACGACGAGTATCATTGATTTTTGTCAGTCGACGAGTCGACTAACCGGCGATGTGATGACGCGTAACAGTTGGCGGTGCCAAACAAGGTTCACGATACGATACAGCGAGATACAGTATCAGAATAGAATACATGATACTTTGGATGGATTATATCGAAATGGGTGATTGGAAATATGTCTGTAAAGTCAGTTAAAAATTTCCGTCTTCGAATTCGACGGAGTCAGTATTTTTAATTCGCACTTAATGGGGCATATTGTGGCACAGCATTGAAAGCTAATTGCAGTGTACCTATTATTATCAGCTTTCAGTTAATTTTCGACTCCTAGAAGCTCAAAATTTGTTCTGACTTCGACTACGACTCTACACCGCTTCCTAGATGTTGTCTCCTCAACCCCTAATATATATATATATATATATATATATATATATTTTAACTCAATACAAACCACTAATGGTAGTGAGTACTCCGTGTCCCCGCTCCGGCAGTCGGCAGTATCGGATCGCCGAATGCCAAAATAACCATTTGATAAATTGATCAGTCCATCCGTACCAGACACAGTCCAGGAAGTGCCTCTGGGTGATAAGGAAATACCGACATAGGAGATAAATCATTACCGTCTTCATGGCGACTTCGGGGAAGTGCAGCTTACTGTAAAGCTTTGAAATTTTGTGTTTCTTCTGTTTTGCACCAAGTAAATTGGGCAATTAGACTTAAAGACAATCGTGTACAATGTTATGTTCTAATAGTAAAATTGAAATTTAAAATCAATGCGTAGAACACAGATATTCTGGACTTCATGAAATAAGTCTTGGTTCTCTAATATTTAAGTCCGACGAAATTCAGGTCGCAGCTAAAGATAATATTTTTTATTATGAATTAATATCAGTTTGTATAAATCGCATTATCTGTGTTGTAAAATTTGTCCCGTCATCATAATTCCACAGAATTTATTGTGTCTTCGGCAGAAAGTGAATTCTATTTGGATTCACAGCGAGATGTTTCCGCTGACTCAAAATAATCCATCGTGAATGGTATGCAAACAAATTCCTGCATCGCATATGTAGTACAGACGGTCGTGCACATAACAATATCGCAACTTGAGCCAGGAATACGCGTCTGCATAATATTATATTACGCTAGACATGACCTTCAATACGCTATTTTATGGGAATTTGGATTCAATACCATGCTGGTACCTACATAAACTTTACATAATTTATGTATAATATGTATTTTTATTTAATAGTAGACAAATCATAGCTTAATATAACAATGGGGTAATTACTACAACTAGGTAACTATATAAAGTCGGTATTTTTTAATTAACTAATAAAAATAAATATTAGTATCTTCATCCGTAAATGGTGAGAATGGACGAGTCGCGATGCATTAAAATCGTGACGTAAATGCCTATTAATTTGTCTACATTATTAATTAATGCGTTTGAAACTAAATAGGAACAGAGTTAGGGGCATGGGTAAATTCATACTTGTTGATAATATAGACGAATGAATTTAGCAACGCAACATTTGATCCTAAACCAAGTAATATATAATAGATTAATGCCGAGAAAAAATAACTGCCTACTTAGCCAAAAAGTAGACTCGTACCTAAATAAAATTGTATTAAACTGTACAATTTGTAATTAAAAACATCTTGTTTTCTACGGGAAATTGGTAAAAATAAAAAAAAAAAATTAAACGTTTATGTACATATCAATTAGCACACCTACCCATTAAGAGGCATCTCCCAAATTGAGTGGGAGCCAACTTAAAATGCGGAAGTAAATATTATTAAGTTCAACTTCACCTAATTTATTTCACTAATGGAACCAGAATTTATTTCAAACCCATTTACGATAAATTTATTACTTTATAATTTCATGAAAGTTTAATACATATACATATTACTACGTTACATATTTTATATAATTTAATATTGATTTATTCTTGCGATTAATCAAATTTAATATGATAATAAAATGCCAATAAAATACTTGCATCTAGCTGATTATGTTAGAAATATGTACAAGTTTTTTTGTAATACTTTGTTTAACGGCTGCGGTATTTTGATTGTAAGGTAGTTGCTAGAATTCGTCCTTAGGTCGTAAGTCAAATAACAAACAATTAATTTTATTTATTTTTTTTTAAAAATAAAACGAAACTACATATATTTTTGGTAACTTGAATGGTAGAAATTCTCGGCCATGCAGGAAAACTCGGGAAAACGAATTCTTTCTTCAAAACGGTAGTATTATAAATGTTAAGTACCCATATTTTGAAATATGAATAGTAACTGAAACGCGTGCCAAGTCATCTCTTCTAAGTGAAGATCCCAGTTACATCGACATTCCAAGGAATTAAAGTCACGTTATACATATTACACTATTCATATACTCGTACGTATTAAGCCTACTGATCACTAATAATAATAAGCTCGGAACAACTGGCAAACAGGCCAGAATGTATGTTTGGTCTCATGGCATACAAGAAAGATCTGTACACTTTGTTTTTAGGATAAAAGAGCCACAATAAAATCATAATAAATTATTGATACATAAATACTATGATATGCAGTATCATGGCGTATTCCAAGAAAATAAAAATAGGAAAAAAGTTACACTCGCATTATATACGTTTTCGAGTGAACAGTTATTGTGATATTCTATGATGGTTTCGACTTTGACACGTCTCTAATAAGAATTTTGTTTACTTGATCATCCCATAACTTTCTCAATCTTCTAAGACAGGGTAGATACCCTTATTGAATGTAATAATATAACACCATATAACCAACATCATAGAAGTTCTATTTTTGTAAATCCCCGTAGATGATCAAAGCAAATTTAGGCAGTTCAATATTATTTGTCATAGGTATAAAAGACGTAAATTCTATCTACAAGAGTATTTCCGAAGTAAGTATACGTAAACTTTCCACTTTCTATGCCGTTGATATTATTTATAGATTAAATGTTTCTAAAATTTACCCCTTCTATCAAATACCAACGAAGAGATGTGGTAGACCAAAACAGCACTTTGATTAATTTGTGCAAGTGTGTCAATAATGTTGATTGCGTATACATATCTTCAAAACACAGACATTTTAAACTGTGCACGATAACTCTGGATTTTTTATTTATCAAAATAAAGCAATAAATTCTCATGATCAAAATACAGGTACGCTAGGGACATAAACTTAATGTAATTTTCTATTACCGCGAAAGACTGGCACTAGATAGCGTTTGAGTTGAGGCATTATCGTAAAGTCACAACTCAGGCGGTCATCAGGCGGTCATCAGGCGGTCATCAGGCGGCGATAACACAACTACGGCGGGGGTAAGTAAGGCGAGAGGCGGCGGCGGCGGCGCGGCGTTAACTAGGCCAAGCGATAAATGGCAAATGGTTTGTCCATTTATATTCATCGAGCACTTCGAAAGCAATCCGATTGCTGCCGGTGAAATGGAAAACTGACTCATTGAATTAAAAATGAGTCGAGAACAATATAACAAGAAGTTTTTAATTCATTTTATGCGAGAGACCAGTAGTAGCTATTTTTTAAATATTTAACACACATACGCTACCTTCGATGTTGTTTTCAAACTTCCCGTGCAGAGGCAAACGTTTTACTTTTAACCTCGAACAAAAAACTGCCAATTACGTATTTTTAGATCATAAATTTATTGATAAATAGCCTGATCAATCATACTTTAGCTGCCGTGAGTTTTAATACAATCGGTATGCTTTTTGTCCGGATTGAGAAGACACCGACAGGAGAACAGGCAGGGGGAGGTATGAGATATGACAGGATTGATTACGTCATTAAAGTCAATTTGTAGGGACAACGTACTCTGGTTAACTGGCCTAACTTGCGAGGCAGGAAGTATGATGTCGTAGGTAAAAGCGGGGCAACGCCTACATGTGACCACATATGAAGCGAAAGAGAAGGACTAAGGTACCATACTGGAAATTATTCATTGTTGTGTTGTTGGTACTTGTATTGGATGAAATCGGACCAATTTTCCTTTATCTTCGCCCTGGTGGCAGCATAGAGAAGAAAAACAAACAGGAAATGAACTTTAAAACAGCTATTAATTACAGTGTTTGTATATTGAAATTTGATTTGGAATTTTATCATCGAAATTTTTTTATAAGCACTCAGCCGTTTTGATTATATCGAGCAATATGGAATAATGGTATTATCTCAATGGTATTCATTTGTCATGAAACGAATAACTTGCATTTATTAGCCGGTGCACGTTGCAGCTTTGGTCAAGTTTCTGTAACAGCACAATTTTAGCAACAAGAATGATTTATCGTACTCTTTATAACGTTGTTTTCATTTAAACAACGGAAACAAAGAGCGCAGTTTGTAATGTGCAGACCAGCGCGGTTTACTCGCCCTAATTGCTATTCATCTGGAAATTAATAAATATGAATTTTGGTCATGATAAATCAACTCATCAAATTTGAAAATCGATAAAATCTGTAGAAACATTTGTGTGTAACTATGTACTTATTCCAAATAATTTGTTGATCTTGCCTATATGTGGAGAGTAGCGCGGTACCCTTCCTTGAACTTTGCGTCCAACTATTCTAGTCCTAGTGAGGCGATTTCCTTAAATATGGGGCGTTTATAGTTTCGTCCAAGGGATTATTTGTCCCTGAAACTCGATTAAGGACTGCCTGCAGGGCAACCTGCTGAACTACATTGTGAAATAATTAGTTAACGAGGGTTCGTACCTGTTTGCAAAGTAATGATACGTTTTTTTTTTTATATTTTTTATCGACATTACTTGGTGGAATTCCATGGAATTCCAACAGTTAGCGCTTCAGTCTGAAGATGCCCGTACCAGGGTGAATGCGCGGTAAAATAAATAAAAGTGGAAGTGTACCAAGTATAAAATGATCAAGATACACTGCACTTGGTGTACCAATACAGTGCCCTATGTACCATTGGGTGTGGATAAGGGAAAGAAGTAGTAGTAGTAGTAGTGTACCATGTATTTTTATTTAACTTTTTTAGTTACATTAAAATAATTAACGATACATTATTGCAGTAGGTACATTGAAAAAACATTTTAATTCTCCTATTTTATATAAATATAGATTAAAAGTACATAAATACCTATTCAAAACAACGTTTGATATTTTTTAATACCGACATTATGTGAAAATTTACGAAAAACATTTTGCAGCTTCTCTCTTTTCTTACAAATGAAAATTAATCAATTTAAAAAATTTATACGGTTTGTTAGAAAAAATGAAAGGGCCGAATTTCCCTACAATTTTATGGCAGCCGCTAGTGATAAAGTATCAGGTCGGCGGGCGACCCACGTACTATTTTAATGGTCCATTCATTCAATTTTCATTTGCTCCGAATATTGGATACACGTACCTACACATTTGTACTCGTACATATATACCACCGGAAACGATGTTACAGCGACTGAGCCAAGTATAACACCTAAAAAAATGTCTGGCATTTGCGTTCAACATTCGCGATGAAAATGATGTTGATATTGTTTGTGACAGTTAAAATGCCAAATGGAAGCTTTATTCAAGTAACGCAACTTTAAAAAAAATATTTTGGTTACATAGTTTTGGGATAATTGCTTGATTTTAACGAAAGTAGAATTTTACATACATACATATATTTAGATATTTTCTCTGTTACATAGATCAACAATAAAAATATATATGTCTATACTATAATATGAAATATAATTTTCTGAGAGCTTTCTTAGACTCACTCCTGGAAAGGAGAGTAGATTTTCAGAAAACTGTTAAAATCCATGCATTGCTTGTAAAGGGTTCGACTCCTCAGAAAAAACGGAAAATCCCAAAACTAGCAATGAAATAAAAGCCGATCGGGGAGCACACGCCATGTTCAATTAATCACGGGGATGAAAGGGAGATAGAAAACACAATATATCCAGATAGCCCTTGGGCGCCACGGGGTGGAAGGGAAGGGAAGGGAGAGATTCCACAGTGTAGAAAGTACTAGTTACTAGGTATACGTGATTAGGTGGGTAGTAGGTTATTGCAAACAATCCACTGCCTATTACTTCACTAGGTTTACAAGGGGGAATTATTAATAACGGTTATAAATTTATCTCCTGTTCATTAAGCGATCAAATATTGACGTGAATCTATGAAACCGTGATTGCTACACGATGACCGGTATTATGCGGATATTTTCAAAACGTACAACGCAATGAATGAAAATTAGTTGTTTACTATTGTTTTAGATTTCAGTTTAATTTCGTTTAATAAAACGATCGCGTCATATTTCAACTTCGTTTTGGGATTCCCAAACTTGTTAATTGTTAATTGATAAAAAAGACATTGTATTCATAATGTCTTTTTGTATCAATAAACACAAGGCAAATAAAATTTTGCTAATCAAATACAGGCAACATTAAAGCAGCAATCGTTTGAAAATTAAGTTTGTTGAGCTTTTTAGTGAAGAAAAAGAGTTTATGAATATAAAGACTTACAATAAAGTGTGTTGAATCAGAAGGCAAAAACTTAATAATGAATTACATTTTCTGAAATCATTACTACTCTAAACCAGGTGTATTTTTTTTGTTTCCTGAAATGTATTTACTATGACAAAAGATGTTTTGAAACAGCAGTAATTTCGGGTACGATAATTTGGCTTAGGTCCCGCGTCACACGAGTTGGTGGCTCATGACGCCGGCTTGTCTGGCGCCTGCTATACCCTTCCCCGACCAGTCCACTGTATAATATAAAATATATCTACGTATACACGTATATCAATTTCCGTAATCAATTCCCAACTTCCCCGAAATAACTAATACAAAGGTGAGTTTCGTCGCTGAAAACGTTAATGGCTCCCGTAATAAATCCACATAATGTTTGGTGTGATCGAGCAACGCTGAACCGTATCGTTTGATGAAGCGGTGTTTTGAGTTTTAATGGTTTTATAAATTAGCTGGCGACTTTGGAAACGACCATACATTTGGTGTATGTTGTTTTTAATATGCGAATTCTTTTGATGACCGTAAATTGCGAACACCGAAATTGATTGAAATGCCTGATAGCTGATAGGCAACCATAAGTCAACAGTTTGCCAGATTTTACATAGTAAATTAAAATGCGAGTGGTATATTGAGGAAAAAAGTTAGAAAATTTAGGTTATATTCATCAAAGAAAATGCAGTGTATAAAATTGTAACGCTGAAACAGGCAAATGCGAAAATTAGTTAGTAACATTTCTTTTTGGCATAGGTAAGTACCTGCATTAAAAGTTTTAAAGTAATATTTTAGGACACAAAATGGCTGTACACTTTGACATTAAGCTACCTTGAGTTGAGCGTTATGTGAACATCAGGATAAAGTACGCGAAGTCTCCTTTAACCGCCGTAAATGGGCCACTCATCTTACAAACCGTGTCTCCTTCCCTCCACCCTGGCGATGGTGAGAGGGTGAGAGAGGGAAGGGAGAAGGGTGTGGCGGTATAAAAGGGTGAAAGGATACACGGGGTAATAAGGGAGTAAGGAACATCCTCATTACTGCCATCAGCGTTGTGGCAAATTAATTAAGTACTGGAAGGAAATCAGGTTCAGGAAGGCATTGAGTACACAGGAAGAATAACGAGGGAACTGTTGGCGTTGGTTTAAGGTTTTATACAAGGTACATTTTAACTTGTATCAGTACGGAAGATCAAACATATAACAACCACACAACTTGGATGATTTAAGTAGCTTTCATATTTTTTTTCTAATACGGCTTTTTTTATCTAAGATTTAAATAATTCTTTTAAAAAAAAATTAAATAGGCCTAATCCACAAATATTAGACTTAAGTTTTTTGTCTATTGACTAAATTTGAATATACCTGTTTTTCAAAGCTAAGTGAGTAATAAAATTATTCAGCCTCCACTCGTTTTCTAGTAATTTTGTAAATATTCTTAGGTGTAAATATTAAAAATAATATTTTGAGGTTTTATGGCTAAATAAAGGTATTAAATATATTTCTAGTGAATCCACGGTCGCTGGCTTGTACAGTACGAAAATAGAATCCTTTTAGGCTTAAAAACTGCTTGAAGTTTGCCGGCCATTTAGTGAGTGGCTACGGTATCTACTTACCGTACACACTAAAACACTTTTATACGACATTAACTTTTTTATGAACCCACAAAAAAAGTATATATTTTATTTATTTTATAATATAATGAGTACATAGCATCTTATGGTATGATATTTATGGCCCAGGACTAAAATACGCTATGTATTTCAAAAGGTTCTTCCAGATCCCTTTCACTTAATTTCTAAAATGGTACGTATTCATTTTTCGGAAGAAATATAAACGCTCTTATAGAAAATGGGATATTTTATTAGATAAAAGAAAAGGCTCGTGTATGAGGAAATCAGGGAGATATATTTCGAAATAGTTTTTATGTACGTCACTTGGGCACGTACACCTTTCATCGTAAATGCGGTTACAAGTCGGGTAGAGCAAAAGCGATTTCCTACCAATTTCCTGATTTAAGTATGAACGGTAAAGTTCGACGTCACCCCCCAATCCCGCCCCCCGCCGCCGCTCACGGTGGCATGCGCCGCGCCGCTGATAGAAAGCGACAGTTTGAAACTTTTACAAATGACACTCAGAAAAACAATGTGACGGGCAAACTATTCGGGAGGACAGATAATAGCGCAGTAACACAAAATATTGCTTGCTATCCGCGGTTCAAAGTAATTCGGTATAGTTTCTTTGAACTTTGAACGTTAGGTGGCCACTTTATGTACTACACAACCCAGCCAGTGACAGGTCATAAGCCCTGTAAACGCTCGAATATCCATATTCCTGAATTTGAGATAAAATTCTACCTCATCTCTGTAGGGATATAAAATGAAATATATACCTACTCCCGTCTTGGGATAAAATCCAGATTTGTGTACAAGTATTTGAACACGCCCAAAATGTTATAATTATTATTATTCAAGTAATGTTTGGACAATTATCAGAACAATGATCACAACAGTAATTACACGGTTGGACGAGTTATTAACTCGCCTACAAACAAGGTTGATTTCAGTTAATGAAAGTGTAATTTCACTTGGAAACTAATTCAAGCTGATTACCGGTGTATTACAACTTTCAAATAGCATCGTTGTTTGCATAAATATAAATAGGTACTATCGCTGAAAGGAAGATGTGTTCGGGAAGTGTATCATCCGTGAATGCCTTTTACAAATCGATTGTTAGGAGAGGTTGCATGTTGTGGGATCAACTAGCAAAACGTAAGCGATCTGTATCTAAGATGATGGACTTAACAAGTAAACAGTATTGTACGTAGTCCATATGATTTTTAGTGCGTGTCTGATATCTGGTGTTCACTCTAATGGACAGACTTGTACGGATTCTTGAAGCTGTATAATATCTAAAATATATTATCATCTAATAAGAACAAAACAATACTTTCATAAATTTACGGGATATCCACATTTCCGTGTTTGCTAATGTTTAAATTCATTTTACTCAGCAACAAAAAAATCACAAAATAAAAGCAAGTAAATATTCCGACAGTTATTATATTATTTGATCTTATTTTTAGTATGTGGGTGCCTAAGGAAAAAACCGGGGAAAATATCTATAAATGGCGCAAGAAACAAAGCTACAATCCGCTTACGTCAATATTATTTGACAATAAATATATTAACTGTACTGTTTGCTTTTCAATAATACCCAGCTAATCGAAATACCATCACTAAAGTCCAAAATGTTTTTATTTATACATCACTACAAAAGCAACTAAATTATGAAGGAGAAATGCGCAGAATTCGGGATAGAATTAGAAACTTTGATGTTTCCAGAACGGGATGTCTTTGGTCCAGAATCCAGACCTTTGAACGTGATGAGAAAAATAAACCAAAATACTGTTTAGTAGATAGCCTTATTCCTTCATACATTAAAGCTTCCGTCCATTACGTTAGGTTAACGAAAGATTAATGTTGCCAGGTGAAAAGCATTCCATCATTTTAAACATTAAATATGCTATTATAGGTATTTTCCATACATAATGTAAAGCTATTAAAACTCTGAACAAGTTTTAAAAATATGTCTACTTGGCATATACACTGTAGAAAGACAACAAACCTAATGGGATCAAAAATTCAATGGATAAATTTTGAGGTAATAGAACCCCACACCACTATATCTTTACATACAGATCTCCTTCATATTCGAGCACCTTCCGAAGAATCCGTGATTTCCGAACAAAAAACAATTTATATTCTACTTACATATTTATAAAAAAAATCACGTTTGAAATAAAGATGCCTTTTTAATATTTGAATACATTTAAACTAATATTGGTTGCATTCTGCCCGTCCTTACTTATGGCGCGGAAACAATGACTCTGACCAAGCAATCCTCCCATAAGTTGCAAGTTGCACAGAGGAGCATGGAGAGGATTATGCTTGGAATAACATTAAGAGACCGAAAAAGGAACGATCGGATCCGACGCCAGACAAAGGTCTGCGACGTGGTGCAGCGAATTGCTTGGTTGAAGTGGAAATGGGCCGATCACATAGCCAGACTGACGGACGACAGATGGACGAAACGCGTTCTGGTGTGGAGACCGAGGAACCAGAGGCCTCAAGGACGTCCACCGATGAGATGGGTGGACGACATCAGGAAGTCTGCTGGAAGACAGTGGATGGGGACGGCGCAGGATCGGGAGGAGTGGAGACGGCAGGGGGAGGCCTATGTCCAGCAGTGGACCTCAACGGGCTGAGATGATGAAACTAAAATTAATATAATATGAGGACTGGAATAGAATAGAGCCATTAGCATTTGTTACTTTATGCAATTTCTTCAAACAATATTACATATTTCAGAAGATCGCACAAGTGCGGGGAGTTATCTCGAATGTGTAAAACGAACGAAGAGCCTAGCTTGTATAACGAATAAACACGATAAAGCTTTACAAACTCAGAAGCGCAAACATAAAGCAGGTCTGTAGGTACTATAGACCTGGAGGAAGATGCTTCCGGCCTAACTCAAATATTTGTCAGCACCTTTAAGAACACGTTTACAGCCAACACAGGGTACGCGTGTGGAAACAGAACATTGAAATACCAACAACAGAATATGAGGATACTTCATATAAATTTATTTTCAGAAATTTGTATTTATGTATGGTATTTGGCCTCGAGTATTAACTGATGCATGAATGATAGCCATACATATAAATATGTAGTTTTGAATTATTTGATGCTAATGTCACTAGTTCCAGCAAAATAGATACAAAACATTACATTTTTATATTTATTTATTTATAATGTGTTTGAACTGTAATTTACTACCATCTACCTTTGCAGTATTTTCGGGTTTGAATCTGAGGCGTACCTAAAATTTAGGATGTTTATAATATTTGCTTCTTATTTTATATGATGATAATATTTGCTTCCAAACAATAATGCTCATTTTAGCTCATTTTTTATAAAATGTTTTAATTACATTTTAATTATTTAACATTTTCATGTAGTTCATGTATCAGTATTATTATTATTTTCATTATTGAATTTATCATGCATATTGTAATCTTTATTTTTCATACAAACCTACTGTAATTTTTATTTATCGTGCATGTTGTAATTTTAATGATGTATCAGAGTTATTAGGTTTTATTTTCTTTATTTATCGTATATATTGTAATTTTTATTTATCATATTTATATGTATACTTATTGCAATTTTAATGTAATTGTTGCATCATCAATATTTTTATTATTTATTATTATTATCATGTAAAAGGCTTTATGCCGTTATTGTAATAAATAAATAAATAAATAAATAAAATAAATATTGTAATCTTTATATTATTGTGTTACTTTGTTAATTATTTTTCTTATTATTGTAAAAGGTACCGAGTACCGTTTGTATGAAATAAATAAAAACACGCTACTACTGGTTAAGTAATCCAGGACCCTGTGCGTCTTTTGGTGAGAATAAGAAAAGTCTCTAATATTCCATATAAATATTTTAAATGTATCCACAAACAATATATAATAATATGACAAAACCCAAAAGAATACTTCGAGTTGATGAATTGAACTCGGAAAACACAAAAGTTCTATGAAATTTCGTTGATATTCTTTTCGCAAAGGATACAGAGCCGTTTACATTACAAACAGTAAACAAAGAAAATATTCAGTCCGGATATATTTTTATAGGAGCATATAAGTACAAAGGCTTAACGCATTTCCAGCGGGTGATCGGAAAATCGTTACGTCAAGCCGGGATCCACCAATTGAAACACGGTTATCCCGGGATTTCCCGGAAAATCCGGGTTTCTCAAATCTTTCGTGTTGTTTGTTCCACTTTGAGATCGGATCAAAGCGAAATATGTAATAAAATATTACGGAAATACACTGGACGCTTCAAAAGAGGATGCTTTTACCATCGGCATAGCCATACAGCTAGAATGGAACTACATAAGTACATACTATCAAATCATTGCGTTGAAATATCCTGCTGCTTTGTGTATTTATTTATTATATTTCATTTATTTTCTCAATGCATCGTTTACTATCAAAATTGGGTAAATCGATGCGGAATTCATACAAATTGTTTTTATACCTAACGACTCCCATTAAAAATAACAACGGTAAAGAATCTTTGCTTTAAAAAGTTAGTTTTATTTTTTTTATTTTTTATTCAAAATGATCGATTTCTGCATCATCGATGGTTTACAGACTAACTGTAGTTACACCAAAAATTTTGTTTATAAAGGCGACTGCTTTATCATTTATTAATTTTATTTATTTATTATGGTTATTCCACAAAAGTTACCTACACATTTTTTATAAACATTTATTACGATAATATGCGTAATGTAAATTATAAAGTATACCCTCAATTATAGAATTACACATCATTCGATATAAGTCAGTGAACAATAGATAAATTCAAAAGAAGTTATTATTAGGTTTAGTCAGGAACCTATCATGAAATATGTCCATGTTGCTGCTTCTTGTTGTATTCCTGACACATTTATGCGGGAATTTAATTTAATTTCCTTTACCTAAAAAGGAACATATTATATTAAAAGTTTGTAAATTAGTAAATCTAAAATGTTGGTTTACTATAAATAAGTGTATAACCATCCCCATGATTTAATTGAGGGTTGTAGGCGGTTATAAATGTTATATGCAGAGAATGCATATTTTCAGTTACATAACACGGTCACTAACAAAAACTGCAATCTCGCTGGTGGTGATTCAGCGACAATATGCAGAAAGTAGACGGGACACACAGCGCCAAAAAGGACAAAACACCACGGCTTGTTAAAAAATGTTGTTCATTTGTAACACCACAGAAGGCGTAGAATCTGAATAAAAATGCTCACAAAACAAGAAACGAGACGGGTTTAATAAAATGTTCTACTGATGCTGGAAATTGTGACACAAAGAGTTGTGGAGCCGCCGCGGGCGCAGCGGCCGGCGCGCGGCGGAACCGCGGTACAGGCTGCTCTAGTCTATCAGCTATTAGGCCGTTTCCGCAAACCGAGCTCCCGCCGCGGCGCTCCGCTCGGTTCATTAGCACGTGAAGCCTCGGCATGGCGGGGAGGGTTATTATCAAAAACATTATAAAAAATACAAACAAATTACATTATTTTGATGAGGACAATTAATTTTTTAATTGATATAATATAAGCTTGATTGATTGTTAAATCTATTGATACGAGTGACCTCCTTTTTTAGTCATGGTAAATCGATGGCCGCGGTTTTTAGAAATTTTGAAAATTAATAAACTCAAAAAATGTGGGTTTCGTTCGGATATTAAATTAAAAGGTTAAATCTCTATAGGAACCTGCCTACACTATCTACAAAAAAAAACATTTTCGGAGTTTCAAGCCGTGGGATTAAAAAATCGTTTGTTTATTTTTCATTTTGTCAACTGAGATGCAGAATAAATTATACAAAACTGAGGGAAACAGCTTGAAGTCAATAGAAACGAAGCAAAGCGCAGAATTATGAAAAACACTAAAATAAAGTAACTTCAAGGGAAAACCTGAGTTTGGTTTTGAATAATAACAGCGGTTAAACAAGTCCATTCTTCCCCTCAACTTTTAGAAGACTCTGAAGAAAGGCCTCACTTTGCAATGCTAAGTAGGCTTTATGGTAAATCAGAGAACCGCGGTATTGCCAGGGGACTGAAATCTAATTTTTAACTACGAAATGTGCATCAATAAGAACGGATTACTCGGATCTTTGTTTTCGCTTTATTGTGTCAAAGAAATTCCAACGACTAGGACAGGTATATACGAGATTACATATCAAACTTTCGAAAGGAATAAAACGAACATTATCATGCACTTTGTATGGCTTTAGTTACACCTTCAGCTATGTGATTTGGATTTGCATAACACAAGTAAATGACCGGTCGTTACATCATCCAAGGACGTAATACCTAATGGTGGAACGAGTTACGGTCGATTTCATTTAAGTACATAAAAAGTTGTCCCACCCACGCTATCAAAATGGACAAATTCAATATAACTTTAGATAACCCGAGTTGCTGGTTGCAATAGATGTTTCTTTGTCCACAAATGAGGTCACGCCGAAGCCCTTAGGGCAATGTGGGCGAAAATTTGTTCTCGGGCTGCTGTCTTAAGTTACGACAGCGATCCAACCGGGACATTTCGTTTGGACAATATCTGGGAATGTTTCTAGTTTCCAGAAAACTAAAATGTTACGTATCTATTAGATTATGCAAGTTTTTATTAGTTTAGTTCTAAAAATTCACAGGGTCAAAAAATGACAAGAGATTTACTAGAAGGTAGAAAGCACAAACTCCTTGCATTTGGTTTTAAAGTATGCGTTATTTGTTATAACTGCATTTATTTTATGCATATCAATAAAATATCCATTATTATTATCCAAAGCTGCAATAATTATTATAACCCGCTTGTCTTTGTATTTAGTATACGACTACGGGGAATATAAAGTGGTTGAGTTCGTCACGTGCACCGCCACCCGCCACCGATACAAGGAGACGCAAGTCCCCAGACAGCATCTATAGATCTAGAGCCATGTAGCAGCCAGGCCAGCCAGCAGCTTCACCTCCGAGGAGTTTCGTGTCGTGTTACAGTAGCAACCCGCTACCGGCGCGGCGAGTGCCCGCGGGGCGCCCGCTATTGAAACTTTAAACACTTGCCGTAGCAAAATGCCAAAGTGAAAAGTGCCGCCCGCATCCTATAACTTATGAGGTGAACATAGCGCGATGTTTCATGAATAGGTGCTCGGTTCAAATATTAAACTAGGGCATTGAAAGCCTTTCGATGAATTTTAAAAATCGCATTGAGAATAAAGGGAAGAACCTATGTTTCATCCATTGCACATGTTTTTTTTATAAATGCTTTTTATTATGCGGCACCCCTTCAAGAAAAATGTATGAACTGAGTAGCAGCATTTTTATAAATTCTATTGAATTATTAATAGAGAATTTGGCGTTTTTACATTTCGAAAAATACAAGAAAGGAATTATGAGACAGAAATTTAATTAGCCTCGTTAAAATCACCTACAAGTAAGATTCAATCCCACGGCATATAAACATGACATGAACTAAACTCATTAGATAAATTTAATAGTAATAATAAACCCTGTAGTAATTTTTACCAACATTCTCAAAAGGATTTTGTCAAAATGTAAATCCTTATTTAAAGATTACACAACATAATGCAAACATGTTTTTAATGGTGACGCCATGATGTCACAGAATACAAAAGCAGGAACCACAATAATCAAAATGGAAACTTAATTCCTCAAAGTCGTGCTCCATAGTTCTATAGTGGGTGGTAAGTATATACCCGCTGCACTGGTCCCAACAGTGCATTGATAAAGTGCTAGTTTTATGGCCGGCAGAAAAGCGCTGGAACTTTGAACCGAACCACTGAATATTTATACTTGTCGGCGGTAGGACAGGCATGTTTATCCGTGTCGACAGTGCAATAATAAATACATCAGTCACTATTATTTACGGCGAAGATCGACTATCACTTAGGGAAGAGAGTAATAATGATTATACAGCTACAGCAAAAAGTGTAGCTCATAAATATTATGATTAAATAGTTTTTGAAAAACTACAAAAATAATGCAACGTGTTTTTTAAATATTTAAGTTAGTATAGTATTTTCTGTATTTAATTTGCTGAGGAATCCATAAAATGTGTACCTGCTCGCACAATTATAGTTACATTAGGTATTCGTAAGCATGTCATTATTTTGATAAAAAATATGACTTTGAAATATATAATACGCGGCGCGGCATGATAATAAAACTCTACACATTAGGTTTAATTTTGTTTTTATTTTGATGAGTAGAGAGTCACTGCGACGCGACGGAAGAGTATGGGACTTGCGTGGGAGCTTTAAGATACAAAATATTTCAATCTCTATTAGGAAAATTTGAATGCTGGTACTTGGCACAAATGAACCGAGAGCTGATGTATTCCTAGTGTCTGGTGACGGGACTAATGCCTTGTTACATCACGGAAGTCGGCCGCTCTGTCGGGCGTGAATATTGTGAATACTCAGTGCATCGCGGCACAGCAACGCTACCGGAGAAAAGCGACCAGGTGAGAAAAAATAACATATATAAAGAGATAACAATTTAAGACCATAGCGCGAACTGTCCTAGATATCATCTAACTCTTCCCTAGTTTTTTTTTTACTTTGCTACAATCATCAGCAAATCAGTTCAATGCACTATCACCAATGACTAAGTAATCGCATCAAACAGGGAAAGCTTTTCAATGTCGCCGCCGGCTATTTAAAGCCCCCAGCCAGCAAGTAAATAAGGAGGCATTAATTTGTAAAAATAGCTACCCGTATTTAGACTACGGAGACCGCGTGCCGAGAATAATGTGCAGCTGGTCCTGAACTTTGCAACTTGATGCCACTGTTTTAGGAACGCGGGCGCAGTATGTTTTGGCCAGAAATAATTTATGGGGAGTATAATTTACACTTATACACATCATATGTAGTTGCACTCCAAATGTTAATAACATAATTGACTACTATGAATCGAATCTAACAAAATTTCTAATGGACTTGTAAACCAAAATTTTCTGTGAATGCAGAAAATCCAAACGAAAAATCCGCCGCGGCTGATGCGTACCATGGCGTAATAACTATGTGTTTAATTTCATTTTAAAGTTCTCCGCCTTTAAGAAAAACAGCCGTTACTTGCACTTAAATCTGGACTTTTACTCATAACCCAGCCAATGACAGGTCATAAGCCATGTAAATGCTTGAATATCCATATTGCCGAGAATGGAAACCCTTCTTTATCTTTGTTGAGTTACCGTAAATTTAAAAAATCTGTTAAAAAATGAAAATGTGTATCCAAAATGATATTCGTATAAAAGAAAAGTCAATGTTTACAAGAAAATGCCTTTTGTATAAACCCTAATAAGAAATTCGTAGCATTATCAGAAGTTTAAGAAAACTTTATTTACAAACTTTGGTGGTGTGCAAACATTGTTCAAATAGAAAAGTAAATATGTAATATTATGCGAGCATGCGTATTATTTTAATAAACATCAACCGATAGGAAGTTCACATTTTAAATATTTAAAAAGAAAAATTCAATATAGAATCTGTTGCGTAAACACTGCACTACTACAAGTACTGCACTATATCAACTGGAAATTTAAACAGACAGATGCATAAATCTAAATTGCAAGTGGTAGAAAGAAGTGCAATAAGTCCTTCTCCAGTAGACGTCTTACTAAACGGAAATTTTAGCAGAGCTATTTTAATGAAATTCCATCAGGAACACCCTTTAATAAAATCATCTCTGCGGGAGAGTAATTAAAATTGCGCTGGTAAAAGTCTGGTCATTCTAATTCCGAGACCCTTTTAAACACGAAGTAAATATACACGGAGATGTAGTGCGTAAATTGTAGTAATTTATTCGAAATCCTGTTAAAAGGGGCAGTTTTCTAACGAAAAAAGTCCAACGAATTATCACCATATTATCTTCAGTCAAATGACAAATCATTCGACTAAAGCTCATGTTATATGTACCGTATTGTTCACACAAAATGCAAAACAATACTGAAAGAAATCATTCATACCCACTAAAAATTGTGAAAAGTCACGTGCATATTAAATAAACAAATGGGAATAATCGGTATTATTTTTCTCCGCCCAGGTATCACAATGAATTACTATTACGTGCAAAGTTTAGCCATGTAATAAATATTGAAAAACACGGTATTATTTGGTAAATACGTTTTCAACGCTTCGGGCGCCGGTAATAATCCAATTTTCACTACTGATGTTATGAAAACGATAAACATGAATATCGCTGGTAGAAAACAGATGTTGTATCGGACGTGGGAATAGAAAAGCTCGGATGGGAAACAACCAGAAAGATAAACACAGAAAGGAAATATTGTATTAGCGAGATCATGCTCTTAAATGCTCTCATTATTAAACCTTATACTTTTCTGAGAAAAGCTAATATTCGTTTGTTTCGTTGATTAAAAATAATAATACCCGTGGGGAATATCCTGTATTTAATTTGAAAATTGGCTTATTACAAGAATAACAATAAGAATTTTGATGCGTAACAATATAATCATGTTTACCCAATTGTTTAAAATAAATAAAAATATATGAATAATTAATCAAAGCTATGTTTTACGGATAGAAAAGTGAATACGAAAAATCTACCTTTATTGAATGAGATAAACACATTATTTCAAAATGCAAATTTTACAATCCGCTTACTGAAGAGAACGGCTTTGGCTTTAAAACAATAATAATAAAACCAATTTCAATGTCGGATTATCTTACCCAAAAGTTTTTACCCAAATTTCATTTCTTTTGTATTGCTAATATAAAAAGTACTTTAACTCTTTTAAATCCCTTAAAAATATAATTATTTTTAAAATAATTTTTGGTAATGATTAATGATGTATGAGACGTAACGTGATGCAATAGCATGATTTAATAATTATTTCTTTGATTTATTATTAAATATCCATTCAATCCAACTAGCGTGCAATAATGATGGTTTCCCATTTTGATCGCCAGTCCAGGGTAAAATATTCAAGATTATAAACACTAATCAAAATATTCAACCAGCTGGGATATGAACACGGGACGATCAATCAAAAAGCTAACTGTGCACCGTATAACAGAGACCAGATCTAAAATTCATCAAATTTAAAACATTATCCAAACATTCATAAATTATAATTATATTATTATGAGGATGGGGAAAAAATAATAAAGGGAATTTATTTATTTATTATTAACGCCCATAAAGCTTTTACATATACACATAAATTAAACCGTAGTTTTAATAACAGAGTAACAAGTATATAACATGTGTAACAAATATATAAATAATGCAGAAAGAGAATGCACATTATACGTCGTCTGTTCAAAAAGTAACGCGAATTTTATATTTTTTCAAAAAGTATTTATTTATTCATGAATATCTATTTTGTCCCCTTCAAAGTAATTCCCCTCGGATATAATACATTTATGCCAACGTTTTTTTCAATCCTCGAAGCACTTAAAAAAATATTTTTTTGTGATCTTGTTCAGCTCCTCCTTCGATGCCGTCTTTTATCTCCTCAATCGTGGCGTAGCGTCGTCCTTTCATGGGCCTCTTCAGTTTTGGAAACAGGAAAAAGTCACAGGGGGCCAGGTCTGGGGGAAATACGGTGGCTGCGGCGCTATTACTGTGTTGTTTTTGGCCAAATATTCGCGCACAAGCAACGATGTGTGAGCAGGGGCGTTATCATGGTGCAAAAGCCAGTTTTTGTTCTTCCACAAATCCGGGCGTTTCTGGCGGATTGCTTCGCGCAAATTGCGCATAACTTGCAGCTAATATTCCTTATTGACCGTACTACTCTGTGGCAAGAACTCATGATGCACCACGCCCCTGCAATTGAAGAAAACTGTGAGCAAAACCTTCACGTTCGACCGAACTTGGCGCGCTTTTTTCGGTCTTGGCTCATGTGGCAGCTTCCATTGGGATGATTGAGCTTTGGTTTCCACGTCATAACCATAAACCCATGATTCGTCACCAGTTATGACCCTCTGGAGCACATTTGGGTCGTCACGGACCGAGTCCAACATCTCCTGAGCAATGTTAACGCGATGCTGTTTTTGGTCGAAATTGAGCAATTTTAGCACGAATTTCGCGGCAACCCGACTCATGCCCAAATCATTGGTTAAAATCGAATGCAACGAGCCAATCGATATGTTTAGGTCCTCAGCAACTTCTCTAACGGTGATTCGACGATTGGCTAATACTATTTTCTTCACTTTATCAATGTTTTCGTCTGTTGTTGACGTGCTCGGGCGTCCGGCACGTTCTTCGTCGTTCACATCTTCTCGGCCCTCTGAGAACATTTTGTACCACCGATAAACGTTGCTTTGGTCCAAGGTAGCTTCACCATATACCACAGTCAACATTCGGAATGCGTCTGCGCACTTTATTTTTGTTTTTCACACAAAATTTGATACAGATTCTTTGATCCATTTTTTGGAATAGGCAAAAAATCGAAGACGAGCCAAAACATCCAAGCAAAACAGCTGTCAAAAATTAACTAAACATTCAAAATGTCCGACCTTGTCAGCATAAGTAAGGGACGTGAGTACCAACATAACGCTACAAAAAAATCAAAAATCAAATATACGTAGCCCGCGGAAATTCAAAATTCGCGATACTTTTTGAACAGACCTCGTATAAAGATATATGTTTTTTTTAACACCTTAACAGGCCAAGAGGCCCAATTACAGAGGGGACCAACGTCACAAACACCCAGGCTTGAGAAAAATCACTTTTAATTTTTGTGTCCTCACCGGGAATCGAACCCGGAACCTCCGTATCGTGAGTCCAGCGTCTTGTCGCTATTATTGTAATTAAATTTCTTCTGTGTTTATTTTTGTATATTTTTATTTTGTAATGGCGCATTGGCAGAAAAAACGACACTTAAAAAGAATAAACTGGTTGTTAAGTACTTTGCATTCAAATTTGCACCGAGAAAACTACATTCATAATAATAACATAACAGAACTGGTATACGTATTTCCTGTCTGTATTGAAATGTAGTAGCAAATAAAAACTAGTTAAATGTCATAATGTCAGTGGTATGACTAATACAGAGAATTCAACTGTAGGCACTAACAGCAACAAAGCTGTAAACTACACAAAGAATTGCATTTGAATTTCAATATCCTTTGACTTTTGACATTTAATGGAAATCTACTATTTAAATGTGTTTAAATTAGTGACAGGCAATTTATAATTTACCTCATATACATAATATATGAGCAGCGCTGCAGCGTCCGGGAAGAAGTCGTAAAATCAAATTAATTACCTTCATAATAGGTTTCTACACCTTTACACTAAAGGTTAACTTGTGATTTGAGATACTCGAAAAGCACTTCTCGTTTCCGATACAGTCGTACAATTAAAAAGCCATCAATCAGCACACATCAAAAGAGTAAAATGAAAACAATGGCCTCGTGAAACCGAGATGGCGGTGATGTGTGTTTGGTGACGCCGCGTACGAAATTTCCTTTCCGCTTTCCCCGGCGCGGGCGGCCGACCGTCCCGAGGTAAACGGCCTTGAGGCCGCGAAGTGAGCCAGGCCGCGGCCGCTGCAACGTCATCGCAAACTTCGCCCGAGGCGCGCAAAATGCACCAGCGAGTACAGCAATACTTTGGTTCAGTCGTTCACAGATCTCCCAAGAACACGCTATACAGAAAAAGCCAGCATAAAAAACGCAGTAGGTTGTAATCCTTACCATTATCATTCTTTTTCTTTTATTTATGGTCATTTGTGGATGGAGATGAAAAACTGGACCGGATTACTCTAGGCTTTAGGACCATGTAAGGCAATATGGCCGCGTGTAGCACACTTTAACTGTGGGGAAATGTCATCTTAGAATGCAGTATATAAGATCAATAGCGAGAAGCGACATTAATACTAACGCAACAACTTGACCGCATAATTTTTATCTGAATCACTCGGTACCTGCATTCAATTAAAATACCACGGCGAAACACATGTTGTAACAACCTCTATGAATTTTAATATAAAACTTTGATCGTGTAAATGAGCAATTTTAATTGAATACGCCAATAATCAAAAGTAGATTTTATAATCATTCTACGAGAAAACGCTAATTTAATGCTGAGAAACAATTTGGCAATCGCGGTAATGGATTCAGGTTGAATTGCATTTGAGAAGTTTACAGTAACGTTGAACTACAGATTTACCGAAAGCAATGTTCCGCTATATACCGGCATTATAACCTGAAGATGCGAGATGATGTATCATGTTATGTCATTTCCTCCTATTCAGACAGTGCCCTACCGGTATCTATCAAAATATTTCTTCTTTAGCAAAACGAACCCTTTTAGACAATTTAGATTTTTATCTTAAAATTGTGTTTCGTTTGTACGACTTATTTTACTATACCGTTCTTGTAAAATGCAGAACAATTCGCGAAAGGAGTGGTCTGTATGGATTCCGTTCACAATACTAACGATTAGTGTTCACCGAATTTTGCGAATTTCACGTCACGTGTAAGAGTATTTATGATGATTTTTATCTCAGTTTTTGCTGGTGTGATTCACACCATCAATGCATAATTTTCTAATACTTAGAAACGCGGAACGGTCTAAAATCTAGAGCACTACAACGATGCATGTAACGACAAAAATCATATAAACTCTCGGTGTAAAAATGTATAATATGTGAATATCAAAGAAAGCTTAAAACAGAGAAAGGATAGAATACAATAGGATGAAAATGTAGTGAATATAAACATAAGATTTAAGTAGAGAGCTTTCTGTTTTTTTCAGAATAATGGCAGCAAATGTTTTTCAATACATTTTCCTTGTAGATCAAAAACATACAATACATATTATTATCTCGCATCCTACCGTTAGAAATCCGTGTATGGCCATGTAGATATAAAAATAAAATCACCTTCAGTAATCGCTTGATTACCTCGAGAAGATTACTTCCTAAGACACTTTTTTTAATCACACATGTGGTATATAATAAACACACTATCGTAATGGATCTGATACTAAATAGTTATAAAATAAAGTGTAAGATAGTAATGTCATACAATCAAAAGCCTTTTTGTCACAAAAAATATTGAATATAGGTGGCAAAACATGTATAAATAATCAAAATACAATTTCAAGATTATAATGTGTAATCTGCAGGATGCAGTTATTTATGGATTTATGGGTAGAAAAAGACAATAAAAGGAAACAGGCGGTTCATAAGCATTTTGTTCATAACAAATTGAGCTGACAAAAAAACTGTTTTTCGAGGTCATGATTTATATAAGTAATTTACCGTTTATATATTGTACCACACAAAAAAAACAATAAAAGTAGATGATAAAATAAAAATTTAGATCCAGTATGTTTTTGTAACACGATTGATTCAGTGTAATAGTTTTTACCGAGACAGTATTATGAATGATTCATTTTGATACAGCCACGCTCATTTCCAAGGTCACTATCGTCATCTCCAAACTAACAACTATAATCGACAAAAAAACTCGGTCACGGCTCCTAGGCACTTAGTACAATTAGCATGTTGTGTGTGCAATTTCTTCCTTCGCCCACTGGACTATAGGACTACTAGATCTAGATATTAGACATTATTCGACTGGTATAATATACAGGGATTTCCATTAATATCCGCCATTTTAAATTTCGCGTTTTTTTTTTTTCATTTCTACAATTTGATTTCTTAAAATATTACGGCAGAATGGGGCTATATTCCACGGTGCCACACAAGTGGTGTAATAATAGCACTATTGAGTGAAAAGGTTGGTACGTTATTGACTGTAACTATACAAATCTCTTCATTTAAAGCAATAGCTACAGCAAGCATAAAAGAAAACATCATAGCGGAATAAATTAAAAATCTACCTGCCTACTGAAACGTGACTCTCGGAAGAAATTTTTGTGTAAAAAAGCTAAGGCGATAGTTTATCAAAAAATTGTACTCTAGAAATTCATATTTAAGATCATTATTTATATAGAAATATAAATAGGATAGCTTAATTTAAAAATATAAAAATATTATTGAAAATGACGGGTTTTAACGGAAAAGCTATATATTTATCACGTCGTCCGCCCAAACTTTCCCATACACCGTAGTACGGTACACGGTACAGGGTATTGCTATGGTATTGAACTCGAACATAATAACATTGTAAGGTGGATTGATCTAGTTGCTAATTTGATACGCGACTGACCACTTCTGCGGTGTAAATTATTAAGGCCAACCTGCCCACATAAAATTAGCAATACACAAATCCAGAGCCCGTTTGATATCTAATCACTTGTGAAATTAATACGTGTAATTTGAATTCAATTACAACGAACAATGAAAAAACTTTCAGGTACCGTTATATGTTTTGTTTTGGAAGTAAAAAATTAACATTTGCGTTCTTATGCCACAAGTATCAAAACATTTCTATTTCGAGGTAACTCATACTAATTTGTCTTAATAATTTAACGTATGAAGAGAAAAAATTGAAAAACTCAGGTGCATTTATCTAATTATTTGAAAAATTAATCGTTCGCTCCAGAACTTGAACTTGGGTCTTCTAATCGCCGCCGCCGGTCAGGTGCTTTGCCGACTGAGCTAAAAAATATCTGCCATATAAATGTTAAAATAATAAGCATTTTTCTCAAGTGGAGAAAGTGTAATATGTGTACCTAGTACCTACCTAGTTAAAAATATTTTTTTGTATTTAAAATAGTAATCAGGAATTATATAGATGCGTTAAAATTAATTCATTAGTATTAATATTTTTATATTTTTTAAAGGAACCTTTAATGCTTAAGAATCCTCAGATGTACGTTGTACAACTCACACATTTTTTTTAGCTAAATGATCTACGAATTACATTGTAACTTATATAAAATATTTCAATGTTTAAAATGAGAGTACCATGTAAATTTGTTAACAAGACTTTAAAAACAGCCGCTTTTTGCTTAGAGTGGTTCTAAATTCATACAAATAGGTATATTTTTGTAATAGCGTGAGGTGTTATACATTTACATGGCTTGTATTTACGTATTTATTATGAGGCGCTGAGCGACTTAATTCGTGTGTAATTTTCCCTAGAAAGAACCTTCAAGTAAAAGATGAGTTTTACGAGGCTATATTGATAAGATTCGTCACGAATACAAAGTGAGAGAGACAGAGAAGATGTCGTAGGTATCCATTCTGAGGTCATTATAATTGCTTTTAAATTGTTTGACAGTAATAATTATAAAACAATCCTAATAAGATGTAGGCAAAATTAAATGTACCTACCTAAAAAGCAAAACACTGCAAATTACCTATCTTTGAAAAAGCTTATAATAATTTAATATTTTTTAAAGGGTTTTTTAAGAGTTTCCCTGAGACACTTCCTAATTTATTTGTACAAATAAATTGACAATAGTACCAGACATAAAGAAAGATAGGTGTATCTACTCTACTGCCAAAATTGCGACATAACTGCTTGGTACTAGGTAGGTACCTAGGCAGATTTATCGCAGATTATGCAGAGCCCTAAATTACACTTTGAGGGGGAGTAGAAAATTTGCCGACAGCTATAAGAGGGTACTTTTCTTGTGACTTCGGTGTAGACTAAACAGGGATGAGATTTTCTCTACGAAAATAGTTAGATTTTCAATTTTTTATTGCGTACATGATTTTTTTTAGATTTCTTCTTAAATATTTTTTTTTAATATACAATATATTATTATTATTTTTTATTTTAAAAAGCTATAAAACTAGCAAAAATTTTAAATATTATTTAAATAATATGAATTTTTGTAACAACTGTCCGTAAAATAAGTTACCGAATGGTTAATTTGAATGTGAAAATTCTACCGGATAATACATTACACTTTATCCCTTAGAATTTCCGGAATCACATTCATGTAAATATGTTACGGGTAATCAATTCATTATTATATAAGTCGAGCAATTTAAAAACAATTTTTAAAGAGGCTGTAAGAATTTATTATGAAGCACTATTTGTCATGCAGAAATAAGAAGTTGTACTCATTCGTGATCCAATTATTATTTATTTCCCATTGTCTGTAGTTGCGTGATTCATTCTAATTTATTTATTATTTAAATTACACAGAATATTGTGAATGTTGCTTGTGTTCGAGTAGGTATTCTAGCAAACACTTTCGACAGCCAATTTGATGATACTTAATGATACGCTCTGACTAAAGATATCAGGAAGTCAGATAATAATACATAGTTACATGTCATTAAAATCGTTGATAATTAAAACTCATCTTGTAAAACTGAAATAAAATAAAAATAACTATTCAAGATAATTTTTTATGTTTTTAACAAGCTTGAGAGTCGGTTAAACAATTGCAATCTCTAATACAACTTTAATTTCTACTTTGATTTTAGTGAATTCAATAATTTTTCGATTTTCATTTAAAGGAGTCGGCTTCGGTCTCTTTTAACCATGTTCGCCTCCTTGGAGTTAAAAATGGCTTTCGACTCCACAGGCTTCTACGTTACTAAAATATTTTTTAATGAATGAAATGGCTAACTTTATTTTACTACTAATCTCCCTTATCCGTACCCAATGGTGCAAAGGGCACTGCATTGATACACACTTGCAAGTTTCTAATACCTGTCTATCACGATTCTGGTTCATTTGTGGGTGTGAGTTAAAATTAGAAAAATAGTACAGCGCTGTAAAATGATACTTATCTATCAGCGACAACATGATTCATTTCTCTTACCACGAATGTGAAATAAGAAAGTAAAAATATTAATAATTAGAGCTATTATATTTCGCTGAGAACAACAATGCTTGTAACTTATCTCTTCTGACGAAACGCAAAATAGACAAGCAAGCAAAAATATTAAATTATTATTTTATGTTACAAAAGCGTTGGGACTTATCAGTATGGACATTTTTAATCGTGTGGGAACGTCGCAACTTGAGCGGAATAATAATGCCTAACACTGCAGCTGGTGTGAGAAATGCACTGAGTTTGCAGCCATTACTCTCAGAACAAGTTGGTTTGGTGTTCCCTTTCACCAAGTGTCATTTTTCTTAGCGGCATGTCGCATGTCTAAGAAATATTATTGTTATTGCCCAACTTGTCATTGTTCTATTTATTAATAACGTGTAAATTTAAAATAGAGCCTGGATTTATACTAAAATCTGTTCAGCACATTATGTAAATACGGGCTGCTTAAATAGATTGTTATTTTATGTTTAATTCAATAAAAACTACTAAACCAAAATAACACAAAAGCAAAAATCATTGTCACAATACAAAAAAAAACACAACACGACGCGCTATTTTGTATGTTGACCGAAGTACTGCGCATACGAATTGATGCAGTTGTTCGGTAACTAGAACAAGAATATCTCAGCAAGCTCATATTATATCCTTAAACAAAATGTAGGTATAGAGCTTCGCAAATAACAGCAGCAAGAACAAGCGCGTGCAGATTAATGAAATAAAAGATTGTTTTTACATTATGTTTCTTCTTCATATGTGGCGCTCGATGCCTGGTAAGTCTGCCGGAAGCTGGTCTCACATCCTTAACATATTCACATCACGCGGGCAGTGTCAACCGTCACACGAGACCCGAAATACGCCCCCAATATGGGCGACACGTCTGCTGCCTTCCTGCCTTCCTGCCCGAGGACCCACCCGGCCCGGCCCGGCCAGGTAAAGGTACGAACTTCCATAATAATATTACAAGCCGCATAGTGTGCTAATGGACCATATTGGATGACCCACTAAGCCACTGTATAAAAATCAAGTACATGCACGAATATGTTTACCTACTGTCTGATAATAATAGAAATAACAACGATGACATTCATATTAACCATTGCGGAATATCAAAATATGCCCACCTGGTGTACTCAGGAAATCAAATTGTTAGATATTTACAGAGATTAATAGTAGGTATACGCAACTGATACACACAGAAAAAATATTATTGATAAGCAAAACAAATGACTTACATCGCGCCTTACAGAAAAAAAATCCCTGCATTAGAACGGTGTGTCGCAAATTTTTCATTAATACAACAAATTTTTAAAAAATATCTCCATAATCGGAGTCACAATCATTGTTGTACAAAATAATCAACAATTAAATGTATTCTCCTGAACTGCTCAAAAGACTACCCTTTCCTGTGACATCCAGACCAACCAGATAAAATAATTTATTATACATAAAAAAAAGGTGAACTGTCTCTAAATTTTAAACGTTTGCTTTAAATTTATTGTCATTTTCTTATTTTTATCTACGTTTGTTTCAGTAGTCTTTTTTATATCAATTTTAATTCTAAGTGTGACCTATTTTGGTGTGTGTATTAATATTTATAACTGCTTTATGTTATTTGTGTTTTTTTTTTGTGATGCATACACTGTAAGTTCACCATATAAAAATCAATTAACGATCATTTAAATATAAGTAGGTACCTCATACATGAAATTTTAAACAGAAAATGATTTGGAAAATTTAGGTATAGCATAGCAACAAACAACTTACTATTATTTTTGTCTGAATTGATCTGTTTTCTTCCCAGCATGACAAACAAGACACAACACAATAATGTTAAAAGTTTCCACAAATCGTGAGTTTGATGCACACATTCATAACATGCACTTTGCTGTACAAATTCCACTCGCGAAGGATTCTACGCTACTATTAAAACGATCACCTAGTAAAGAAGATGCCCCACAACCAATACAATCAAAATGGCGTATGTACATGTTTATTTAACAGATGTTTGTGTATGATAGCGTAACCGATTCAAGGCGCCTAAAGAGTGCGCGTTATGAACAAATCACAAGACAAAAAGAGATAAAAGTTTTTAAAAAAATTAACTGGCTTAAATCATAAATATGACTTAAAAAATGTTGCCAGTCTAAATTTATAAGACAGTTTAGCGGTTATGTAAATAATAGAGTTTATAATTAACAGAGTGCTTACTTAGGTATTACATAATGTTTTTACGTTTTGCGTAGGTATTTTATATACCAATTGGGTTCTTTCCGATTTTTTATTTTTTATTTCAAAAAAATTAATTGAAAAATTACAATATCAAGAGTATTTTTTATAAATTTTTACGATGTCATATGAATTTTCTAGCGCGGTTTGAAATAGCACTTTTTCAAATCGATCTCCATTTGACGCGCACGCGGTGTGACGTCACAGCAATATAGGCGCTCACTTCGTAATGAATTTCACGCCTTTCATGGTAGACGGGTATGACGTCATTAACCAATAACGGGCGTTAAAAATCATTCGTATTTTCGTGTTTTTTTAAAACATAAATTTTATAAATGAAAACAACATTTTTGATCATTGTGTTTTATATCGTTGAATTGTAAAAATATACTTTAAATATTTATAACGTTTTTAAGAATATTCGTGTTATCGGGAAGAACCCTATTGGTTACTCAGACACAGGTCTAGAGTATCTAATTTTGCCATCAAAAGTTTTATCACCTCCCTGATTAACATTTAGGAAATCCATTTAGGCCTTTTCCTTAAGATCGTTTTCGTTCAAATGACTTTTTATGGGTTTTTTTATAATTGAATCCAAGTTTCATGATAAATAAAGAACCGAAATAAAACATGTTTAAATACTTTACCGTAAAATCCGAATTTAAGATCGCACAACTTTTTTAGTAGATCGGATTTTAATTTCCACCTTAAATACCCTTGCTGGAGTCATTTATCAGTTCAAAACTTTGAATGCTCCCTTTGAAATCTGATTTACACGAATCAGCTTTCATGGTTCTTTTTACCCCGCCTATTGCTAAAATGAGCAAGCCTTTTTCGAAAAGATGGCGCTGATCTGAATATTTAATTTAAAATTTACGTTTTTTGGACTGTCTAAGATAATACTAAATTGTAGAGGTTTATTTATAAATAATTTAACCACAAAGTAAGCACGTACTTCCACGAACTTCATTATAACAAGAATGTTTACGTTAATTACTCAGGAACAAACTTGGCGTCACGCCACTGGAGCACCGGCTTAATAAAAAAAAGAAAACTATAATAAATTAGGAAACTGATGTATCTCGCGCAGTTCGGTTATGAAACGGGAAAGAAGAAAAATAAAATGGGGTTTAATGACACTGTAACATGGAACCCGTAGGTTCGGAAAGATTAGTGGTGAGCTGCATATTTTCTATAGTGAAAACAATTCCACATTACAATGAACTCAACACTTGAATAAACTGTAAGGCGCGTTTTGCCAGAAGCTAAATGTTATACAATTTCCAGAAATCAAAACCAGTATTTATTTATCTGGACTAGGTAGTAGGTACTGGTACTAAGCACTCACAGGTGCTTCAGAGGCTCGACGATAAAATATATAATATTTGTATTTTCGTGTCTTGAATACGAGCTTACAAGTTAATTGGATTAACTTCATAATAAACAATGTAAAATTAAGAGTACTGAAATTTTTGTAAAAAGTACAAGCTTTACCACCCTCTTCTTAAAGAAGCAACCCAATTCTTTTGAAGAACGAAATTAATTAAAACGAACTCAGTATTCTTATTCTTATTTAATGAAAATAATGCGTAACTGTTGTCATCTGATGGAAGCTAAAAATACGTTTTCCTACCGAATCAAATCAGTCTAGAACAAAATGTATGTGATATTTAATGTGATATTTTGATGTGATATAAAATTCATTGTTTATTGTCGATCATTACATCAAAAGGAAAATAATAGAAATTTAGTTATTGTATATTGTATAATAATTGAATGTTCATATTTTTGACGACCTACAAAAATCCAAATATAATCTGTGTAATGCGAAATACTGTAAAAAAAAATTCCCTAAAGGAAAATTAAAACAAAGTGACAAAATTACCTTCGTTAGGTGGTGCTTTAGCCGTTAACAATTTTCTTTCTCCGCATAATTTTTCAAAGCACAAAAGCTGAATGGTTATGATAATGCGTGATTCAATTTTCGTCTGCGAGCACGCCTATAAAAGATACTAAAAATCCCATAAAGGAATATTTAAAAATTCCGACACGCGAAACCGCACCTGATTCGGAAAAAGATATTATGAAAACGGACAAAACAAATATTTAAAAATAAAGTGTGCCATTGTTGAATTTAGGCATTTGTAGTCCTTTATTGTAACAAAATAAAATTGTGGTTTTGAATAACCACGAAGTTATCTATTAGATTAATTTTTATTTAATTCTACGTTTCATCTTTCCTTTATAAATATGAATTAAACATGCATTTCCGAAGGCCACAATTTGTATAATGATGTAATGTAATAATATTTACAGTTAATATAATTTGTTATTTAAGAATCACTCGTCAGAGCGGCTCAATAAGAATTATAAAGGATGAAAAATTAAGGAAAAGCTGTAACCAAAAATGCAAGCGGTATTGACGAAGATATATAACAAGATACCTGACACAGCAGAGTCATTTTAGGCTACTTCCTGACAAAACATTCATTTCGAAACATTAAAAAAAATGTTTGAAAGTATTGTTTATTACAGTCGTTTTCAATCTATCAGTAAAAAAACTAGCTGTCACTATGAGCTGTATTTGCAGTAATGTGCTCAATGAACGGTCTATTTTAAACAAAGTTCAAAGTGCTTTTCTACGGACTCTTAATAATTCGTCACGACGAGGAATACATACAAAATGTCGTCATCCAGAACAGCAGACGACCCTGAACCACCCAGAATGGCGAGAGGGACTTAATATTTATAATTACCGTTGTAAGTATTAATGATAACGGCCATGTTGACTATGTCTACCCATCGCTAACCTTGTTCTTTATCGAGCGTCATTAATAGCTCAGTTAAAGTCACGTAGAAACACAATAACAATATATTAATAACTAATAATAGACCTAAACTCATGCAAGTGCAAATAGTAAAAAATTTCCGTTAAGCAACGTGCAGAAGATTCAAGGTACAGAGACTTACTAGATAAAAAGTGTATAAAGTTTAATTACGTTAATTGTTACATAATTAAACTACCTATGCAATTAACAAGTACCTGCAAATTATGTTTATCAGGATATTATCATGTCCGACATGACCCAAAGCAATTCATTAATGTGTTTATGATAGAAGATTGAATTAAAAGGATTCTTAAAAAATTCAGAATCTTGCCAAGGTTAGATGCACGTAATATCCGCGATTAGTTAGATATTTATGTGGCATTATTAAATCTATAATAACAGTAGAGCATGAAAATTTGGATAAAAATGATCCCTTGATATCTAATATATATTAATAAGTACATCCATAAAAAAACAAAAATAAAATTTAAGATTACTTGACCAAAACAATGAAAACATAATTTAACTCAACAAAATTTTATGTAAATTATTTATGTTACAATTGGAACACTCATCAAATTTTCTAAAAAGGTTTTGTGTGAATTTAATTACAATATATTTTGATAAGTTTATGACTCCTCAAATGTGTTATTTCGTGGCGGTTTTAAAAACCAACTGATCCCTGTGCAAAATATTGTTCGCTTGCGCTGGCAAGGCACTAAATTAGAAGCACACCCATTTGAAGGCACGCGAGGCGTAGTCAACCCATCAAAATATTAATTTAGCTAACAGGTACCTCCACTAAATGGGAAATTAGTGCGTCCTACTATCCCCTCCCCCGGCCGCCGACCCAGCCACCCCCGCCCTCTGCGCTGGGCCCAAGGGCGGAATTCAGTGAATTATTCAATGCGAACAGAAAAAAGCATTGATGAATAATCGAGACATTCCGGGAAAGGTATAAATATATAGCACGTAAATGGATTGGATTTTAAGTATTTAACAATAACATTTTTTCTACACTCGTTCGTCGTTTGAGTACACGTAGATATTTTTTAGACAGAGAAAGCTTATAAAGCACTTAAATATAATTATTTTTATTATTTATTCAAATGCACATTACTTTATTTTCAATATGAATAATACATAAAAACATGTCTAGGTAACGTAAATCTAGTAAGTAAAATATAAAAATTAAAGGGATGAGTTTTGATTTTCAACGATTGAAAATGGAAATGAACATGATTTATCAAAAAGGACTTAAGAAAAATCATCATCATTATTTGATATCCACTTCCATATGGCATATTTTTATGGATTCCAAAAATTGCCTATGAGCCCACCAGTCTTATTTGATATCCACTTCCATATGGCATATTTTTATGGATTCCAAAAATTGCCTATGAGCCCACCAGTCTACTTAAGTCTCTCATGGTACTAGAAAATGTGCGCGAATTCTATACCAAAAATAAAAACATTTATAGATATTAAAAAAAGCATTTAATGTTTTAGTAGTGAGAACAAAGAACAAGTTGATTAAACGATGTTTTTAAATTTACGCTTATTACAATTTCTCAGTAATCAGACGCGAGTAATTCTTTGTTAAACCAAGTATGTAAATTAAATACGATTCAGCTACAATAGATAATGGATGATGTACAAGACGGTAAAGTTAGTATTCCCATCAGCATACTGAGCGCGCTTTTGTTCACCTAGTATTTATCCGATAGGGTTAAACCTTTCCACGCCTTTTCCAGAGAGTGACGTCACAATGAGCACAAAAGATCTGCCGTAAAATGGACAACTGCAACTGATTTTCAATCGCGGACACAAATTACTCGACCCCGGACAATGTCAGTTGGAAATAATTGAGGCGACGAATTCAATCGACAACTCTTGTCATGGACCGACGGGTTCTAAAATACTTCGAAGCAAAACATACGTCGTGTCGCGTCAAATTTTCACATTAATCGATTACCTCACGAAATAAACAATTACACTTATTCACTTATTCATGACACATTATTTCAATTTATAGGTGTAAAATATTATTAGTATTTCGTTTTAGTACGAATCTGACTATTATTCAATTAAAAATAAAACAAAATACAAAATTATATAATTAAGGTTGGTATCGTGAATATAAGAAGATTAATTCTTCATTCCTTCAGTTTTGTATGGGACGAATTACATACAGAAGCTTCAGAAAATCCGTACAAAATGTACCTACCTAGGGAAAAGCAAGATTATAATATTGACTGATTTCATTCCAAATCCTTTCTAGGATACTTACTCTGTTTTATATTATTATGTTTTATATTACCAAAAATTTAAGGTTATATCGCTATATTATTCTTCTCAGTGTGTTAGTAGGACGAAAAACATTTTTTGTAAAACTTTGTGAGTAAAAAACCGCAGGAAGAAAAATATGTAACGAATAAAATGGAATGGAGGAAAAACTCATAAAGGGAAAATAGATGCTCCATTGGGATGCAGTGAGTACACAGCTGTTAAAGGCATCCTTTCGTATCAATTTTCCAAAGCCACGGTGTAGAAACGAACGGTCTTTCTACAGTGCATCATATAAAATAGAACGAGATTTTTGCTCAGGTGCACGATGCTATTACCGCACTTGGAAAGTGGAGAATGGAAAGTACAAAGGTGAAATAAAAATGAAAAAAATGGGTAAAGAACAAACCGGAGAACCTTAACACATTTCTGTAGTCACTTTACTGAACACTTCGAGTTTTATTTAGGGATGGAGGAGGCAAATTTTAAGGGAATAGATGATTAACAGAAACATTAGCTGTGTAAAAAGGCAATAATATTAACAGTAAAAATATGGGTTCAGTTATCAATAATACCACTCGAATGTAATTAGGGTTAAGTCGGTCAACAATGTTCCAATTCCGACTCAATTTTATTTTGAACCCACTTTAATTAAATCCGACTTCGATTCGACTCGGTTTAGAAAACATATTTAAGTCGGAGTTGGTTGACCGACTGCACAACCCTAATATGTACAAGAATCAAAAGAATTTTAAAATAAGACTGAGTATAAAATGAAGAAATAAAATATGATTGTGATTTGTGTTATTTGAACAATAAAATTCAAAATGACAGAATTTTATAGCCTTTTTCTTTAAAAGTAAATTGATGACAGTATTTTGTTCATTTTATTACGTAGCCCGTTACCAAACACCTCCCCATTCCTGATTGCTGCGATGGGGTTTTTTGCCATAGAAAAAAATACCGCCATTCAATTTCCCGAAACAACGGCGGGTAATGAAAACTGGTCAGTGGAGAAAATTACCACGCGGCAAATATCGATTGCTAGGGGAAAAACCAAACCTAGTATTTATTTTTAAACTACACAAAAGGTGTCTCTTGACTGCGTAAATTATTTTTTTTTTTTTTAAGGGAAGGAAAATGTAATATTTTAACTTATTCGTATTATGAACCTAAAATATTTTCAAGTGTTAATCTGTAAAATAAAAACAGCATCACGTAGTATTAAAAACGTGATTTTAGCAGCAATAGGGTTCTTCCCGATAGCATGAATATTCTTAAAAACGTTATAAATATTTAAAGTATATTTTTACAATTACAACGATATAAAACACAATACTCAAAAATTTTGTTTTTATCAAAAATTTATGTTTTAAAAACACGAAAATACGAATGATTTTTAACGCCCGTTATTGGCTAATGACGTCATACCCGTCCACCGTGAAAGGCGTGAAATTCATTCCGTAGTAAGCGCCTATATTGCTGTGACGTCACACCGCATGCGCGTCAAATGGAGGATTTTGCAAGCGATTTAAAAAAGCGCTATTTCAAACCGCGCTAGAAAATTCATATGACATCGTAAAAAAATTTAAAAAATTCCCTTGATGTTGTAGTTTTTTAATCAATTTTTTTGAAGTAAAAAATAAAAAATCGGGAAGAAACCTAATATTATGTGCTTATGTCTATGCGTTGATACACCAATAGCTGGGTATGCAGATATACCCAATTATTTTTAATTTAACCATTAGGTAGGTACTTCTTAGTACGAAATTTGTTAGAAACAGCTAACCACGTGCTAACGCTAACCATTTGACGATCACAATGAACATACGTTTTATACCACGTTCGCGTTGCCGAGCACCATAGATGATAATAAATATCGCGGATAAACGTCAAACGTCAAATCAAGAAAGTCAACGCGCGTGTCGGATTGTTTATTATGTCGACTGCTTTTCTCAATATTTGGCTTGCCGAACGCCGGCTAAATGCAATACGGCACTCGAGAAAGATTGAAAGAAGATATGTGCGAAGAAAATATATATCTCGGGAAATGGCTCGCGACTTGATGCGCTCGTTTAATAATCCCGATCGATAACTTTTACGCGTGTTCCATTGTGATCGCGAAAACGTTAAAACATCCAAGGTAAGAAATCGTTATCACGTCGCTTATTACCGCGTCGATAGTGATCTGTGATCGAGCTACTGGTAAAATAACAATACACGTCACGGGTACAATATCCGTGCGTCACGTAGCGAGGCCCTAAAATCGGGCGCAATGGAACACTTTCTGCCGACCCTGTGACCCGTCATACATTTTAGATAGCGCCCGAATCACCAAACTACCCCCGAGTTGCGCTCCCACACTTCTGGAAAATGAAATTCGTATTATTTCATATAACCATACAAATGTGCAGAGATGTATAATAATAAGATGTGATGTATAATATAATGTATAATAATAAGATGTACAATAATAAGAATTGAACTAGTAATCAATATCATGTTTCTTTGTTTGGCGGGTAAATAGATTAAGTAACTACTACTACTACTTTCCCTATCCGCACCCAATGGTGCATAGGGCACTGCATCGCACCCAAGTTCAGTGTATATTGATCATTTTATTACACGAAGGTTGGAAGATTAAGCAACTACTACTACTAACTTTCCCTTATCCGCAAGTTGGTGCAGGGCACTGCAATCGGTACACCAAGTATTGATGATCATTTTATTACACGAAGGTAGGATGATCAGTCTCACACTTCAGAACCAGTCCAAGGTATCACACGTGAAACATCAATATGAAAATCACATGTAAATAAATAATAATAAATAAGGATTAAGTAGATCCCGAAAAATTTTATTTTATCTATTATTAAAAATCCTAAATTCGTAATTTTTTTAAAATTATGAATAATAAAAAAACAGAAAAACAGGACATAGACACTCATCGACCAACTCTTCAAGAATATGAAAGGAGATAGTCGACGAAATGTCTATATATGTACATTTAAAAATATCAACTTTTTGTGCAGAAGCCGTATTCAGCAAGTGGATTGCTCTATTAACAGGAGAATTCCGACTTGTATTCGTACGACTTCTAAGTGTATTGAATAGCGCATAAGATCTCGCTCTGAGGTAGTTATCTGGAATATTATATAATATTATCCTTATTTGTTAAAAAAAACCTACCCTTGTTATATTTTCTACCCAGATAATTTCTACATAATTTAAGAGTTCTAACGGACTACTTGAGTACGTTTATTTTTTTAATAAGCTGTATTTTTCTTCAATGCTCGTTTTTTCGCGGATTTTATTAGCGTAGTTAGATAACTATGAATAATTTCCTAAGTGGTTTAAGCGTTTAGAGAAAATTTATACGGTGAACGGCTTTAGTGTCCTGGCCATGACTCCGAATGGGGGATGTCAAGTAGTCTGGATTCAGACTGCGGAGGTCTACAAAAAACAGATTACTTCGGAACAAATTTCCCAGACCTTATTTCCTGTGAAGCGGAAAATATGCTAAACGTACGCGTACGTAGTATAGTAACTACGCTGCGCTGAAGAAAATTAGTGTGTGTAATAGGGTTTGGTCTGGGTGCTCGAGCGTAGACAGCTAATGAGATTTTAACAGATGACATGTGTTTTTGATTAGTAATTCACAATCATGGTATGAAATATGTTGAATCCCAAAAAACAAAGCAATAGAATCAACAACGACCGTGTGAAAATCTACGAACATATGTAATAATACCTATGTTTTTAAGAAAAGGAGTGTAGCATTCATCTTAACGTATTTTGTATCTAACATACCTACTACCGGAGACAATGGAACGGAAACTTGCTCGTAGATTGTTCATACTACTTTATACGACGTCAAAAGTTTGAAAGTTTGATGAATTATTGTCGTACGGTCCCAGAGCATTAATATCCCTCGTAATAATAATCTTATGGGATGCGATATAGCGCAGAGCAGTTTGTTCGATGCTTAACATTATGTTTCGGGTTTAAATCCCGCGGGACATCAAACGGAGTGAATTTCTTGCTTGGTTTACGAATCGACCATTCTCGTCCGTTTAAATAAATGTCGAGCCTTCTGAAATAAAGTAAGGACTTTATGAGAGGCAGGTAAATATGTAGGGGACGTGTTTTAGAAAAACTGGACCATTCATTACTATCGGGAAAATAATTGTACCAATAAGCCTAAAAGGATTACTAGCCTTCCATAAGTATATCAATACATAACTAAATCACACCAAAATAAAAATAAATACTTCTTTATGTATTGGCAGCGTAAATTGGATTTGGCGGTCAGTAAAAAAGTGGGAACAAACAGCGGAAATGACGTTTTCGATTTATTCACGTATTACGTTATCCGTTTAAATTGCATTTTGAATAATAATCATAGTGATATACCATGCTATGTTGCCAGTTTTCAAATCGATCAATAGCGACATACACAATGCAGAGTGGTTCCCACGGCTAACACAAATAAATATATTAGCGTGATCGCAAATTAATGAATAAATTGCAACATCAACACGTGCGATTATATAAATTTTATTTACGATAGCAATTATTTTTCTTCGCTACTGAAATCACGCTGAAAAGACATCTGAGGGAAACACGCAAAGATTGTAATGTCTAGCAGAATTCAATACTTAATTGCACTCTAGTTAAAATGCCTTCTGGGAATTCTAGGCGGAACAGTTGGTTAAATTAGATTATGCACTTACGTACTACATATTTCTTACACGTACGTGTTATTTCATTAGTATTTTAAACATTCAAACATAATAACCCAGTACTACAAACAAAAGCTTCAAAAATGGTTTTAAATTACGTCATATTTTGCGTTTTTAATCTACAGAAAAATAAGCCCATTTAGAATGTATTAAATGCCAAAGCAAGTATTTGTGGATTCAGTTAATTTGCATTCGAATTTGTATCGAAGATATGTCACTGAAAAAATAAGTTTGTGCTATATAAGGGCTGAGTAGGCACTGGGCATCTTAGTGTCATAATGATTCAGGATATAAAATAATTCATAATACTCGTATTTATATTAATAAAAGTCATAGACTATTAAAATCGGGGATCAACGAGCTATGGAGCTTAGTATAGACATAAAATCACTTGCGGTGGCCATTTTGTAGCAAACAAATCCCGATTAATGGCCGCTCTCGATCTCATCGTACCCGGCGATAAACGGTGCGGTAACCGTCACCCTTGACAGTGATTTACGGTCGTGCTAAAGGTCGGCCAAGAACCAAGAACTTCGATTTCGTCCGTCAGCGGGCAGTGGAGGTGCTATGTGCGATGGATATTGTTTTCTGAGCCCATAGCACAGCGCCCGAAACGAAAAGCAAGTGCTTCGTTTAACCGAGTCTTGGGTCTTGAACATAATAACATCTACTTACAAAGCACCGGTATTAATAAGGTATGCATATAAAAATAGTTAAACAAATTATTATTATACTCAATTGGATACATTATGACAACTTACTGTGTTTCGTTGACGTAATTTCGAACAGTAAAAAACTTAACAATGTATTTGTTATACCATATGAACTCAAATGCTTATTTTACAGTAGGTACAAAAAAAAGACTAAAAAGAGATAGGTAGTGTTAGTAAGCTTTTAATTAAAACTTGAAATCAGGTTGTTAAGGCTAGAGTAGTTAAAATACACAGTAAAACTGAGATGAAAAACTTTCATGCTTTAAAGCAGTTTGATTTTGTGGCATTCTCTTTCAAAACATTTTTTTTTGTTTTTTTACATAGTATAATTTACATCTTTTTTTTAGATCTATGAAATACCTCACTGGGCAATGCCCGAGCTGAGGTATTCATTTACAATCCTTTCTTGTAGGTAGTAAAAATTTATATGATATTAAACATCTATTTTGGTGGGGTGACCATCTCAAGATCTTTGGGCCAATCTCATAAAGCCACTTTTTCGCAACTAGACAAAATTTTATTTTAACCTTCTCTAATTTATTTTCAGGTGAGATACAATTGTAAATTCTGGGAGCCCGATATATGTGACTTCTTTGACCAAATGCAGACCAATACTTGCCTTTCGTTTCGTCCGCCATGCTAGTCCCTCTGTGCACTGGGACGTGAAGAGAATTCAATAGTCCGGAGGAGAGTCATCGCGCATTATAACAAAGTGCGGTCATCGTGCGCGCACTGCCGCGTGTTTGTGCGTGTTTATGTAATGGTAGGTACTAATGATCAGCGGTCAATAAGATTTCAATCTCAGGACAGTCAATTGAGTAGCAGCAAATTATTGAGACATCCTGTTTGGGATAATCATCGATAGAGGTAATAGTAGTCATATAAATTTACAAAGTCGGAGTCGGAGTCGTGAAATCTGAAGCAATTTTGAGCTTCGATGAGTCAGGATTGGTAAAACAGGGACAGATTTTCTCTGACTCATCTCATAAATAACCCTTCTAGAGATAAAGTCTTAATCTAAGATGGATTTGGAGTCAATGAGATTTTGATGAGGGTTTGAAAGTAGAATTTGTGTTGTGTTGTGAAATCAAGCCATTTTGGATAAGCATGTTTTGAAACTTATTATAAGCTCTTGCGGCGATTTTTCGCAAAAACAGCGCTTATCAAAAAATTGTTTTTTAAAAATTATTAACATAATTGATATCGAATACATTTATTACGTGTATTTCCCTTGATAATTAATATAATTCGAAAACTGTGCTGTTTTAGATTTAAGATTGTTGTTAATTTGGGTGGGCGGACTTAAAGTCCGTAAATAAATAAATAAATCATTACGGCTGAGCAATATTGGAAATTGGTAGTTAGTGGACTTTGACTGGTATGTAAAAAATTACATAGCATACACGGATTTTTTATATTATTTATAACAATGAATAAAATTATCGTAGAAGATTTCTGTTTCACATAGGATTAATTGGATAATTTCATTGTAGACCAAAAGCTTAACAATTTTTCATTTGAATACGGTTCCTAACCATTTCACATGTTATCCCATCTAACTGAAGAGTGAGATGGTTGATATAGGTAGGTCAGAAAGGATATATTCGTAGTTCAATTCTCGGCGTAATACTGCAGTGCGCCATGTGGAAACTGCAGATACCTTAACTCTAGGAAAGTGGTTTTATTGGACATAGAAACAAATTCCTAAAGTAAGTCCAAGTCCAAAGATTTTACTTCTCGAAATTCGTATAACCCATTACTAAATTGAAGTAATATTTTTTTAATATTTATGACAATCTATTAGCATATCCCCTTATGCATTGCCCTATGCACCATTGGGTGCGGATAAAGGAAAGCAGCAGCATCAAGCAGCAATCAGCATAAAAAAACACGTATCACGCAGTTTTGTAGGTACCTGAAATAGCATCCATTTCATAAATTTAACTGGTTTTGTGTTATTCGCTGGTAAATTTAATTGAATTTAATACAGAAGAGTGAAATCTGCATAAATTTAAAAAATAACAATAAATTATGTAAACAAGTTTAAAAAAAAAAAATATCTGGTGTCAGATCATAATTTTGCAATAATCTCATATTTCTATATGAATTTTTATGCAGAATATTATTGAATATTGTTCATAAATCAAATTCAATTAGTTTTTACACAAATGAAGTTGTACTATATTTATTACATAGACTGTGGAATGTAAATATAATATCACTTTCCACAATCCTAGACCAATATTGTTTTCACATTCCCTTGCTCATGTTTACAAATTAATGCTATAATACGATTAATATGAGAAAATCATTACAATTCATGAGTTTCTTTGAATAATTTGATAAAAACTTGATAAGGAAAAACTCCAAATATTTATTTTATGTTTTAGAAAAAAAAACCTATATATACCTGTGTTGAAACTTGAATTGATACTCATCTTTAGCAAGCACGCTTCCCGTATACAAATTCTATTAACTGTGATACAAGTTATACTAGTTGACTTCGGTAATATCGTAGGTAAAGTTCTGAATACTGAATAAGGTAAACGGCTGTAATACTGACCGTCTCCGTATTACTGATCCATTTCAACAAAAACAAAGAAAATAAGTAAGAGCAAAAATAAAACATATTTCTGAATATTGGCAAAAATAGAACACAGCATCTTTTAATTGTTCACACTTGTTCTGTGGTTGACATTTGATTTTTTTCTATTTAAAAAATCAGTTAAAGTTTGGACACCCGGCGACTAACAGCAGCACACAGCAAATCCTTATGAAAGAAGCTTAATTTTCCAAGTTTACTTTAAGGCATATATCATCTGTATTCAATTGCTTTTTAGTTATATTTATATTCAGTTAGTAGGATATGACTCTTGATTTTTCATAAAATAAAGTGTTTGTGAGATATGTTTACTATTTGTATAATATTTTTTTTAAATATAAGTGGTCAGTATTACATCCAACCATTTTTTGGACTGTTTCCATCACTGACCTAAGCAGTCAGTATTACATCCAGCTGATATTTTAATCGTTTTCTTTACTGACCTATGGGTCAGTAATAAATTCAGTGAGAAAGATTTTAAAATTTAAATAAGTTTACGATCAAACTAAATTTAAACATAATTTTTTGTGTGATTTGTAGAGCACAAAGAATTTTAAATTATGAAATGTAATTCTGACCAACGTATTTTTGCTTTATTTTTATCTTATTAATGAGTAAAGTCAGTGGTCAGTAATAGAAACAAATTCGGTCAGTATTACATTTATTAAATGAAATACACTTTTGTTTTAAACTACTTATTCATTTTTTTTCATTCCAACCGGTTTTGTACAAAGCCCTGAAGAAGGAGAGTATCTTCGAAACCGGTTGGCCTTTTTAAAATAAATAAGTAGCTTAATACAAAAGTGTGTTTCATTTAATAATTATGGAAACAACAAAGTGAGTGCTACAAACATTGAGTTAGTATTACATTTTATAATCTACTACTACCTTCCCCCTTTTCGCACCCAATGGTGCATAGGGCACTGCATCGGTACACCAAGTGCAGTGATTCTTGATCATTTTATTACATGAAGGTAAGATGATCAGTCATACGCTTCACTACCAGTCCAAGGTATCACACATGAAATATTAATATGAAAATCACATGTAAATAAATATTTCATGTTGACCCCCTGCGGGAATCGAACCCGCGACCTCATGCACTGTAGCCAAATATGCTACCACTATGCTACGAGGCGAATAGTATTACATATTATGTCAGGAAAGGAGTTCTGTGCCAAAACATCTTTTTACATATTAATATTAATAATAATGCTCTTACGCCCTTTAAGCAGCGTCTATTTTGGCCAGAAGATAAAATGGTAGAGAAAAAGAAAGATGCCAAAAGAATTCCTACCGTCATTATCGCATCCAATTCTTACATCAACCATCAGCAAAAATTTAAAGATGACAAATTGAAAAAAAATTAAGAAAAATTGGAAAGAAAAATATTAAAAGAGGAGGAAAAAAATGTTGTGCTTGAAAAGAAACAGAAGGCGGCCTCCGTAGAATAATGATTAAGACGCTGGACTCACGATACGGAGATTCGGGTTTGATTCCCGATGAGAACACAAATAATGCTAAATGCTAGTGGAATTTCTTGTATCCCTGATATATCAATATTACGCCGTTCATCTTCTTATAATCAAATAAATATTTTAAGTATTCCTTGTAGTAAAAATTATTTTACTATATTTTTAGTTGCGTCTATGATTATCGATTGATATTTTTCTTTTGTGTTGCTTATTTTATTATTCAATATATATTGAATAAATAAATCAAAATCTTTTATTTCACTCCCGGTCAGTAATAGGATCACCATAGGTCAGTATTAGAGTAAAATCCATTTTAGGTATGTCAAAAAAGAATACAAAATCTGGATATGTTTATTATTTTTTATTTATTTAAATCGCTTGACTTTTGAAACTTATTTTTTTACCCGTATTAAAGTAAATTAATTTACTTAAGAAATAAACAAAATTATAAAGTTTCAACTACCAGATATTTAAAAACAAAAAATAAAAAAAAATGTCTACCAGATTAAGACACGAAATGGGTCAGTATTATAGCCGTTTACCTTAGGCGATATTACAAATACTATTATAATCAGAGTGATATAGGTTTCTACTAATTTAACCTCATGGCCATGAAAGAGAAATTTGTACATATGTAGTTCCTGGCAAAACCAATCAAATTAAATATTTATAATTTTACAATTTGACATCTCAACAAGTACAAGTATTTGGACACACTCAAAATATTATTTATAATTTTCATTGGAGCTAAAAAAAATCTATATCAGAATATATAATTTGTTGAACTCCTTAGATTTATGTGAAAACAGTTTCGGTGTGTTTTCCCGTAGAAATCATTCCATAAGGTATTTTGTAAGTTAAAACCATAGTAAATTATAGTTACTCCGTTATTTCATCTTGAGAAAACATTGTTAGAAAAGTTAAATGTTTTTGACGTACAGTTAACATTTTGAAAAGATAAAATTATATATTTAAACCTGAAAAGTTTAAAGTTTATCTGTATAAACCCTTTTGATGTGAAGAGTTTACCCTGAAACCCGCTGTACCCCAGTTCAAAGCTTTCAGCCGTGCCTCGCCAACACTATAGTGAGTGAAAAACTGAAAAAATGCTATGCAGTTTGCCTGACATTGCGTGACTACAGAACCCGGTTATCGGGTCAAGGGCGAGCTAGTGGATACAATAGCATGTTAAACAGAAAAAAAAACAGAGATTACCCCTTATTAAAAATCTTCTTCTAAATAATTAGCATGTTGTTTATATGCACTTGCTTACTGACGTTGTAAAATCAATTAAAATTTAATTATGTGTATTGTGTTGTGTAGGTATTTTTAAACGACAGGAATGATAAAAATAAAAACAGAATTTAAAGCAACATCATAGCAAATTGAATGTCTGGCGCTGAACCGTAAGACCGATCATCTTGCCTTCATGTAACAAATTATCAAGATTCACTCAACTTGGTGAACCAAGGAAGCGCCCTATGCACCATTGGGTGCGGATAATGGAAAGTAGTCGTCAAAAACATCAAAATAAACTTATAGGCTTGGGTAGTGCTTTCATATTATGTAATTTAAAATAATATTATTAGTTATTTATTGGAAATTCACTTTTTGTGATGACATGTTGAATTTTAATATTGTATTTTTTGTATTACTCCTGTGAAAAAAAAAGTATTTTGGTTTTTTAATATTCGAAATAACTTCATTTTAAGTATTTTGTAAAGCTGGAACATAAATCTATCTTTTCAAACATACACAGTGATAGAATAAGATAATATTCCGAATAAACATAAATAATATTTGATATATTTTTTAAAAAGGAGTAAAGTACACAAGTGTCAGTGGGCGAATATTAGTCGTCAACGCGATTTTCTGACGAATTTCAAGACAATACATCACGCGTGGGTGATCTTGTTTTTAATAACGTTGTCGTAATTATTCGAATGTCAAACACTTTACACAAGGTGTAACAAAACTCGATGTACAAGCGGGAAACCAGTAAATCTAAATAATATTTTGGAGTCGATTTTGTAGATTTTTTTTTTATTCGACCCTTAGTTTCCGAGTAAATTGAGTATGAAGTTAAGCAAATTGTTATCAAATATCAGGTATTTAGTAAAATTAATAGTATCCATAAAGAAAGCAAAATTAAAAAACGCGTTTTAATAAGAATTTGAGCAATTTTTTTTAATCTGCCATACTTATGAAAACTTTTGTGGGAAGAAAAAAAAAAATTTTTTCAAGCCTAGATTAAAAAGTCGTATTACACAATAGTCTCCAAATACGATGTAGATTCACCAGTTTTCGGGTTGTACGAGTTTTGTTACACCATGTATTACTACTCTTAACTTGTGATGAGCTAATAAATCATTTTGACGAATGAAGCGCGACAAAACATGATACAGGTTTTAGAAAAATAATAATTATATTAAAAACAAATTGATTAGATGTAATTGCCCTAGTCTGCTCAAGTTACAGGTAATATAGTTAGCAGCTTAGGTTAAACAGTATCTTTAATTGTAAAGTGCCTTGGAGGTGATTTTTCACAAATAAAAAATTCGCCGATTATTTATTATTTTTATTATACTACACAAATAAATGGTGGGTACAGTATTAATTGTAAAAACAATAAATATATTTATATTGTACAAATGAATGTGGGCGACTTTATTCATACGGTGAAGAGTGAGCTTTCGAGAGGGAAGAAACCTTTGTGAAATCGTTGTCTATTGATATGGAAATGGTAACATTGGATTGAGTTTTGGTCGTTTTTAAGTAACTCGGATAAAAAAATGTAATTTAAGTGCGGTAAAAAGTTATTAGGTGACATCTTTTAAAATCCTCCAGCCCTCGCAGCGTAATGGTTAAGACGCTGGACTCACGATACGGAGGTTCCGGGTTCGATTCCCGGTGAGAACACAAAAATTAAAAGTGATTTTTCTCAAGCCTGGGTGTTTGTGACATTGTTTCCCTCTGTAATTGGGCCTCCTGGCCTGTTGAGGTGGTTAAATAAAAAATAAAAATAAATGTTTTCAATATTTTGAAAATAAATTACCAATATTCTAACAACAGTAAACAAGATTTTGCTGAGTGACTTAGTGGTTTTTTTCGCTATCCGCTTAGTAAATACCGCACTTACTGAATAAATAAACGGATTAGACAAAGAACAGCCAATATTGACAAATCAGACCAAAATCCGCAGAAAACGACATGAGCAAACTTAAAACTCGCGATTCGGCGGCGTCAATCTCATAAATATGCTAATCTGGCAAATGGCAATCATTCGCGTGAATGACACTCGCGACGGAACACGATAACTTCTTATAACGAATATTCCGCTCGCGTACCATAGGCCTCGCGGTAGTGAAAGGACTTTACTCAGAATCCGCACAATGATAGCACAACTTACTCATACACCAACAGGCTATCGTCCTTGAAGTCTGACGCCACGAACAAATTAAAAACATGACGTTTGATCAAAACATAATCAAACTCGCAAAAATCTAATGTGCAACAAACGCCAACGGCAAAAAAACAATAAAATACAATCAACCATAAAAAAGCTACACATTTGAAGTTTTGTAAGAAGCATGACCTCGGCGCTAGCATGCCTTGCAACAATAACCAACATTTAAAAAAAATACTTTAAATAAAATCCTCCATTCTTCTCCCTAAAATATTTTAAATCTCTTGTGTCGAGGCTTTTCGGTTTGCCAATATCCTTTCGACGATTGCAAAGATTCGAAGAAAGCGTTGATTCGGCGAAAATAATTATAGACAAGAGTTTCTTTGAGAAATTTACGCATATATGTATACCGTAATTACAGGTCTCAATTTTACGCCTCCGCTGGCTGCTATTGCACTCCAGCCGCCTAGACGACGCCAATGTCGGGCGAGGAAATGGAATGCATAGATGATGGAGATATTACGAGCGCGCAGGGGTGAAACTTCCATTAAAAAAAAACGAATTTTAAAAGGAAAATAGACTAAATAAGCGTAATTTTTTTTGAGCACCATGCGGTCATGGAAGCTTAACGAAAGAGACAGGTAATGAGTCAGCCTTCCGACAGGCTCAGTCATCCCTACTTTAAATGCAAACATTGTTAACATTCGGATCCGCGCATAGCGAAACGCGGACGATGTCTTCGCTACGTTTTCGTCGCATCTTCTTCGCCCTGACAGGGCACAATGACCCGATATCCGGCGACAGGTTACGTAACTTAAAATACCATAAAACTGCATTCAATAAGGCGAAGGCTCCGACCGTCTTTAGCCAGAAGATAATTACAGCGGAATCGGGATGCAGTTTCTCGATACATAGGATAACGTACAAATTAGAGAACATGTTACAAGTCATAGCTAGATAGATAATATCTAGGCGTGCGATCGGAAAATTATCTGAAAACCTGTTACAGAAAATCAACTTATAACGTTATGTATCTTCCAAGACAAGAAACTATCCAGAGATTAGGTACAATGTATAGGTAGTTTATAATTCAATAATTGGACTAATAAACGGAACTTTATCGTCGTTTTATTATTTTATTGTAATAAAAATGAGTAAGATGTAACAATATATTAATTTAAAAATGAAAATACGTTTTTTATCCTAAATAAATCGTATTAAAACTAAAGCTTTTGCGTTATAAAATACATAAACAACGTCCATATTTATTATATTTTAGGTATTGACGGAATAAAAATGTGGGTTGAAATAGAAGGAAATAAAGAAAAACAAACAAAAAGTCTAACAAAAATGTCCAAAAACCGTTTCATGGAAGGTGAAGGTCTTTTTAAGAAAATTAAATGTTTGTTTTGCTTCGAAAGAAAATCAGACACTTGTTTACATTTTACTTACATAGAAGGAGAAAACAACGAAATTGCTTAACAGATCAACCACAAAAAGTGAACCGTATAATCTGAAAGAAATTGTATAAAACTTACATAATCTTCCAAAGCTGAGGGAGAGGCGCTTTTTAAGCTTTTGCATTTTGCTCATAGCGCCTCCCTTCTTTTCTCGCATTGTTACTCCTGAAAAGAGAAAAAAACATGTTAATTATTTTTCCATTCAATATAGCAGCAGTCAGCAATGAAAGACATGTATGTATATATAAAATAAATCACAACACATACAACTAACACGGGCTGTCTCACTACCCTTAAAAGGTTAAAAAAGATGTAACTACTAGAAAAACAATAAGTAATAAAATTGACTAAATACATGACAAAAAACTAGTTTTCTGACTCCAAAAAACGTGTAAGTGCGAGCAATTTGGTTACAAATAGACAAAATCTTAACAGTAGAGGCCTCGAGAAAAACTAAATGTCGGAAGTTGTAAAATGATGGTGCACTCAATTGAGAGCATCTCGGGGTCACAATCCTCAGTAAAGAAGAAAAACGTTGAAAAAATAACGAGAGATGACGTAAACGTAGACAATGTTTACAACTCGCACTTCCTGATATTATCATTTCGATCAAACGTACAATTCGCCTGATTACATAAATAATAATATACATGGTGTGTGTTTTGCAGATAATTGTTAGTGAAGCATCCGTACTTTATATCTTGCGTAGGTACATCACAAATTATCCTACTTATAAAACGTAGGGGTAATTAATTCCGCGAGTGTATATACAATATACTTGTGCGTTTCGTAATGATGTATTGTAATCTATTGTCTCGTGATCCAGCCCTGCAGGTACGCGGCAGGTGCGGCGGGGATCAGCGGACACGTGGGCCACCTGTTACTCCACTATCGCTCCTGCCTTCGCTGAGGCCTCACAAGGGCGCAGTCAGTACCGCACCTGAGGACTGAATGAAACCTCTCGACATCTGCTCCCGCCTTTATATATAATAAAGACGGACAGGAATTAGAGGGTCCGATGCCTCGCGGTGTGAGAATGAGTTATGTGAGTTAGTGTTCTATTTTCAAGAATGTTAATAGGAATAAAGGCGCTAGAGCGCTTTTGTGTAAAATATACAATAAGAAAAGTTATTGGGTTTAAAAAAATGGAGAAGTAGGAGTATCAAAGTTAATTTATATAAAAATCTCAACTTTAAAAAAAATTTAAGCGCTGTAAATATTTAACATTAGATACACGTTAAACAAGACATAACTATATATAGTATTAAAAAAACTTTTTATTTTCTATGCATTTTGCAAGAAAATAAACCCAATTTAGTAGGTATACTTCTAGCTACTTTCATATTCCATAAGAGAAAACATGGTGTTTCTTTGTGTCCGACGATTAGCAGATGAATAAATTACAACAGGAAAATGGTGTGTATTAAGGATTAAGAGTAGGTAGTTCTAGTCTTTGTTCTTGTTTGAATCAGCGGGTCGGAGTCGTCGTGTTGGTTTATTACGCAACAGACCCTTAACAGAATCGTGTAAATGGAAATAAACCATATGAAATTCTCGGTAAAGATCGCGAATTTAGATTGGGACAAGGCAAATTACAATGTAAACTCTACAAGTTCTAGCGAGTGTTTCAGCCGTATCCGGGGCGTGATCCTTTCGCTTTTAGTTTATTTTATTGCCGCATTAACCATGAGAAACAATATTCCCAAAATACACCCGCTGGGGTGGTAGAGCTTGGTAACTAACTACGCTCGTTCTTTACAAATATAAATCGTTGCCGAGGAGTTGCGACAAGTCAAGGCTGAGAACGTACACACGTTTGTCACCAGATTTGAAACTTACCGAAATAATACAAAAACAATCCAAAAACTTAAACGTTGCGTCCCATTTTCTATGATATCATACCAGCCTAACAAAAAATCTGCAGCCATTACTGCCGAGAAAATTGTCAATTTAAGGGTAAAGTAGCATTTAGCATGAATCAGCCCCATATTTCCAGCATAATTTGCCCGTTTCTGTACATTTCTGGCTTTCTTGTAATGCCCCTAATGATCTTTGACGTTAAGAAGACGTTGGAACAAAGGCAACGCACAATAATCCTTATTGGCTCAAATCAGATTATAATAATTCTTCATCTCTTCACAATGGTACTAAAAGTAAGGAAAGGTATTATGAATTTTAGAAATCTTGTGATGTTTGCGCACAAAGCGTAATTAGCTCATTTACGTATGTACGTATAAATGACTATTTCTAACTCTAACAGCTAAACTAGCAAGGTCACTTCACCAGAGAAAAGGTTCAAATGTCTCGAAATTAGTCATGTATCGTTAGCAAAAACATACAATAATGTATATAAAACGCCAATACGAACGTAATAGAAAATTGTTCTATGGTCAAGCTGGTCATAGTACAGGTGATGCCGTAAAAATAATGCCCGTAATTACCTACCACATTTTTACGTCTGTATAAATAATATAATATGTAAAACGACCAGTCTTGTTTTGCGGTGGGATTTAGTTAAATGGAGATAATGCGTAATTTACTAAGTCCTGCATGAGTGATATTACAAAATGTGAATACACAAGTAGGAATGTACAGTTTATGTTTGCTTTGTAATTAGATATTCGGATTGATCATGAATTGTGTAAGTAGATACGCAACATAAGGTAATTCGATAATTGAATACTTAATCATGAATCGATTTATCCGTTTGTTGTCATAACAATATTAAAATCTGCTAGTAAATGACCGCACAAACGCTACCTGATAATAATTTTAATCCTCACCAATATACAGATAGTGGGAGGCAAAGTTTGGAAACATTTTAATTTCTTATATTTTCTTTTAAATGATGGCAATAACGATACTTAAAATAATGATTATTTTGCAAAATCAAAAATTTTGTTCGATTGAGTTGGCAGTTTTTTTACAGAACTCCATGTTATGCTTATTTCAAATCAAACAAGATTTCTAATTCCATAAGTATTTTTATTCTGTGACAGTTCTTTCGCCGTGTTAGGGCATTTTCGAGCTGATAATATTTTTCTCGATTATGGCGAGTAACACAAAAAACACACTTGCGAAAAAGATATCAGCTTCAATCTAACGAGGGCAAAAAATTGCAATTAATTGAATCTAGTCGTCCGAATGAAACCGCAATTTAGGCCGATCGCAGCAGACAAAACGTAACATGGTTGAACTACGAAAGGAAACTTTACCTACAACTCGGGGAGCTGGGAGGGGATAACAATAGATTAAACCGAAGTTTTATTTGCGTGTCGATTGCTTTACCATCTATATCCGTTGGAACCAAAGAAGAAACTGGATGTGACGCGTCATCCTTACACGGACAAACGAAGGCCAAGAAGTGGTCTTAACAATAATATTATAATAAACCAACATGTATAATAAATGTTAGTAAATATTTGTATATAACCACCCACCGATTTTTCTATTTCTAAATGGGTACTTTGCAACAATAACTAGTATTTAATTGTGTTAATATTGTCAGATAGTCAAGAGGTAGCCTATAATTGGACGTTATTGTTAGTAATTAATATTGTATATTGTATATATTTAAAACAAGTGTATGTCTGTTGGCTGTCCGTTTTTTAAGAGTGGTTAATTGTCCTGACGAAGAGACGGGTTACGTTTTGAAACCGGTAGATATAAAAGTCAGCGGATAGTGGTTTTAAACGAATCGAAAGAAATTTTCAAATTTTTCCACGCAAAAATAGACAAATACCCACGTACTCAAAAATATGTTGGTAGGCATTTTGAATATGAATTAGAGTCTCACAACGCAATAATAAAAATCAAGTACCGTGAACTTTGTCCGAGATCAGCTGTATCCGGAAAGCAAAACGAGTCTGCCTATCCGCTATACATATAACTACCAACTCCGACCGGACGCAGGGCAAACACTATAAACACACTGAGTGATCCGATCACTCAAGGCAATTTGGTGTGATTCAATCAACCGTCACACACAGATTGTAGCTAATCGTATCAATCGTTTGTAAATTGTAAATTACTACTCAGTGACACCACCGAGCACCGGCTCCGTTAGGACCAACAACAACGCATGTACTAGTATTTATATTCTACGGAATAAAAAATAAACCCGACGTCCATTGTTTCCAGTTTGCAATAGAAGTCGGAGGAGGCAGTGTTTAATTTGTACACATATATGCATTGATTCGGCCGAGTAAGGATTGCATTCATTTGCATGGTGCGATAGAGATGCAAAGTTTGACTCACGAAGATGAGTCCCACTCAAATCATGAGTGACGAAATATGTCATAAATGAAATATACATTCACGCCCAGTTACTGACTAGTTAGTGGTGGTGAAAATATCATCACATAGATATCATCACATAGAAATCAGAGCACTAATAGAATGATTAAGTTTTTTTGTACATTGTTGAAAGGGGAATCCCATCTATCGTTAGTACATAATATCTAGTAATTGGGATCCCACGGTTTTATTACTCTAGATGTTTTATGAGAACAGCGTCTGATCAAGTGGTCAGCAAGTGCCACAAAATGTGTCGGCAGTTGATCGATCACCGTTTCTTACAATCAACAGGAAAATGTTTGTGTACAAACAGTGTGAACTTTACAGTATACGACCGGTGAAATAATATGTTAATATTAATACATTCAAAATTAATTTCCTAGTCAACTGAAATAAAATATCTCAAAATATGTGACACGATTGATTTGTCAGCAGTTAACGAGAAGTTCACGGTAATACAATAAGATAGGAAACGTAATGATTGAAGAATCAGGAAAACCTTTTCCGGTTTGAACGCAACGACCTTTTAGCAGTATAATAACGAGTTGAGACAGTTCAGGTTGGGAGTTGAGCGATGGAGCAAGAGGCAGGCGGTTTACGGCATGCGGCATGCGGCATACGGTGCGGTGAGTAATGCATCTGTAGGAGGTATGACTAAGTCGAGAGCAAAACCTGTATCGATAGAAACCTACAGTCGAGCGGCGCAGGTGATGGCCGAGGAGCGACTATCGCACAATGGACTTCCTAATGGCGACATTGCAACACCAGTCTTGTCGAGCTGATAAAAAACTAAAGTAGCACATGCCCATCACTCTCTAATGTTGCGTCGACTATCAGTCAACCGATTTCTGATTGGGACATACGTAATTCTAAGTGTCACTCTCTTACAAGTCAACGATATTTATTTAACAATATCAAGTGTTTATCTCACCCTTTCTGATATCGGTTCTGGTGTCAATAGTAGCGCCGATAGAAACTAATAATGGATATCGAGTAGGTACCCGATACTGCAATCACAATAAAAGTAAAAATATTTTCCAAGCACTGTCACAAATCGAGCGTGTATCTGGAGCAAGCAATTCAGCGCAATAATTACTATGGAATATTAGATCACGGGGAGCAATAACACTAGATCGGTGCAGATGCAGCGGCTAGCCGCGAGATTACTGATCAACTGATCACGTGATCACTGCACCGCGAAAACAAAGGTAACGGGAATGAGGGGCACTGTCACACGCGACATGGGGCGGGGGAGGTCTCCTGTCTCCTGTCACCTATCGCCAGTAATGACGTCCAAATCAGCGGCAAGTCCGCGAGAGCAGGCTGGTGTCGGGTGGCGGCTAGCCGAGCGCGCGGCAGACTGCCCTGACTGCCCCGCTGCTCCGGCCGCCCGCCCGCCGCGGCCGCCGGGGAGGGGGCCTCCTACCGCGGCTCGTGAACCGCTCGCCGGGTTCAAGTCTCTAGTCCTGGGACCGGAACTGCGAAACGATACTCGCCTGTGACCATGAAACGCTCGCGGAGATGCCGAGACTCCGAGAATGGGTTCCTTGACAAACATTACTCAATGCTTCAAAAGAGCAAAGAAAACAAGCAATCGTTACTCCAACATTGAGATGTCATTCACAACTCAAAGTAATTACTCATTTTATTTTGAAAGTTTTAAATCATAATGACTATTTTCCTTCGTTTTACATGAAGCGAGCTCAGAATTGTCATTTTTATTTAAGGCTCCACCGTAGAAATTCAGGTGATTTTAAGATGATATTATTCCGAATTTTTATTCATTTTCTAGGGAAATTGATAACTCTCTTAAAGTAATCAAAGGTTACCCGCTAAAAATTACTTACCATAATAACTAATTTTAGCAATAAAAAGTTAGTGGACCATTAAATAAATGTACATGAATAGCAATAAGTATTTAAAAACATATTTACGAGTAAACAAATAAACGATTGCTGAACCATAACATATCCGCTTAGCTAACTTTAATTAAGACATTTAAATTAAAGAGAGTATTTAATATCAATTTTCCATTTTTATTATGATAAAATAATTAAAGCTAAAAGATCAATATGGCGCACAATCAAGTGGATCGCTAAAAAAACGCACACAAAATATAAACACAGACGCCAATGTTGAGACTTCTGGTAAGCCAGCTGTTGTGCCTTCCTTCGCCGAAATCCATTTCTTCCTCTGCAGACCTTTACCCTCACCACGGTCACGGGTGAAATGTTTATTGACTCGACTATGTTATATTCCAAAACGAATTTCGTAATTTCCTTATCGACATTGAAATTCGTTGAATCAAGTTTTATTTTGTACACAATGGAAAACGATACTACATATAACGTCAAAACGCGGTTAGCTTGAGGAAAAGGTGACATTTACTGACATTTATTTTTTTATGAATGTAAAAATAAAACATAGGGATATTATAAATATTTCCCAAGATAGCGAAAAGTGATAGGCATGGATGATTTTGAGAGCAAAAACAATATTGTAGAAAAAAATCAAGATAATAAAGAACATAAATTAACATGTCTAAAATAAATTCGTTCGCGTTACTAAAAACATGATAAGGTATGTTTTTAATGAACTTGTCGATCAGTTCAGACATAAATAATAAATGGTAAAATGCAACTGCACTTGGTGTACCAACACAGTGCCCAATGCATCTTTTAGGCCCGTATCAGAGAGTTTTCATTTGAAGGAAGAAGTGTGTGATTTTTATTATTTTATGAACATAACGTTCGTATTGATGGCATTGATAAAGAGAAAAAAATGATACGTTATCATTTCGTTGCATATTTTTTCGCAACCTTCTATCTTTTAAATCAATAAATTGCACATTATTACTTCGTACTAGTAAAACAGTTGCGCAAAAAAGTTACACTGAACATAAATATAATATTTATGCCATTGCGTACTTGCATAATTTCCACGCTGATAAGAAAATAGCTTAACTTTCTAAAAAACTGCTGACGAAGCAAAACACAGATATAGAACATAATCAAACTTGACCTACAAGTTATTACTTTAATACGCCAAAAACTAAAATTGAGGGTACGTACTCATTACGCATAATCGGTGTTTTAAAACAATACAAAAGCGTTCGTTTATAAGAACAGGCATACAGAGACAATATTTATAATGAACGAGTAAAAAAAATGATTAATATATATATTATACAAAATAAAGACTTAATAAGGAAAGATAATTGAGGTGGAGGATTGAACTAATTTACATTGTTACATTAAATTGTTGTGATTTTTCGTATTTAACACGGTTGCATTTTAACTTAAATAATTATACACGTATATTTTTTTAAAATAAGCCGATTAATGTATCACACCTAGTTTTTGTGGGTGGTATTTTGTTAGTGGCCATTATGTCCATACTAAACTCCTAGTACTGGTGGTTACTTTGTAAGCAAGGTAACTGTGGACAAATATACAACATCTCTGTGACTGATTAATCATAATAATCATAATCATACGTCAGCAAATAATAATGAAATTTCTTATGCAAGGAGAACAATGCGCGTGCCTTTTTTACTATATTATTATAGTTGCATTGTACTGTAATCTAATCGAACATTGTATTGATTTATCAAATCAGTGGCTGATAACAGAATGTAACTTTAACACGTTTATCGCTATTAATAATATTGATCAATATATTAAAATATAAACTAACAGATGAACCCCGAATCGAACTCTCACTCCTCCGCCATTTCGGACTTGAAATGTTTGTTAGCACACGCCTAGGCTTTATTGCAAATCACTAACTAACTAAGTAACCATTGTCTCGATTGTGTCGTATTGTAAACTCAAGACGGGATCTGGACCTCTTCGGTGTAAGTCTATCAAGATTTAAACATTCGCTGAAGTAGGCCCGATCCTGTCTTGAGTGTGTCCACATTTCATTCTAAACTGTCTAAGCTTCACCAATTTAAAATTCTGTCACTTATTTTTTACTGCTTGTTATCCCTTTTATGCTTAACTATGTATTTAAAATATATTTTTTCCGTAAATAAATAAAATAAATAAATAACCATCACGCCGTTTCCCCGAAAGGGTATGCAGAGAGGATAGAGCGCCACTCCACTCTGTCCTAGCACACTTCTTCTACATTAATAATTCTCATGCACGCACGTCGATTACTCCGACTTTTCAACATGACCACTTTCAAGTATTTGTTGTACTTGATCAAGCCGTGCCTTCCTCGGCTTTCCTCGACTGTTACACCAAGGCTAACTTTCATTATAAAATTTTTAGTCGTTCTTCCATCATTCATTCGCTCCACATGACCGAACCACCGTAAAAGCCTTTCTTAATCGTGTCGATAATGCTCATCTCAGCATTACATTATGCGCCAATTCTTTATTGGCATTATTCATTCCCACAGAGATAATAATGAAAGAATTTTATTGATTAAAAATAGTGTGTGGGGCCTGTTTGAAGAAAACCTTTTGAACGAATCACCTAGTTTAGAAATACTTACAACTCTTTTCCCATATTGATTTTGTCAAATTCCAGATTTCTACAGCGAGGTTTCCATGTATTTTTTTTTACTTATAAACACGATATTAAGAATAATCTGAATCCCAGGAAGTCTGGAAGTAAACTTCCTTTCAAAAGTGTTATTATATTATATTAAAACTATCTCAATATATCGCTGGTAGGACACTAAATAAAAATAGTTCTTCTATATTTGTAACAGTCGATAACTCGTTAACAACTGATGTTATTATTTGGAGATTAACGTGCTTACTAACACACATCATAATAGGGGGGCATTACCTAAATACATAATTCAAAACATAGGAGCGTGCACATAACTGACAATGTTAATGTGTTGAATCGAAACTTTACGACGTTTTAACGACGCGAGAAATAAAACACAGGGCAGACAACAAAACCGTCCACACACACATGCATACATTAGTTAGGAGAGAAAGCAAAATAAACACGCCCTATACGCGTTCAAGATCAACCAAAAATTACACCTTACATCCATAATGTAGGTAAGTATACATAAATAATCGCTGGGGAGAGTTAATAGAGAAAAACGATAGTTCTACATTTTTTTATTTATTATGTTCGTTTATTTGCACACAAAAAGAAAAATTACATAAAATGTGAATGCTCCAATTATACACTATATGTTTAAAAATACATTCTAGTTGGAAATTAACAATCAAATAGACGTAACTGTCATTTAAAAAATAACACTATTTATTTATTTTTTTAAATATATCGACGCTTTCTACGTATAATATCGTAACCCACAAAATGCGATTTCACAGGAGGAGCATTTGAAAATATTTTCGTTCATATGCATTGGTTGTAGATACGACAAATTACGCCCCAAAAAAGCCCTTATTATTGGCAAAATATTTTTTTTGTTTTGGTTGAATTAAAGATATAGTTAAATACTCAAAATCGACGATTTGTGGGTTACGATATTATACGTACGAGGCGTCGATATATATACTTTATATATATATATTTTAATTTTTACACTTTCATATAATTTTCAGTTAAAATTAACATGAAAATTTACACCCTGAAATGTTTTAATTTGTTTTCACTTACTAAAAGGGATGTCAAGTTCCAATGTACCTGGTGTCCTCGGTGTACCAATGCAGTGCCCTATGCACCATTGGGTGCGGATAAGGGAAAGTAGTAGTAGTAAGTTCCGATAGTGAAAAGCGTAAAAAAAAATTCTTTTGAAAATACATGCGTGTAAAACAATTTTTTTACGAAGAGAAATGTGCCGTACTGTCAAAACGTATTTTTGTAAAACTGCTGTTTGATCCAAAAAAATAAAGGTCTATGTTTTCTCAGACCGAGTCTTCGTTCAATTTTTATGGCGTACGACGTACCCTTATTTTACTACTTTAGGAACCTCAAAACGGAATTTTCAGGACTTCATTTGTAAAATGATATTCTCATCAGCTGAAAATTTACTGTCAGCCCAGATTTTTTTCCAAAACTTTATCAATGGTCTTTTCTAATCTTAAAAATAAATAAAGGTCTATGTTTTCTCAGACCGAGTCTTCGTTCAATTTTTATGGCGTACGACGTACCCTTATTTTACTACTTTTAGGAACCTCAAAACGGAATTTTCAGGACTTCATTTGTAAAATGATATTCTCATCAGCTGAAAATTTACTGTCAGCCCAGATTTTTTTCCAAAACTTTATCAATGGTCTTTTCTAATCTTAAAAATAAATATCTGAAGGTATTCGCCGTAATATAATGCGACTTTTTACGAATCACTTGAAATTTTCAGGTCACCGGTGAAAGCTAAAAAATAGTTAGGAAAACGTATAGTTTCGATTTCCGATTTTCACCGGCTTCCAATAATTATAAATACATACATAATGGAGTGTGTATAAAAATACACGAAGTTGGACATTGAAATGGCCCACTCGAAAACGGGTTTTATGTAACCGCTGTAACAACATGGTCCCAAGGGCATTCTGGAAACCAAATTGGAGAACTTTTTAGAATAATGGGGTCAGGGAAATGACTCACTAAACACATATTGTGGTCATGCGATAAACCGGGTTGTCTAAAAAAAATATTGTAGCAACACATTCTTTCATGCTCAATTTATTTAAGAATGGTGTTCAATTCAGGTCCCAGACTAAAGATGACTCGATAGAAGAGTGATTAAGTAAAAAAATACGATACTAAATTGCGATCTGAATTGCATAATAAAACTACTAAAAATTAGTAGCTTTAATTCAATAAAAATCATACTTAATTTTTTATTGTTTTTTGGTATGGTAGTGAAGCGTGGTGTTGGAAAAAGAAGGATGAAAGTAGACTGAATGCAATCGAAATGCGATCTCTCAGGCGAATGTGTGGTAAGACTATGTATGATAGGTGTACAAATAATGTCGAAAGTAGAGCAGAGTGCAAGGCTGAGATAAGCATTACCGACAAAATTAAGAAAGGTCTTTTACGATGGTTCGGTCATGTAGAGCGAATGGATGATGAAAGAACGGGCTAAAAAAATATATGATGCGACTGTGCCTGGATGTAGAAGTCGAGGAAGGCCGAGAAAGACATGGCATGATCAAGTAAAACAAGTGCTTGTAAGCGGGCATGTAAGAAGTCGGAATAATCGACGTGCGTGCATGAGAAGATGTATGAATGTGGAGGAAGCAAGAGAAGTATGCCAGGACAGAGTGGTGTGGCGTTCTATCCTCTCTGCCTACCCCTTCGGAGAAATGGCGTGATGGTTAGTTAGTTACTTAGTTACTTAATAATTACCATTTAAAAGTCGAGAAAGAAAAACAGTAGTTAGTTATAAAGGTAAGAAAAAAATATTTCTTTTATAAATATTTTTGAACGTAAATCAATAATGTTCTCATCTCGGAGGAAAGAATGCTGCGGTTTCCGTTCGTATTCTAATATTTGGAAGGTGAGGCATCGAACACCTATGTACTATGTACGAGTATATCTATATTATTTTGCAACACATTTCCTAGAACTTTGAGCCCATTTGTAACAGAAACAAAAGAACTATGAAAAAATCTTTTTTTCTCAATATTGATATTTCCACGGTAAGATTTTTCAATCTAAATAAAGTTAAGCTATCTTTATATGGCGCAGTTTACTACACAGTTTTCTGTGCAGTCTGAAAACGGTCCCGTATAAAGGTAAAACTGCATGAAAAACTGTGTGCTAGTGTCAGATTTAAGCTGACATGACAGTCAATGTTTTTTATGTAAACGTTTAAATAGACATTGGTTTATTGTATGCTTTTAAATACTTATAATTAGCTAAATATACAATTTCCTGAGAGCAAACATACGATAATAACTTACAATCGCGTTTCAAAAATACACATATTTAGCGTGTCTTTTGATAGAAGTTTGACAGACTGCACAGTTTTCTGAACAAGAAACTGTGTAGTTTTCTGAACAAGAAACTGTGTAGTTTTCTGAACAAGAAACTGTCTCATATAAAGTGGGCATTAGATTAATAATGTAGTGCAATGATTACAGTTGAACAATCGCAATTTCACGGGTTCGATTAGTATTTTTAGAACCTACTGTATTCGGGGGTCAATTATTATCATCAAAATAATGATTCAAGGACGTCAGCAAATGCATCACACATCATGTCAACAATTTTATTTTACAGTAATTTGAAAGGAAATGAAGGCATTGTAATGCGCTTAGCGAGAAAATGCTAACTGCAAAATGAGAAAAGATCTTTAAGAATCCATTATGACTACAAAAGTAAATGTAACATTTCTTCCTTATTTGATATTCTACTGATGAAATCAGTGTCTGGAAATAGAAAGGAAGAGTTCGCTACGGTTGGTGAAATTTCTGCATGCATGTTATCATTTTATCGCAAGACAAAAGAACTAGAAACTGCCATCGAATACACACTTCATTTAGCGTTTATTACGAAGAAATGACACACTTCCACCACTGGGTGGCGATCACAAATAATAGTCTACAGACTTCTCATACTACTACTACTTAAATAAATATTCCATATTGACCCTCTCGGGAATTGAACCCGCGACGTCATGCACAGCGTTTCAATCGTAACCATCTTGCATGGTCGATAATATCATAAACCAAATTTTTTATTGTAAAATTTTAGTATTGTATGAAATATTTAATTACGTTTAATCCAAAAATTATGTCAATATTTCATTTTTAACGTAGAAAATTCGGTTTGGTTTTTATCAACCATGTAAATTAGAATCTCGTTTGTAATCACAACCCTGATATACAATATTATACATTTCTCCAATAGCAATCGTTATTATTTTTATCAACACTAGATTACACACTCTAATATCTGGAATCAATTAGCACCAATGAGATAACGTTTTACCGTTTATTCTACTACGGTGGTTACTTGCTACTTCTAAATATGCAAACCACAAAAATTTTAGAAACGACCAACTATGTAATGTGCATAATATTACTATGTATTTTAGTGTGCGAATCAAGAGTAGAACAATAAGATGATAACCGGACGGTAAAATATGTAGCTACCTATACTAGTACTCGGTATTTTGTGGGTAATTAGATAGCCAGATAAAAAAGTCGTTTACTTCAGGAAGTAACGCAACGGAAAGATGAAAATCAAAGTAAGTAAATAGATAATCTGAAACTAAATTGTATTCCTTTTAAAAATATATTTTAACAAGCTAATAACATAGTGGAATAACATCACAAACACCCAGGCTTGGGAAAAATAGCTTTTTTATTATTGTGGTTGGGCCAGCGACTTGGGCATTACGCTACAATGGTCTCCCTATAAATTAAAGATTGACGTTGCATTAACTTTATCGTATCTATTATACAAGTTGGTTTTCTAACATTTTACATCAAGCACGTGAAATATGTTATATGTAGTAAATGGATTAATGATTAATTATAAAGATAACCCACCTTCCGTGGTAAACACTTTGGCACAGGAAGTCACCTGAATGGAAGAAAATCAGCGGTCGCTAAGGCGGCCGGCTGTATCCTATTGCTCAACAACACTTATACAATAAACGGCTTCCCTCTACACCATAATAGAAGTTACCAGTTGCGAAACGGAAAATTTAGAGGACAACACAACCCGAATGTACACCTCTTAGGCGCCAAAATTTAAAAAATATATCACTAAAAAAACACTGACGATACAATATATTTTGTTAACTTTATCTAACTTACAAAATAGATTTTATTTAAAAAGTTAATTGACTTTTGTAATGATTAATTTTTTTCATATCTAATTAAAAATACTTCGATTCAAGGGGTCTACGATTCGTCGTAGCGGAGGCGCGTATCGTTGGCGAGAGGCGTAGCGGCGTATCTGCGAGGAGACGTGCGAACGGTCCGGCGGGGCGGGGACGAATGGCGGCGGGCGGGCGGCGGCAGCGGGCGGCGTCCGGGCGGGGGCGGGGGCGGCAGCAGCGAGGGCGGAGGGCGGAGGGTGGCCCGGGTCAGCGCTGGATGAGCTTTATTATTCTTATCCCGATAAACAATTACCAAAGGGTTATACAGTTAACATGTAAATTCCCAGCGAAATGAGTGCGGAAGGAATTGTTTCCATCGAATAAATATTAGCTTTTTACAAGTCCATTACGGGGTATAATGTAACGATAATATAGTCGAACTTTCCTTTTACGGAACCCCGGTGGGCATTATCAATAGTTGCCGAGCCTAGACAAATACTTGAATACAGTGTTTATTCCCTGTGCCGACACAAGGGGAGGCTCTCACAATTGGATCGTGGGATTCGTTCGCCGAGAGAATTCGATAGAAGAAATTCAACTAGATTTAAACCTGAAATCCTCGACACAGGGAACTTCCATTTATAGCGAAAAATATATAGGAAGTGAACTCATTCACACACTTCATACACTTTATGATATTCTCATCTATGATCGACAGATCGTTTTAGATTATAGTAGCGGTTTTGTAAAAGAAAACTTAACTAATCATCTCATTTTGTTAAATACGCGTTTAACCATTCGCTTAATTCCTTGAAAAAAATATGCTTAAGAAAACATGTACGTTTTTTTATTGAGCTGATAAAGTAAATTACTTAGCATATAGAATAGTAACAAATCGCTCCACAGCGCACCGTGTGCACCGATGGAATGCTTAAGATACCGTGAAAATATTTCATTCATTAGCCTTAGTTTTTCTCACACTACAGATCCGATTAGGAATGCAAAAGCAGCCAACCGTAATAAAGTCATACGAACAATATCCGCTGTCAAGGAGCCTTTAGTCATAGGAAATTATGTATTCGATACATTACACTGGAAGATTTCGTGAAACGTAATTTGTAGGCGATAGGCATTTCTGTAAAGATTTACGACTTCGCGTGGCTTTTGGGTAACTAAGTATTTACCGCAGTAGCTAATCAACAAAAAAAAAGTTTGTATAGTGAATTCATAAATTATTCAAAATTAAGTACGAGTTTTTTTTACAAATTCGTATTTAAGATGTCTGAAAAATGAGTGTCATTTCAGTACGATTCATTTGGTCGTGTTAGCCTTAGTTTTTCTCACAAAATACAGATCCGATCAGGGTGCAAAAGCAGCCAACCGTGTACCTCGACAAATTGAATGCGAACAATTTGCCGTCTTCAAGGAGCGCTTTAGTCATACAAATGTTACTAACAATGTTGTTGACACCTGCAATACCTCTTTAGTAAAGTTGAGCTATCGATACATTACACTGGAAGATTTCGTGAAACGTAATTTGTAGGCATAGGCATTTTCTGTAAAGAAGTTACGACTTAGTGCGTGGAATCTCTTGTGTATAATTTTTATGTACGTTCGCCCTAGCATTCACTGTAAAGTTTGCCACGTAACACAAGTAGCTGTCATAAGGCCTTTGATAGAGTTAATCGTTCAACTAAAAAAAAAACTGAAAGACGTTGGCATACGGAATTGGCATAAATTATAGTAGCTGGCTAAATACTCCAGTAACGAGTTTTTTTTACAAATTCGTATTTAAGATGTCTAAATTTACCTAATTCTTGATTTAAAATGAGTGTCATTTCAGTACGATAAGTTCATCATTTGTGTCGTGTTTTTAAAGGATCTAGTCAACTCTAATTTTGTCAACTTTCACGTTGAAAACATATTTCAGTAAAATGGTGGAAAATTTTAATAAAAACATCATAAAAGTGGAACCAGGGAGTCATCTCAGGGTTCAAAATATGCAGTGGGTAGTGGGATCGATTAGTGGGTACTACTGCATCATAATTTCGTGCCAAGTTACCTGCCTATCCTTTTCCTCCAGCAGAGTAATCTCACGTATGTGCAGAGAGTACAACGTAATACACAGGGACAGCACTGACTGGGTAAGCTCCGTACTGCATGTGTAATCAGTTTTGCATTTCCAATTATTTTACACAAGTTGCCAATATCCTAGCAGAGTAATTATCAAAAAAACGAGCGACTACTGCTCCGCATTTTTTCCATGCCAATCCTACAACAAGTTTATACGACCAATAGCTAACCATAACACTTTTATTTTATTTTAATAAAAATTGCCACTTACGACTCATCAAAAAAAAATTACGCTGTTTTTCCATACCAAAAAGGACATACCCACCCAAAACATTGCAATTTCCGTTCTCAAATAGTTGGAAATAACTGAACCAGAAAGGAACAAGCAAATTATGGGAAAGTTGGAGACTAGGGATTCCAAGAATCCATGACTCAAATTGATTGGTTAACAAGGAGTAAAAATATACAGTATTTATTTAATTATTATCTTAAACACCTCAACAGCCCGAGAGGCCCAAAACAGAGAGGGTACATCACAAACACCCAGAATCAATTTAGATTTTTCGCATCGAACCTGGAAACATAATAAAACGAAAACGAATAGTATTTTTTTAAAAATTAACAAAAGCGTCGGTGTCGCGTTAATAAATTGACTTCCTTCATATTCTGATAGGGATCAGATGTACATCTACATGTTGAGATCTATCGGCAATCGATAGATCACAAATAGACATATTTCCGAAAAATACGAAATATGAGGGTCACCAAGACTTGATCACGATCTATGTTAACAGGAAGAAATAAACTGAACTATCAGAGCCGAATACGTGCTTAGTGTATGGAGGTCGTTCCTACATACTTTTAAGGACTTATAAAAAGGCATACAAAAACTTTATTTGTAGCTTAACAGGCAAAATAAACCATTCGTAACTAGATAAAGGAGTAATATTCATGAAAATAAAACCACTTTTTTTCAATAATCTCCATCTCAAGATGTAGCGTAGAAATGAAATACAAGAATAATATTTTCATTTATGGGGAGACAACGAACATAAATTCTACTGAATATAAACATTTCAATTGGATTTTTTTTAATACATGAAAATGAAATCAAACATTACTTATACGGGTATAAAATAGATAGTTTGAAAACATAATGACAAATTGATAAAATACTATTAAAATATACCTAATTAATTTCATATATTAGATACCTTGGACTGAAGCGTAAGACTGACCATCTTGCCTTCATGTAAGAAATTATCAAGATTCAATGCACTTTGTGTATCAATGCAGTGCCATATGCACCATTGGGTGCGGATAAGAGAGAGTAGTAGTAGTAATTAAGCAATAAAATCAAAGAAAAATAATAGCAGATAATATTTTTAAAGTTCTTACGATAAAACCTGTCTTACTAAAAATCATAATAATTGTATAAAATGAATGAATAATAAATATGTAATTGAAAAAAAAGGGTGTTTTACACAGTTAGAAAACCCATGAATGTCTTTTTTCCCTTTACAAACAAGAATACTAATCGCTATCACAAACGATTAAGTACAGATAAAAATAAATATAAATTATGAAGCTAAGGAATTTTTATTGATAAAACATTGTCATAAATTTTACATGACTCACTTCAAATTTCGTGTACTTAATCTGATAAGATAAATAAAATCGGATAACAACAAAGATAAAAGAAAGCAGTTACATACTACGAAACACTGGAAGATATAATTAATTGCTACAGGCATTATCAGTTTTTTTTCCTAATGGTCCCAAATATTGTCAGCTTACAATTTGGAACAGATAAGGAATTGGCACAAAAAGTAATATAATAATATCTATCATTATGCTACTGTGTTAAAATAAGATAATAGATACCTGATAATATTGAAAATTTACCTACAGCCAAAACTAATATTGTTTCCATGCGTATTATGATGTCTAGAGTTCATGTTGTGATCAAAAAACAATAATAATAGTAACTTACTTATTCTAGTCTTACTCATTCCTGACCTGTTTCTACTTGTCGAAGGCGAGGCGTTTCGGCTGGCTGGGTCATAATATACTACGTATGCCTCCCGAGAGCTTTAACCATGCTTGCCTATTTTACAAGACATCAGATTCTCGGCGTCCTCGACGTCCACTTTTGACAATCCGTCGGCAGTTTATGTAAGATCTACGGAACCCGGACCTGACTTGGGAGGATGCATGGGAACTGGAGATCACTTGCTACTATAATCGCATTTTCAAGTTGGCAAGCAAAGAAAACGCCGAAGGCATTTTACTTATAATGCTTGAAATATGCAATTTTAAAGAGTATTATTATTATTAGAGGACTAACTAACTATAAAGAATAAAATATTTTATTCTGTCTTGTATAAAGTGGAGTTTACACAACGGAAAAAGTGACATGAAATTAACAACACACAATGCTTTAAAAAATGTACATAAAGTTCGTGTTGCATGTTGGTGAGGTTTACAAATTTTTATGAATGTATGGAATTAATTTAATGCCACTAATTCCGCAAAATAAAATCCACTTACGTAAACATACTTTTTAAAAGCCTTATGCAATTAATTTTCCTAAAAGCTCTTTTACGTTTCCAAGACATTTGAGAGTAAAACCCTTAAGTATACCAAGAATTATTCTGTGCCCAAATTTTAGTAATTACATTTTTGAGTTTTTGAGACACAATATACATACTTATTATAGATAGGTACGCACTCACGTCTGTACCAAAGCGTCACAGAAATAGTTTGATATACATAAAAAATCATGTTATTATGGATAGTTGTTGCATAAAAAAAAATTGCATCTTCCTAGTCATTTACACTTATTTTCAATCACTGTTAACATTTTCCCCGGTGACACTCTTACTTATAAACATATATAAAATATGGGACGTCATAAAATTGGTTATTAGCTATTAAGGGGTAGAAGTGAACAGTAACACCCTCAATGGGTTAAGGGTAGCCGTCGTTCCCATTATATCGTCGCATTTAAATCGTGACAATGGCATCCGTGATTGCGATGATAAATCAAACTAACGAGGGTGGGAAATAAAATATTAAGCGTTACAATACAAACCGCACATTACTCGGGAATAAAACAAACGATGCTCAACACATTAAGGATGCAAACATAACTTTTGAGCACCAGTACTTGGTCCTGGGACCCTATGCTGGATTGAAAGTCGTATACGACACTTCGGAATGGCGAGTGATCTACGGTACAAAATCACTTGCCATTTCGAAGAGTCGCATGCGACATTCAGTCCAGTATAGGGTCTCTGGTTGCAGATTAAACTGAAAACGAAAAAAAAAAGGATTACCAGCACCGCGATCACCAACATAACTCGATAATTTACCGATTACCGTCGTACGTATACGCGTCACAACTGTGATATATTTATATGTAAATGTAAATAAGTTGGTGATCGCAGTGCAGAAATATTTGGTTTTGGATTATTTCTACAATTCATTTTATTAATATAAAAGCATATTCGACATAATAGCTCTGTTATGCAATGGCTTCAATAAATTTCGTCTGAGTCTTAGCGCCTTGAAGAAATAAAAGTATTTATAAAATATGTAGATACTTTAGTGCCTTTTTGTTTTAGCGCTGCATATTAAAATTTTCCCTAACCCTAATTATGTACAGAAATACAATATCGTGAGAATTCGTTATTAAATTGGGGACATTTTTAATATTATGATTTATTATACAAAGGGGATGGTTGATTTGTTGAGAATCATTGCATTAAATATAATTTTAATTGCTTATTCTTACACTAGACTTGGTCATTCATAAAAATATAAATATAATTTTACGATGGTTTAAAAGCCGGAAATTTTTATTTATTTAAAAAATCTTAAATCAAGGTGCACTATGCTCTATCTACGCCCTAGATTTTAGATATTATTATAGTTCAATCAATCTATCATCGTCATGTTTCCAATTTATGATTTTCACATAAGTATAATGCAGGTATTTATAAGTAGTAAGAATCTCATTTTTTGTTTGTTTTGTGAACGTAAAAACCACATGTTTCATGTAGATATATTCTAGGCTAAAAAATTTACATTGAAAATCAATAAAAATGAAATAAGCTTTATTTATTGCCCGCCACTGAGGGGCAGGGTACAAAAATATATTTATGTAGATCTATGTGCAGTTACAATGGATGTATGGAAAGATTTCAGCAAACCTCATTTATGTATGGTAATGTGTAATGACAGATAACGTAGGATGGAGGATTCACTATGTCCGCTCTCTTTATAAATATAAAGCAATACTCAAAACGCTATTGTTTTAAGGATTGTCCCTCCCGGATGAAAAATTACTGCCCTTTTCTGGGGATTATTGGCGAAAAGGGGGAAGAAACCGTACAGGGACACTGAAATAAAACTTTTTAAATCACACAACAGAATTAAAGTTATGGATTTGTAAGAAGATAGATAATGTTTTAAACGCAAAATTAATGATAGGTATGCATAATAATAATTCTTAGTACTTGTGTATTTCGTTTATTCGCATTCTGGTAAAAACCGATTAGGTGCGTTACAAACAAATTAATTAACAAAAAAACAGATATTCCTAATAGTTAGATTAATTTTATTCCTTGTCGAATGATTAATCATTAATCAGTACGAAACAATAACTGAAAATTCTAGATACATTTTGAGTTAATGATTTATATTTACTGCAATTCTTTTTTATACTATTTTGAATGATTATTTAGGAATTCCTTATTATTTATCGACATGTTATGTTTATTTTGTGCGAACTACCATAAAAAACACTCATTTCATTGTGATGACTAATAAATTATAAATGACTAGATTAAAAATACCTATGTACCTAGGTACTTATGCAACAATGAATAATTTCATTATTAAAATGTCTAATGCGGAAATACGTAAAAAAATTATCAATGGCGATATCGATAAACATGATAAATAATTCAATTAAGTATATTGAAAAAGTCGATTGCTCTTAAAAAATATACATATTTAGCGTGTATTGACAGACTGTGCAGTTTTCTGAACAAGAAACTGTGCTGTTTCCTGTCCCATATAAAGTACGCATTAGATATTATGTGTCCATAGTAGGTTATGGGGGGGAGTTGAAGAAGTCTGATAAGTACGTAGACAGATACTTAGTTTAATAATACTAGATATTATTTAGTGCACTAAAAGTTTGCACATTCTAACTTTTACCGACTGAAGGGGGAGGGTAAAAAATTGCCTAAAAATTACTAGTAAAGATAAGTACTTTTTAGGGACGTCCATAAATAATTACTTCAACACTTTAATGCTTTTTTTTTATGAGTACCTACCTTATATTACAATTGACATCTCAAAAGACGAGATATTTACTTCCTTATACTTACTGTTTCGATTACTTATAATGATCTCTTTTTAATCTAAAATTCATAATCGCTCGTACTCATTAATAAAAATGTATTATAGGATGTGTAGAGAATGTTGATGTACCTATTTAATTATTAATATGAAATATGAAAGATTACAACCAGTTTTTAGTAGCCCACAAATATAGTCGGTACAACGAATCTGTAAAACGTCCATTTTTGATGTTGAGTTTTGGAATTATAAATACCTGTTTCGACATTATAACAAAATATATTTATTTCTACAGCTAACAATTTGGTAATTATTTTATGGTACTTATTTACATGCACACAAACACGATATTTTCAAATCACATTGAAGTGGCATTATCTCCAAAGTACCTACTTACTAGTATACTAGTAATGGGTTAGTGACTGAAGAAACTTTGAAACAATATCACGTAGGTATAATATTTATTTATAACCTTTTACATGAAAATAATAATTTCATATTAAATAACTTGTAAAGTTCCATTGCCAATAGTAAATTATCTCGTAAATTGATGAATTGGGAGATAGAGGAACTCAATGAAGAAAGAAAATAAACAGAGTATAACCACACTTCAAAAGTAAAATCATAACATCGAAACTACTGTAACATGACTGCGATAAGAGATAAGGACGTATAATGATAAAATACTTTTTCATTACTATTTTTAAAAAAAAATTTTTTTTTAAAAAAGGGGACTTTATTTTTTTTTAAAATTTTGGTTTTAAAAAAATTTTTAAAATTTTTAAAATTTCCCACAAAAATTTTTTTTAAATTTTTTTTTTAAAACCCTTTTTTTTTTAAATTTTTTGGGGAAAAAAAAATTTTTTTTAAAAAAAAAAAATTTTTTTTAAAAAAATTTTTTTTTTTTTTTTTTTCCCCCCAAAAATTTTCCAATTCCCCCCCCAAATAAAAAATTTTTGGGGGGGAATTTTTAAAAAATTTTTAAAAAAAAAATTTTTTTTTTTAAAAAAAATTTTTTAAAACCACTTTTTAAAGGGGAAATTTTTAAAAAAAGAAAATAGTTTAAAAAAATTTTTTAAAAAAAAAAAAAAAAATTTTTTAAAAAAATTTTTTCCCAAAATTTTTTTTTTTTGGGCCCCCTTTTTAAAATTTTTTTTTTTTTTTTTTGGGGGAAATTTAAAAAAAAAAAAAAAAATTTAAAAAGGGTTTTTTTAAAACCCCAAAAAAAACCAAAAATTTTAAAAAAAACCCCAAAAAAACCCAAAAAAAAAATTTTTAAAAAACCCCCCCCCCCCCCCCCCCAAAAAAACCCCCCCCCCCCCCCCCCCCCCCCCCAAAAAACCCCCCCCCCCAAAAAAAACCCCCCCCCCCCCCCCTTTTCCCCCCCCCCCCCCCCCCCCCCCCCCCCAAAATTTTTCCCCCCCCCCCCCCCCCAAAAAAAACCCCCCCCCCAAAAAAACCCCCCCCCCCCCCTTTTTTTTTTTTTTCCCCCCCCCACCCCCCCCCAAAAAAAACCCCCCCAAACCCCCCCCCCAAAACCCCCCCCCCCCCCCCCCCCCCCCCCCAAAAAAAAAAATTTCCCCCCCCCCCCCCCCCCCCAAAAAAAACCCCCCCCCCCCCCCAAAACCCCCCCCCCCCCCCCCCAACCCCCCCCCCCCCCCCCCCCCCCCCCCCAAAAAATTTTAAAAAAAAATTTTTTTTTCCCCCCCCCAAACCCCCCCCCCCCCCCCCCCCCCCCCTTTTCCCCCCCCCCCCCCCCCCCCCCCCCCCCCCCCCCCCCCCCAAAACCCCCCCCCCCCAAAAAAACCCCCCCCCCCCCCAAAAAAAAACCCCCCCCCCCCCCCCCCCCAAAAATTTAACCTTTTCCAAAAATTAAGAAAAAAAAAAAAAAGGGGAAAAAAAAAAGGGGGGGGTTTTTTTTCCCCCCAAAAAATTGTTTTCCCCTTTTTTTTTTTTTTAAAAAAAATTTTTCCCAAAATTTTTTTTTTAAAAAAATTTTTTTTAAAAAATTTTTTTAAATTTTTTAAAAAATTTTTTTTTTTTTTTTTTTAATTTTTTTTAAAAAAATTTTTAAAAAAAATTTTTTTTAAAAAATTTTTAAAATTTTTAAAATTTTTTTTTTTTTTAAACCAAAAACCCCATTGGTTTAAGGGGTTTTTTTTTTTAAAAAAATTTTTTTTTTTTTTTTTTTTTTTTTTTTGTTTTTTTTTTTTTAAAAAAAATTTTTTGGGTTAAAGGTAAAAAAAAAAATTTAAAAAAAAAAAAGGGGAAAAAAACCCCCTTTTTTTTTTTTTAAATTTTTTTTTCAATTTTTTTTTAATTTTTTTTTTTCCCCCCAAAAATTTTTCCCTTTTTTTGGGGGGAAGGGGGTTTTTTTTAAAAATTTTTCTTTTTTTTTTTTTAAGTTTTTTTTAGTTTTTTTGGGTTTTTTTTGGAAAAAGGGCCCCTTTTTTTAAAAAACCCCTCGGGGGTTTTTTTTTGAAAAAAAAAAAAAAACCCCCAAAAAAAAAAAATTTTTTAAAAAAAAAAAAAAAAATTTTAAAAAATTTTTTTCCCTTATTTTTTTTTAATTTTTAAATTTTTTTAAAAAAAATTTTTTAAAAGGAAAAAATTTAAAAAAAAAAAAAAAAAATTTTTTTTTTTTTTTTTTTTTTTGGGGTTTTTTTTTTTTATTTTTTTTAAAAAAATTTTTTTTTTCCCATCTTGAACCCTCTACGGGAATCGAAACGGCGACCTCAACAACGGTAGTATAAAATGGGCTACACTGTGCTGCGAGAGTGAACGTATGGGATCATAGGGACTAGCACAATTCCCGAAATATATATTCCTATTTGTAATAATGCCCGATTGAGTTTTATTCTTCATAAATCATATTTCATCTTGACCCTCTACGGACTCGAACCGGGTCCTCTACACGGTCAGTAAATGGGCTTCCCACTGTGCTACGAGGTGAACTTATGGATCATATGGACTCGCACCAATTCCGAAAAATATATATTCTATTTGTATAATGCCGACATGAAGTATTCATTTTTTTTTTAAATTAAATAAACTATCATCTCACATTACTTCCCCTTACAGAATTGCTTACCATGCCACAGCATGTGGATTTTTAAATTCCAAAATGGCGGGCGTACCTTTTTTTCATAAAATAAAGTAGGGTAATCGTTTGTAAGGGTTTTTAAGGGTGCTGATTTCGAATTCAGCGTTTATTTTTAAATCCAAGATGGCGGACGAAACATTTTTTCATAAATAAAGTTGGGTATCGTTTTAAGGGTTTTAAAGGGTCCTGATTTCGAATTTAATGTTTATTTTTAAATCCAAGATGGCGGACGAAACTTTTTTTCATTAACTAAAGTTGGGTATCGTTTTAAGGGTTTTTAAGGGCCCTGATTTCGAATTTAGCTTTTATTTTTAAATCCAAGATGGCGGACGCAACTTTTTTTCATACAAGGATGTTGGGTATCGTTTTAAAGGTTTTTAGGGGCCCTGATTTCGAATTTAGCTTTTATTTTTAAATCCAAGATGGCGGACGCAACTTTTTTTCATACAAGGATGTTGGGTATCGTTTTAAAGGTTTTTAGGGGCCCTGATTTCGAATGTAGCGTTTATTTTTAAATCCAAGATGGCGGTCGTCCCTTTTTTACAGAAAATGAAGATGGGTATCGTTTTAATGGTTTTGGAGGGCCCTGATTCGAATCTAGCGTTTATTTTTTATTCCAAGATGGCGGTCGTCCCTTTTTTTCACAAAGTGAAGATGGGTATCGTTTTAATGGTTCTTGGGGGTTCTGATTTCGAATTTAGAGGTTATTTGGAAATCCAAGATGGCGGACTCACTTTTTTTTCATAAAATGAAGATAAGTATCGTTTTTAGGGCGTATGGGCGTCCTGATTTCAAATTTAAAGTTTATTTTGATATCCAAGATGGCGGACGCACCTTTTTTTCATAAAATGAAGATGGGTATCGTTTTTAGGGCGTATGGGCGTCCTGATTTCGAATTAAGAGTTTTATTTTGAAATCCAAGATGGCGGACACACATAATTTGGTAAAAATTAAGATTGGTATCGTTAAAAGGGTTTTGGGTGACCTGTTTTCGAATATAGAGTTTATATTTGAAATCCAACTTGACGGACGCACCTTTTTTTCATCTAAGAGTAAATTCCATTCATGCGTCGGACCTGCCACACACACTTTTAAAAAATAATATGTTCCTGGGTGTCTTTTTCAAGGGTAATAGAAGTCCTCATATTAAATTTACGAGTCGGACAGCCAAGAAATTTAATTGCTTATGCCAAAGACGGATAAACAAAAAATATATTATAAATACCTACCCTGAAGCACTTGAAAAATAAAGTCACCAAAATAAAATATATAACATTTACACTATACCCTTATATACATACGAGTATACACATTATACGAGTTATTCAATTTTCATAAATGCATTTATCATCAGAAAGAAAATACAAAGCATTCCTTCTATTACCAATTCCCAAAGAAACGAGATAAATCTTTCAAATTTCAATCGATATTTCGAGAATTACCCTGTTTCTTCTGCGGCAGCAACGCGACGGGTATCAGCTAGTGTAATATAAAATAAAGTAGTAACGTTTTGGTATCCTATGTTTGTAACAAATTATGTTTGTTTGTGGTCAAATTACCGATATCGGAAAAGATCAAATAAAGGGGGGGGGAAATCTTCTGTCTTATCATGTCCAATTCGTAAATCTGTAGTATAAAAGCTTGAGAAAAATCCATAACCAAAACGGTAGCCTAAAATCTGTATCGATACAGAACATATAAATCTGCATAATTATATATATTTATGGTAACACTTAATTAAAGAACGCAAGCTGCCATAGAAACAAAATATATTACAAATAGATTAGCGCCATCTCGGGTGTGAGGTTTTTACTAGAGCAAAAAATTGACGGCGGGAATTTCAAAATATATTAATTTTTGATTTTTTTTTCTCTCATTTAAAATATTTCTTACAATGGTCGTAAAATAAGACATATTATAAATCTTATCTTTCAACCACTGTTTGAAAAATAAGAGACAAATAATAAAGGATAAAGGCAAATTTATTGGTTGAAAGAATAGTAAAATTATACATTTATATTATTTTTATATTAAAAAAAAACTAAATAGAAGTTTCCGTAATTTGTTTTTTGTAAATAACAATAAAATGCTCTAATGATTGTCTTTATTGACCATTTCAAAAAGAAATTACAATCACCTTGACTACCGCACGTTTTTATAACTACCACAATACTTGTAAATAATTATTACGGCACTTTCAACCCGTTAACCGATCACGAAATCAATACCATAATAAAGACAGTAGAAATAAAATCAGTAAAGTCTTGTAACCAAACAATTTTTACTATAATTCTAAATTTGTTTTTGTAGTGGAATGAATAAATTATTATAAAACGTATTTAAAATCCGTCACAAATGGAAATGTAATTATTGCTCATTTCAATAAAATTTCAGTTTAAACTTGTTGAACTTTCAATATGCAGCATCAATATTGGGTCACCAAAAAAAACTGTATTAAGAAAATTCGGTTTCTAAGGAAGATGAATGTATCGTTGCTTCCGATGCCGAGTTGGACGCAAAACTCGAACTGTTTCGATCCATTTCCGACAGCTGTATTCTTTTACAACGTGTCATCGATCAGTACCAGGAACGAGTGTGTGTTTTAGCTCAAGAAGAAAATGCGCTAGGTAGATTCCTTAAAGATGCCGGGAAAGGCGGGAGCGGGGCTGGCAAACTAATGATAGCAGCTGGAAAAGGAATATCCTACTCCGGCCAACAAAGAATGAATATGAGAAATCCTCTTTTACGGTTGTACCATGAGGTGGAAACGTTCCGCGGGAGAGCGGTATCAGACACTCGAATGACTATTAACGCAATGGAGCGAGCTCGCACAGAATATAGAGCTGCTCTCAGTTGGATGAAGGCTGCGAGTGCTCAACTCGATCCGGATACAGGAAAAGGTTTACACAAGTTCCGGAAGGCACAAGCCCAAGTTCGAGAGAGCAAATCAATGTTTGATAAGCTTACGCTTGATTGTTTGCAAAAGGTATATTACCAATCTATTTTAAATGCCTAAATGTTCCTTTTTTCATTTTTAAATTATAAACAGGCTCTTTGTCATCAGATATCAACCTTTGACATTTTGAGTTTACCAAAGCCTTCTTGTATGGCTGAGAAGCATTTAAAAACTGATTTTACAAATAGGACTTTAGTGGAAATATTTGCTTTTCAAAAAAATACTGCATTGTTCTATAACTAATTTTTCACATTGATTTTTCCTCAGAAGCTTTGTTTGATCAAGTAATTTGGATCCTGGCCTGTTGATGTTAATGATTTTTTGAAGAAAAAATAAAAAAATAAAATGAACTATTTTACAATCTTAGAAAATTATTTCAGGTTGATTTGTTAGCTGCCTGATGCAATTTTTAGGTGTAACATGTTTTCCCACGCTTAGCTGTGCAACATACCAGTCAACTCCAGAACTCTCTCTCGTCAGCTTCGCCACTAAGGCTTCTCAGACATTAACTACTACCGCCCATGGACTGTCAGGACCGCCGCAGTATGACTTCTGCATCCTCAAGGAACTGTCGCAGAATCCACAGGATGTTGAACAGGAGGGAGAGAGTTCTAATCAGGAACAGAAGGACCAAATGCTTTTCTTCCAGGTGACATATTTATAATAAAGTTGGATAGTCTTAAACCATAATAAGTTTCTAAATTAATGATAATCTAGGTCATCTAGAGAGAGCTATCTTGCTGCAAAAGAACTATTAAGTAAAAGTAACATAGTTCCCTAGTTCCTAATGTATATAAAATCATTTAAAATAGTGTAGCTAATAGAGAGTCCACCAGGACTCTAAAACAACTGTGGGTGGATGTGGGCCCTAATTCTCCTCAGTTCTCTAGTTCCGTAGTTGAAGCGCAACATATTTAAAAAAATACATTTTTTAAAAATAAATATTACTTAACAGAAATTACCGGCATAGCGATGATATGGCGATTTAATCAAAATCATACAAAACTGTAAAAATACGCCTCAATAGGCTTATAGAAACAAAGGTGTTTACTTTCTTAAATTGTTGGCAATAAAAAAAAAAAGATTATTTAGTTCTGCCCATCTGCCACCTTTGTTTTGGACCCTGCCGTTTTTGTTACAACATCAAAACTTTAAATCTAAAATAAGATGAATTAATGTCGTTTTTGTGACAAACAAATATTCTATGGATATATTTTCTCTTATATTAAATTATAACTTTCAAAACTGCATAATATGCAGTTATATTAATTATTATTTAACTCATTTTCGACTGTAGGTGGACACTTAGGTAAATTATTGAATAGTAAAAAAATAGTTTAGCATTAAATCGGTTAAATTCCAGCAGTCTGAAATGTGTGTCGTTGACGAACTACCAAATAAAATCTCATATTCCTCTTATTTTCCTCTGATATAGTTTTAGATAAATAATGCCTTTCTCCTCAAAAGCTGTCAAAATAATAACGAACAATCGGTTCATAAACCTGAAATTATTTTAGGTTATGGTCAAAACTTGTAAAAATATTGGAAGATTTTGAAAATATTGAGAACAGGAAAAAGATTTTCTCTTATTATGAATTTTTAGTTTTTAACCTATTACTTGGTCCTTTGATATAAATGTAATAAGGTTAGAATTTAATAGTTTTTATTTTCAGGATGAATTTAAGGATTTAACTGGTCTCAGTTTGGCAAAATCCGATCTTGAAAACTTGAAGCATGTACCAAGTAATATTGATGATGTTTTACTCAACATTTCATCAGAACCTGATGCAGCTAGAGAAAATAATCTGGCAGATAGTGCAAACACTACTCAACAATTAAGTACCGATTTAGCCGGGCTTTTCTGTGAACTGCGATCTCTTTGAACAATTGGGTTCATTTATGCCCTCTCAACTTTTGCAGGTAAATTAAACTGTTCTTACAAATTTCAGGCAATGAAACTTAATTACTTATTGCTTATTGTTAATTTTTTTTTCTTCATCAAATTTGTTTTATTTTTATTATTAACTCTTTCTCTTCTTTATTTTTTAATCAAATAAACAGTTTTCCTTGATTGTATCTTGAAATCACTTCAGGCTAAATCTTATTTTTCAAAATTAGCATTTTAATTGTTACCTTTTTTCTAAACTAATATTTTTTAGGATTTGCAAAACGAGCCTATTCAAATGACATCAAATCTACTCCAACCACACTTAAAGGATAATAATACTGCTAGTGGATCTAAGAAGAAAGACAAACCAACCTGTTCTGAAAATGGCCCAGTAAAGAAGCAGGACATTCAACGTAAGGATATGTCTGCCTGGTTCAAACTATTTGCCGAATTAGATCCTTTGGCAAACCCTGATGCCATATGCCGGGGGCCAACGCTGGCCAAAGTCATGCTGCTTAGTTGTCCATCACTCTGGTAATGAAATTGCCTTATAGTCACCGTGTTACCAAAATAATAATATTGAATAGCGTAACTAATGTCCGTAAGAGTGTAATTTGTGTCTAACTATAATAATAAGGTCCAATATTTTAAAATGGTTATTTCAGTGCGTCTATTTTTTCCTTTATTTTGAAGCGTAAGAAATTAATAGAATTTAACGCGTTAGGTATTTTTAGTGCCAGAGTTTGCTGCAAAAAAATACACAACTCGTATAGTGATAAATATTATTTGTGTGAATTTTTTTTTTCAATATCGTCACTTGGCTAACAACACGGCATAATAAAAAAATCAACAGTTTTCACTTTTTAATGTTATTGGATGGATATTTTTTAGAACGCGTCGATCTACCAATGAAATTTAAATGTAGCAAACTAAAAATTTTATCCATAAAACATAGCTCATTAAAACTGTAGTCTAAATTCTTCTTTAATTCAATAAAATTAGCAGTTTATTCATCAACAAAAATGACTTAGGTGTTAGGTGTTAGCTAAGTGACAATAATATGTTTGTTATTTTTATTACAGAATTAAGAGAAATATTTAAACCATTACACTTTCTTTTTTTGCATCAAATATGCAAATAGGGGCCTATTATGAACGTTTAAAAAAGTCAACGTTTAAAAGAGTCAGAGTCAATCACTTCTTTAAAGGCATTTTATATATCAATATGATCTAAAATAATGTTTTTTTTTTAAAACAATGAATGAAATTTCAAAAAATGAAAATAATGAAATAACAAATTTTTCACTACAATTTTTTTTCTGTTTAAAAACTAATGGCTTTATAATATTAGTATGGTTTAAAATGAACCTTTTGACTTATATACTTACCAGCCATTTAGAGATGATGTTAAAAATAATTTTATATAAAATGCAATGCTTCCTTTTTATGAATGCAATATTGCCTAAATTTATTTTTTAACATGTCGCCATAAGTGTTAGCAATGTTTGGACTGGCATAATAATGCAAAGCAGTTTGTACTTATTAGAAAAATGTAGATCTGTTTCAACTAGTCAAAATATTATTATAAAAAGAATATGTATTTACATGTTAATTATTTAGATATTATATTGTTTTTTTTATTACCCATTACCTGGATCAACAAACTATTTTATAGCTTTGGATTGTAGCCATACTTTATTTTTATAAATTCAGAGTTATTTTTTTAAAAATAAATTATTTTTAAAACATATTTATTATTTAGGTTTAGGTGTCCTAAGACAGATTTCAATGATGGAAAAGACATAGCAGCAACCTGCACCAGACTACCAACATAATGTACATGTGTAGATATATCGCATTTGTGATGCGTATTATCAATAATTAAAATCTCTCATAATTTACTGATTATTGTCTTATTTTAAGAAAAATTACATAATTCAAAATTTCACTATTTTCAAAAGATGCAGTAAAAGCTTTTTTTCTTAAGTAAAATCCTTTGTTTCTTTGTGCAGTGTTTTAGAACTTATAACTGAAGATATGTTTCTATCTAATAATATTTAATACTAACATTTGTTTTTCTGGTAAATACTATTTACCATTTGTCTTTTACTTGCTTTCTATGTAGTGGTCTCTTCTTTTTCTATTTTAAGTTATGTCGTTTTTCATAAGGGGGGGATTTTGCAGAATTTGACACTTATATGAGAACACATTTTAGAATGAAATGGTAATAAACTCATAGAGTTTTATAGTACGAATGCAAGAAGTTTGCAAGGAAAAGTCTATTCCCCAATTTCTTGAAAGTGAATATGAAAACTTTTGATATCATGGTTTTACTAATATTTATTTTTAGGTGGGCATAATTTTATCAGCGCTGGGATTGAATATATAATTTAGTTTACGAAACAATTAACAACGAAATGAAATACCTATAAATAAAAATGAATGAAAATTATATTATCAACATTCCATATCGCTCCTTAACTGTCCAAGATAACCATCTTGTGCCAAATTACCCAAAACCCCTCTGGCTTTGTTGGGCCAAGTCATTGAAAGGGTCGTGACCTGGGAGCGTGCATGACAGAAAACGGCAGCTCTCAGAAAGAACTGGGAGTGCGGCTTGAATTAGGGGGCGCCGCATTTAACAGTGCCTGTAGGTCGGATATTATATTATATATTATTATGTTTACTATGACTTTTTTCGTATCCCTGGAGGCCTGCGTTAAATTATCATTAAATTTTTTATTGTTGCTTTGCTCCCTTTCTTCCTAATTTACATAACATAAAAATATTATTGGATTTTTTTGTTTAGTGACTTTTCCCCAAAAGACATATTACATTCATTTTATAGATCGTCAATCATAAATTGATTTTTGGTTATGTTATGAACAAGGTAGAGAGCTAGTCTATTCTGCTGCGTAACTATACAAACATAGTTATTATATTAGCATTTTATATATTTAAGTTTATAATTATTTTAATTATGCAACAAATACGTAGTCTCTACTTATCTAAAAACGACATTTTTAATTCAGTCAATATAGTTAAGAATTCTTTATATTATTATTAATGCACGTTAATACCAAAGATTTTTTTGTAGATGTAAGTTTTATCCATTAAATAAATGTCTATTACCAAAGTTATTTACGTTATCCTGCATTCTATAAAACATTCCATTTGATAAGTTTCTTGATTTATATTATGCGAATCAGGGGTTTTTTCTAAAAGGATCTTAAATACAAAAAATGTATTAGAAATAATGCACAAGCTTCAGCTTATGGTGGCGTGAAAAAAATATAATAGTGAAAATACATTAGCGGCTTTTCGTACACAGATTGGACCATGAGGTACAAGATGTACCAGGCTGATCCGTGCGCAGATATGTACGAACGGCTTTCCGAACCTTTCGATTTTCCCGCGGTCCAATATGTATGTGTAAAGGCAGCAAATGTGTGCATTTAAAATTATTTAATATAGATAATCTAATCTGATTTATATTTTTTATTGACATTACTTGGTGGAATTCCATGATTAAATTTTTAATATATAACTAATTAAAGTTAAATAAAAAATACTTGGTACACTTTCCACTTTTATTAACGGGCATCTTCAGACTGGTTACAGGGTGAAAGCGCTAACTGGTCGAAATAAATAAAAGTGGAAGTGTACCAAGTATTTGTTATTTAACTTTAATTAGTTATATATTAAAAATTTGATAATCTAATCGTTAATAAACCCCCCAAATACTGATGTGCCAACACCGAAAATAATACGCCAATAACTGACTGTTGATGGAAAAAAACTTCTTTCGCTGGAGAAATTTTCAAGGAGGTTGAACTATAATAATAATAATGAAGAAAATAAACAAAGATATTTAAGGTTAAATTTAATCACGGCAATGAATTAATTCGGCACGGGTTACCCCCCAGTAGGGACAAATTTATTTAACCATTTTATATGATTTATTTGATAATAAATCAATAAATAAAGGAAATGAATCATAACAACACAGGAATTAATATAAAAATTGTATAAATTTTTATGCACTGTCCAATTAATGTATTTGAAACGGGTTGTGGTCTAGTGGTAGATTCGAAGACTCCGGATTGGAATCTCTAGGTTCGAATCCCACTCTAGCACAACTTGTTTCCTGCTTTCTGGCACAGTTATTTCCGACTATTTGAAAGCAGCCCGTAAATTAAAATATTTGAGTAAGTATATAATAAGAACTTAAATGTTTCTTTTTAATTATAAAAAAAAAAAAAAAATCTCTAATGCTGACAGTTAAATTTCGAATAACGGTTTTCGGAGAAATCATTTAACTCTTTTATGTCATGTTTAAGTGAAATGTTCTCGGTGTCGGCACACCTTTGCTCCCAAAACACAAATGTTATCATTGTGGACTTGTAATGCATTACGGTATTATGTAAAATATAATAATCAGTAAAGCAAAATACATAATATTTATTAGATTATAGTCATTATTGCAATATAAGTCCACAACCGAGAATAAATTGTTTATTTTTATTGTTAAGGTGTGTAAAGTATCCTGTAATACAAAAATATATTGTCTAAAATGTTTAATAAAGAAATCACCAATATTTATGTATTTTTATTTTTTGTGGTGAAAAATAAATACCTAACTGGCCAGAGCCAAACTTTCGCTGGAGCTGGCGGCCGATCGCTTGGCCTGGAGGCAGTTTGTGGAATCCATATGGATATAATATATGGATTCTACTTTTTTTTTATATAGCTTGAAAATTGGCAACATCATTGGTGTTTTATATAGCTTGAAAATTGGCAACATCATCAAACATATTGTTGCATTAGCATGTAACAATATGTTTTAAATTTTAACAGGGAACATAAAAAAATGTTATATTAATAATATTGCAATAATGATTTTCATCAATCAATATACCTAATCAATAATAAAAAGTGTCGTTTGTTTTTATATTTTTAATAACTGTATAATATACATACATTAATGTTAAACCTTCATAATATTATATTAATCACAGTGTTCATTAAAAATAAAGGATTACGTCACAAAAGAAAAAATGTTCATTTCTGCAACAAATTTTGTAAATAATATGATGCTATTTTAAATATATTGAATCAACTTGGTAACCGCAATAGTCCTATTATAATAAAAAAAACAGTTTTTGGGGTTAAAAAACCATTATGACCAACTCAGCCAGCAACACCGCGAGCAACGGGTGGTATGTTATTAGGCCAATGAAAAACAGCCTATCCCTACTCTTGCATATGTCAGACAGATATTATCACTTTAGTTGGTTCTGGAAAGAGGTCGTAAAGTAAGGTAAAATTGACAAACGGCCTTGATGTACAGCCTATTGCAGTTACCACGTCGAAATGACTTTTGATGATTATAGGTACTAACAATAATTATGGTATGCTGGAAATATATAAATAACAAATGTATATTTCAGAATAAATACTAAAAATTCATAAGGCATAATGTTTGTAATCGGACTAAAAACAGTGACTTGAGTCATAAATCATTTAAGTAGACACAATACTGTAAATACTTGGTCTTGCAACATACCGAATATTATGCCTACCTACTTCCTTATAGCTTTAAGTAGTATTTAAGATGGTAAAGATAATAGAATATTTTAAAGGGCTACAACATTGCGATTTTAAAAATTCGAAATAATACATAATCAAAAATAACATTTTGTAAGCGAGTCGTAGTGTTTTATAATACTTTTTTATCATTCAGGTGAGTTGGGTGAGACCAATCTGGCACATCATCAAAATAAATTGTAAAACTCGTCATTTCCAAAATTGTTATTTCCCTCTCTGTAATATTTACATGAAAAATAAGATGTGATGAACACAATAAATATTGACATTGTTTCAATATTGGAAAATAAGGCTTGCCATACGTTTTGTTAATATGGTAAAATGTTCTGTTGTAGGTTATATATATCTGCACCGTTTAGTAGTATACATTTAGAGAACTATCGTGTCAATACGAAATAAACAAATAATTAAAATAAGGATGAGTGTATGAGTTTGTGGGCTTGTTTTATCTAAATAATGATAGTACAAATGAAACTAGGAGAACTTAAAACAATCTAATAAATAAAAGAATAGGTACAGAAAACTTTAAAACATTAATTTTAATATTACTTTTAAAGTAGAGGATACACAGTATTTTTCACAAATACGAGTACAGTTAGAGAAAATATTACTTTGCAAACTTCAAAGAAGATCAACATCTAATCTAACATATAAAAATGTGTAGCTTCTTATCACCGGGTTTGAATAATTTGCCTAGATACAAAATAATAAAAAAGTTACATTATATAAATATATTACAGGGGCTAAGAGAACATTCATACATAGATAATAATAAATATGATGTCTTTAGGAAGTGAACTTGTGTAGCTCAAGGATTGAGTAATTTATTCAAAAGATTGTCATGTTTTTGAATAATCTATTACAATTTAAAGCGATGATTCAAATAATAATACTAAATATATTATCTACTCTCACTCATACAGGTACAAAAAAATTATATAACTAGAAAAAATATAAAAAAAGAGTTTACAGAATTAGAGATTCCACAAATACGTATTTTTAAAATCATATCTTGATAGGAAGATCAAAAACAATTGAGCCTAACGTTTATCAACAAGCGAATTGGGAATTTAACAACCAAATTGAACAGTTTTAATTGAAAAAAAATATATTTCCCTAGAAAAAAATTTGAAATAAATATTTGATTACTTGACTCATGGAAGTCAATTAATATATTAATTTAAGCTTCATAGAGTGCATAGTATGGGTACATAGGCCAAAATTCTTCTTATTTTCACATTGGACGCAATCACCAATGTTGTATTATGTATTAATAATAATATACTAAGCATCCCTAGTGAGCTAATAATGTTTTCTTTTAAGCAATGTTTTAAGTATACAAACATAAGGTACCTGTTTTTATAACATTCATACAAAGAACTGCTTACCTAAAAAGATATTAACAATGAAGTTGATATACATAATATACGAGGATTGAATGCCTTCTTAACGTATTAGATATTACACAATGTACAAATATGAATATTTGTATATTTTATCTACAGAAATATTTTTGCTAATTTACAAATGTAGAGTATGTGTAATCCGTAATGTACTAAGTCAGTCCGACATCAAAAGGATGCATTTAACCAATATTTATTTACATGTGACTCGACAGAAACATATTTCTCTTAGCATAACATAATATGTATATTGTGATGATCCCTTACTCTTGATCGCTGAATTGTAACAGCGCTGTTTTGACTCTGAAAAGAAAACAAATCGAATTACGTAACGCTTATAATGAACAAATTTATGAATCCATTTTGTCTCCGACAGCCATCGGTTGTTTGAATCGGACTCGGACATGAATCTGACTTAGGAAGGCACACACAGGGCAGTGGTTTCCCATCTACACATCATGGGTCATCATTCACTCATTCAAATTATGTATATTTTTTTTTTTTTTTAATTGCGTATTTTTATGAAACTTTGTCATATCTAACCCATTTTTTACAAAAGTGGACATGGTCACGTTGTAATTTCAGGCCTGAGGGATCGATCCCACCTCCACCCGCGACTGTTATTTCGAGTCCTTGGGGAATTTTTGTTGTTGCAAATAGCAGGGCCAAAGATTCCAAGTGAAGTTAAGTCAAGAGGGCGACAGCATCGATCAAGTCAAACGAAAATCATAATGCCGCCACCATTATGATCCCTCGGTATCGAAATACATTTTTCTTTTCTTTGTTAAAGTATTTAAAAATATATAAAAACAAGAATACAATTAATAAAGTCAACAAAATTGCCGTTTAGGCTTAGAACAATACAAATGATATGTAATTTCAGGTCTCCAAATCATCTCAAGGGTTAGTTGCACTTTGCACGTTTATAAGTAACTTACTTGTCGAGCAGCGCGCTGTCAGCTATGGGGACCAGCTGCCTCAGCAAGGTGAGGGCTCCGAGGTCGGCGAGCTTGGCCTGCCTCTCCGCTGCCCCGGGCTCCCCCCTCCACACCAGGTTCCCCAGGGCGAACAGTGCCGCCTCCTGTAGCTTGGATTCCGGGTGCATCTGAACAAATTAAGAGGTTAAAAAATTAATTGATTATAAATCATCAAGATTCACTGCACAGAATGCAAACCAATGAAGTGCCCTATGCACCATTAGGTGTGGATAAGGGAATGTAGTAGTAGTATAAGAGAAGGTGTGTTTTATTCAACATTTTTGGACAAGGCATATAACAATTTTTTCTTGCCATTCATTATTGGAAATACTCGTATAAAGAATTATCTTACAAATTTCTCTCTAATAAGTAGTAAATTGTGATTTCTAACACAAGTATTTTGAATTTCTGTATGACAAGTATCAGCTGTAGCAGGTCAGTATTTTATGATAAGGGGGTGTGGCATTCCATCTTTTCTGCAAACTATTGTAGTAATGGTGTTAGCTAACTTATATTTTTTCTTATTAGTTAGAATCAAAGATTAACATTCACATAAAATTTGTTTATTATCGTACTGATGTTTAGGTATTTTCTTTTCCACTTATGAGAATAGATGTAAAATCGAAACCAAATCACTTACTAAATAATCAACCAACTTTCTTAAAACGTCTTGATTTGCCATAATGTGATCTTTTGCCTTTTCTCCATCGCCGATATTTCCGAGTATACAGAGAGCTTGTTCCTTTACTTCTGCAGGATAATTTCCTTCCAAAACCACTATCACTGCCTGGAATAAACAATACAATAAAATCGATCAACAATAACGTAAAGAATATAAATTCCACTAAATGCTAAAGAACATTTTTGTTGAAATGAATGTTTATAAAATATGTTTATCTCACTGTTTAGACAACTCTTTGGGCTGCTCAGGTACTGCAGTGCATCCAGAATGTTTGCCATGAGATTTTTCAAATTTCATTTTTATTTATTTATTTGTTTCTTTTTCCCTTTCTAAATTATGATTATTTTCGTTTAAAAAAACAAATTACGTTGTATTTTTTTTATATATTTTTGATATGAACCTTAGAGCAAGCCTCTAAGGTTCACCACCTCGTTCGGAATAAAAACATTATTATTTATTATAATTGAATTAATTACTTTTACATTTTTTTTAAATTAACAACCTCCACTCGTATGCGAGTGATTTTGTACTTTTACATTAAACCCTTATAAATTATTAAAACATATAATTAATAAATTTAAGGCAGCCATGAAAAATGATTAATGTTACAACTTACTTGCATAACTTGAGATGAATAATCATTCATAATAGTGTCAATATGTTGGCGCGAGCTTAGCAGATTTCTTAACAATCCCAAGGTTTTCATTATGATACGTGTATCAGAGTCCCCGAGTAATCGGAACATTTGTTCCGTTCCGAGGCAGGATAGTATCCGAGTTTTTACCCTTTGCTCTGCCTAGAATAAAATGTTATTATAAAATATATCCAAGGACAGCAAAAATTCTAAATTAAATAAATCTGTGTATCATAGTCTCAAAGATGATGTTACTAAACTTACTTGGAAAGCCATGTTCATGAGGGCCCAAATTCCATTTAGTCTGAGTGCAGGTTCTGGCCTCCTTGTCAAACCACACAACATTTCAACAGCACCTAATAAACGAAATGTTACAGACTTTATATAATCCAATTATAATCAATAAATTACGGAGCAAAGTGAAAATGTGAATAAAACAAAAAATATTATATTTTCCAAATGAGTCAAGGTATCAAAATTTATGGCTATATGCACAAAAAAAAGATAAAATGGGGTGTATTTAAAAAAAAAATACTTGGATCTAAATGAATACAAAATAAAACCTCAGACATCAATATGTGAGGATGAGTGAATTTATTCATAAAAAGAATAATACTTTAAAGTAACAATGATATTATTTATCACGGCAAATTTGTAAATAAACAGTAAGTTAGTTACAATGAAATACACAATCATGTTGTCAACACCTAAGTTCACATTCCCAACTGAATAAATATGTACATACCATAATTGTCTATTTATTTATTCAATGAATTTCGCAAAATGTTTATAAAAAACGAATATTTGCATTTCATCACGAGTGTGAAATAATTGCAAGATACTTTTAGTTGGCATAAAAAGGGGAAATTGGAGTCTACAGAAAAGTTTGATGTTGAAGTTTACAAACCTTGATCCAGCATAGGTTCTTTGGCAGGAGAAAATTCTAGCAAGAGATTACACAGAGTAGACGATCCCACAGTTAGGAGTTCTGCCTACGCTTATCCGCACCTAATACCCTATTGTACATCTCCACCGCCCTCTACTGCACCAATAATCATGATCCCGCATCATCTGACGCCTGGCCATGAGGAAATGAAGAACATATTTCAGGTTAGTAGGAATCCATTAAATTTCTTGGTTGGTGAGGTATTTGGCTCGCCCTGTGTTACGCTATCACTCGCATAATACTTGTGTAAGGGTTATCTATCCTTTCCCTTTCCTTCCTTCCTTCCTTCCTTATATCTTTAGATAACGTTGATAGCCCTTATATTATTTTTGCACATTGTGACAGTGATAAGATCTTTGAACTAACGAACAGAAATAAAATATTATACCTACTACAATGAACTTAAAATATACATTTTGAATTTCTTTGCCTTTATAACGTGTTTATTATAGGAGTAATAAGTGTATTACCTGAAAAGTGGTTCTCAATTGTTGTACAGATCTAGAAAGGGAATGCAAACACCTCACAGCTGCTAATCTCACCTAAACAAAACATAAACAACAAATTAATATTGCTACAAAACTGCAATCATTCAGAGTGTTAAAAAATTGTTGCATTCATATAATATTAATAAAGTGATAATTTTACATAATATCATCAGATTATTTTAGTTATTCATCAAAAAAGAACGGAGAAGTCAGTGAAGCAATATTGAGATTTTGAAGTCGGAAGTAAGAAATTAAAGAGTCAGAGACAAAAGGTTTTTATATGTTTTTTAGGATAGTTTTATAGATTTAATGTTCCATATATTCACCTCGGGTTCAGAATTAGCCATTCCAGCAACAACTTGCACCATTAGCCCATCTATTTCGATAATCCTTTTCCTAATGTCTTCGTCATTAGCTCCAAGGGAGGCAAAGCACTTGAAGGCCCCCTGTTTGGAAGCCGCAGACTGGCAGGAAACTAATTCTGCTAAGGCGCTTATTAAATGGTTGGATATTGCAGCTAGCCTCTGTAATGATGTGTCCACCTGAAAGCGGGATAAAGTCATGTTGTTTAAGAATCCAGTAGTAACCTCTCGATGCATACAGGCAAAAACCTACTCTAATAGAGTATGGCCCCACGGTTAGGACCTATTTCAACCTTTTAACCCTGAATGTGAAAATAATGTCCAAAAACAGGTAATACTCATTTGCATATTTTCATTGAGCCATAAAAAAAATTCATACAGCTGGTAAAATACTTATTTTTTCTTCTAATATTTCATTACTTATCAACTACTTATGTTTTTATACTACCCTTAATACTTATTAATAACATATACTTAACACATTTTCTAAAAGAAATTTAAACTCTTCGAGCATTTAATTTCAACTGGCAATTCTTCCGTTTTTTTCAAATTTATTTTTACAGTTTTTTAAGCAGTATCAAAATGAATAATGTGGTTATTTGCATGACTAATTAATCAAATCAACATCATCAGCTTTTCTGAGGTCAATAGTTTAGATTGCCAGTGCTAGAGTACTGAACTCTACAAATTAATGACATTTTCATTTCACTTTGTAAGTCAGTATGAACATTTTTGAGAGCAGTCTAGTATTTGAAATAAACAGAAATTTTAAATTCCAAACATTATATAATTATATATATTTTCCACAATAGGTACACAAATATGTTAAAAATCATTTCTGGATTTTAGTTTCTATTAGTACAATGCTTTATTTTGTGTAAGTTGTTTCGCCTTGTCGGGGAATATTAAAACTAAAATCTAATTGAATGTTTAACATTATACTATGGATTTGTATAAAACAAATGCCAAGTCAATTGATAAAATACCTCTGCTAAGTACGCTAATGTTTCAGCTGCTGTTGCTCTGATTTCGTCCGGCATATCCTTGGTGCAAAGTCGTGCTAAGCAGGGTAACGCGCCAAATACCACTCTGGAAATAAATCACAGTGTATAGATGAGTTCAGAAAGAACTGGGAGTGCGGCTTGGAGTAGCGGGCGCCACATTCAACAGTATGAAAGCTGTCTGGAGATCGGATATCTACTTGGTTAAAACAAAATGGCCGCCTTTATAACTCCTACGTCACACCTGTTCTCCTCTATGGCTGCGAATCGTGGCACCTAACCAGGGCCCAAGACAGCAGACTTATGAGTTTTGAGAATAGGTGTCTTAGAAGAATTTTAGGTGTGCAGTGGTTTGACTTTGTAAGGAACACAGAGGTGAGGCAACGGACACAGCAACCCTTGGTGTCTACTGTCATCCGGCGAAGGCGTTTTGGCTGGCTAGGCCATATACTATGTATGCCTCCCGAGATCCTTAACCATGCTTGCCTATTTTACAAGGCATCAGGTTCTCGGCGTCCTGGTCGTCCACTGTTGACAATTCGTCGGCAGTTTGCGTCAGAGCTGCGGGACGTGGACTTGACTTGGGAGGATGCACGAGAGCTGGCGGCCGATCGCTTGGCCTGGAGGCAGTTTGTGGATTCCATATGCTCCAAATAGAGAGCGGATATGGTATGATGATGATGATGATGTATAGATAAACATAGACGTGAATGGACTCCATTCAGATATGGCGACAATGTAATCACAACATTGTCATGGTGTAATTCTACCTGTTGTCATCTGGTGGTAGCGCCCCCGCTCTGTGTATAAAGGTGATGCAGCGAGCAGCTCCCATGGCAACAGCCAAGGGTTTGTCTCTCGACAGCAACACAGAAAGTAGCTCAGGTATTGTTTTATCGCCATGCCTGAAAACGTTACATCAGACATTGTAGACAAGAATCAGTTTGTTAAGTAGGAGAAAAATCTAAATTTAAAGTCATGGGATTAACCTTAAATAGGCAACAGGGGTTACCTGTCAACCCAATATTTGAGAAGTTAAATATTTTTTTCTTAAGACTTTCTAGTAGTGGGGTGGTGGTTAACCCCGGTCTACCAGAGAAAAGTATAAAAAACTAAAAGATTGACAAAGGTAAAAAAAACTCGTCCAGTAAATTTTGGAAATATTAATATTATATTTTATTATATAATTGCAAATATTATACAATTACAAACATCACCCCTGCAAAAAAAATGTAACAAATTAACATACTTTACGGATATCACATCGATAAATATCACATTGATAAAAAGCCATAAAAAGGCCATGATCTTGATTTTTTAATAGATGCTCAAATCAATTAGGACGGTGAATAAAATGTTGAATAGGACAATTAAATAAAAAAAACATCATTTTTCCCCAAGTTAAGGAATGTGATTTTCAAAGGTAAAATGTGACAAATAAAACACCTGTTTTACTGGACCATTGCAGATCATAACATTTTCTTCAACAAAACACTTATAAAACATTAATAAAAACAACCTAGTTTCTGACCAGAATGATAGCAAAAAAATATTAAATGAATAAAGCTTTCATTCAGGTTTACAAAAGAAATATGTACTTTTTAAAGAGCTGCATCTCTCTCAAACCAGGTTTAGACCAGGTTTCTTACCAGGTTTCCACAGCCGTCTGCGAGACTTGCGCGTTCTCAAAGCACATGGCGGCAAGCCAGTCCAGAGTAGGCAGGGTGAGGGGCGAAGGGTCGGCGGGCGGGGGGCGTGCCAGCAGGGCTGCGACGGCCTCGCACGCGCCCCCCGCTGCCAGCGCCCCCTGCTCCCCGGGCCCTGTGCACCACACGGACAGCAGCCGCGCAACGCATGACTTGCCAACCAGCGTGCCCGTCTTGGCTACACCTGAAATATTTCGTAATTGATCAAATAAAAATTATCGATGCTGCACTTGGTGAACCAGTACAATGCCCTATGCCGGATGTCGATAAGTGAAATAGAAGGAAGAAAAGTTATGCAATCCCTTTCTTTTACTTTATGGGTGCTGACGACTTATTTATTTATTTTATTTTATTGTTTTTACGCCCATAGGGCTTTTTACATAGACATTTTTCAATGATTACACAGTAGGTAGCTATTCATTACCGCCAGAGATGGCATCCAGACACTGTTCCCCTAAAATGCACTAGATTTGTGTTAAAAAAACATTAATATTGTTGGTATACTTGTTGGCCAGTGCGTGCATTCTTCGTATCGGTGAGTTAGCACTGTAATTGGTCGATGATTAGCTACAGTAAATAGTGCATTACTACGGGTAACTCGACCGGGGCACTCATATACTAATTAAATTTGTTAGTTGACAACAATCAAACATAGATTTTAATACTTTGAACAGAAAGAGCAAATCATTTAATATTCTTCTATTTTCTAATGTTTGTATATTCAAAAAGTTATTTAAAAAGTTATAATTTATGTTTACAATGGGAATATTTAATTTAAAATTAATAAAGCTCAAAAATTTATGTTGGACTCTTTCAATGTTCTTTACGTGAACCCTGTAATAAGGAGACCAAATGACCGAGTTATATTCAAGCTGACTTCTACTAAAGCAATATACAAAATTTTCATAGTTTTCATAGATTTGAATTTTTTTTTGTACTCAGTAAAAATCCCAATGTTCTCATACTTTTATTAACTATGTTTTGAATATGATTAACGAAGCATAATTTTTCATTGAACAGGATTCCTAGGTCTGACATCTCTGACTTATATGTGAGTCGTCCTACACTTGCAAGTGAAGTTTCTTCTACGATAATTATTAACAAAAAACATACTGGCTAGTATCGGTGAAACTCATACTCTAAAAAATCTCGAATCTTCACACTACTGACATCTTTTGACATCTCTTCAAAATAGTGTTCCCAGCAGATTTGATAAAATCTGAAAGACAAGCCGGAATTCTGATTTAATCGTCGGCAGTTTTAAATCTTCCCACGTGACCCTTCTACCGACTCAACTAAAGCCATTTTTGTTTAGATAAGCAGAGGCCTGCAACGACACATAATTAAAATATCCTTTGCTTTTTGTGAAATAGTATAACCGTAATATAAAGGTTCTAATTAATTACCTGAGCCGTAAATACTGATCGTCTTAAACTTTTGTCAACGGAAAAAGTCAGAGCTGGGATGCCACAAAACTATGTATGCAATATTTTTTTTAAATTATGAAATTTTTTAAAAAATGTATAAGAAATTCCATTTTTTGATGGACCTTTGTGATAAATAAACTTATAAATTATCATTATCTCATGTCCACTCCTATGTGGGGCATATGGATTTCACAAAGGCATTAGACATATATGTAAGAATTATATTATTATACTAGTTTATTACAAAGTTTTTTTTTTGTAAAAAAAGTCGAATCATCTGGAGCCAAATTGACATTCTGTTTTACCATCCTTTTTTTAAATGTGGAATTCATAATTTTCATATAAAAAAAAAACAATCCAGCATGTTTTTAATTAATATTAATATACACAATATTTTGAATGCATACGAGCAAAAATATATTTCGTAACAAAAAATAAACATAATTTAAAATATGCAAAAATGTATTTTGCCGGTGAAATTGTTATTGTCGGTTTTCGGACTCTTCTGAACATTTTGACTTATACTAACTTGTGATATTATGAAACCATAACCCGATACTCACTCAGCAAGTGTGCCAAGAGCTGCGGGTCCCTGTGGATGAGGCTGGAGGGGGCGGGAGGGTGCAGAAACACGGAGCGCAGGGCGCACAGGCAGGCCTCGGACAGGCGCGGCGGGGGCGGTGGAGCAGGGGGCGCGGGGCGCAGCACCTCCACCAGCACCCCCACCACGCCCAGCTCCACCAGGGAGCTCACATGCTCCGCCGTACCCTTCGCCAGCGAACCTGACGGGAGAATTAATGTGTACGACTTATTTATTATTCACAAGGTATAAAAATGTTTTGTTCTATTTTATTTGAGATACAAACAGATCACAACACAAATCAGCATGAATACTATACTGCAATAAGTTTTAATTTGTTGAATGAATTGAGGATATCACGTTAGAGCTCACACCGACTGCCACATTTCTGTCTAAGAAACATGTTTCTATCTCTTCCCAATGTCGAGATTAATAAATTTTTTTAAATCCCATTTTAACTAATCAGTACCAAAATAAAGTCTCATTTTTGCGATTTCCCAAAGGACAACCTTTTTTAGTTAGTGCAGTTAAGTATTCTTGATGCGAGATGTACAGATAGTATAACATTTCGTCATTGTCAGATATTTATGCAAAACTAATTTTTTTAGTTTTTTAATAATTTTATAATTTGATTCTCTTTTCTTTTCAAAAATGCCAATAAACAATACTCATCCAGGATCGGCACTCGTTCGAAAGTAAAGTCGTTTTTTCATTATGTTCTTTAAACCGAGAACACTTTAATAAATAAACACATTTTGATACATAAATTTGCACCAAATTATTGATCTGGTCTGCTGGTTTTCAGAATTGCATCATCACAAAATAGGAATTAATGTGCATTACTCAATATTGCAATGTCAGTGTAATTTTAAATAATGGTGATTGTTAAATTTGTATTGCGTAATATTGATACAGTTTTCATAAACGTGAAAGTATCTACATCAACATGTTACATGAAAAATAATGAAACAGTACTTTGACACAATCAAAATATGATGGAAAGTTGACATGTGAAATGTTTTATTTTTAGAAAAATAAGACTTATTTATGAATCACGGCGCATATAGTAATATAAACTGCAAGAATAGATAAATAGATTACCTATAGTCACAGCACATTCCAATCTGATGGATTCATCTACTGATTGATCTGACAGCAGTTGGATTAACCGAGGAACAATTCCTTGCTGAATTACTGAACCCTTCTGTCTGTTGCTCCCAATTACAGAATTCTTTAAAGATACCAGTGCTTGAGAACATTTTTCCAAATCAGAGGAGAAAATTTCATCGACGTAAGAGCGGGAAATTCTCAATATCCTGCCGGTTGACAAAAATTTAAGGTTATCAACATATATTCCGAAAATTACACTGTGTATTCACAACATATCGTACCAAATAACTTACCATGAAACTTGCAAAAGGTTGCATTAGGGATATCATGGAATATTATATAAAATAACAGAGGTTTCCCTTAATTTGCGTAATACGCGGAAGGGCTGTCACGAAAGTTTCGGGATATTTTCCACAATTTGGCAGGAACATGAAATGTGACGCAAGTGACGCAGTTGGCACCGTGCGATTTGCGCGTTTCGTTTTGAAGCGTGTATTAAAATAATAATGTAAGCAACTCGAAAAATAATAATTTATAAGTGGGGTATGTTGTACACAATATATATTTTTTTACAAAATTTCCATTGTAAATTACTTTCTTTCTGGTTTTCTTGATTTACACTTCAAAAAAGGGATGTTATGATTTTTCTGCTTTCATTCCTGAAAATCAATTTTATTTAAATAAAGTCTTAAGATATTGTAGACAAAATAAACTTTGTACACCTCAAGTATTTTGTTGATGACAACACCATAGAAGGTAAGAATTTTATAACTTTTTCTCTGGTCATTTATAAATTGACAAATTAAGAATTGACAGCTGCTTTTATTGTTTTCCTCAGACTATAAAATGCTATTTATTACTTTTCTTTTGAAATGGTTTTAGTATTGAGATTAATGTAACACTGCAATAATTTTATTTCCAACGCACTTGCAATGGCTGACTCAGGAGTAGAAACTGGAAATGACAGCGATAATTCAATCACTTTCGACTCTCACAAGGGCGAAATGAGATTTGTCCCTCCTGTATTATTTCCTGCTAGTCAAACAGTTGAGGTATATACATTTAAAAGTTTTCCTGATTCAAAAATATCTAGAGATAAGCTGAAATTGCATCATCCGCATCACCTAAAGGCGTCAAGACAGTCGCCGTACGGAGCGCATTAAACAGCTCTAAAAATAAAAAGCTTAGGTTTGCGGCTGCTACTAACAATTTAGAATTACTTCAAAAACTGCTAGAAGATGGCGCTGATCCTAACACTTCTGACGAGCACAGAAGGAGTCCGTTACACATTGCCGCGTGTCGAGGGTACAAGGACATCATCCACTGCCTCATTACTTACGGTGCCGACCCAAATATAAGAGACTCTCTGGGGAATACTCCTCTTCACCTGGCCGCTTGCACCAGCCATATTCCGGTTGTGATAGAACTGCTGGATGCAGGAACTGATGTCTCTTCTCACGACAAGCACGGCAGGAATCCCATTCAACTCGCTCAGAGCAAACTGAAGCTGATTCAGCTCCGCCCGCCGGGAGTTGGCGCGGCCGCCGAGACTGACAAACTGAAGTTCGAGATTCAGATGGTTGTGCAGATGATGCTCAAGTTCCTCCACGTGCAGAAGGCGGACATAAGTGACATAGAAGCCGTGAGGGAGAGGCTAGAGAGAGTTAGTACGAGGGAGCAGGTAGATAGTGAAGTTCAGTGCTTACTCAACAGTTTAAACACGCTCAATTTATCACATTAAAACTAAATCAACCCATCAATTATTATCGTAATTTAACAAAAAACAAATTTGGAATTGTGATATTTTATATATGTTTCCTATTCGGCAAGACTATGAATACTTACAATGAATTTTAAGAATATTTGTAGCACTAAGCACCAAGGAACAGAACTGCAAGAATTATTAGTCGTTACATGAATCCTGTTTTAAGGCAGGAATTAACTCGGCCGACGCTGGCGACTATCTCTCTCGCCATCTCTCTGACTTTTATTGTATAAACTTCTTAAAATCTATCACCTCCATCAATGGTGGCATGATTGCGGCCACTTTAATAGAATTGAAATCAATTTCAATTAACCTAACAAAAAAAAAATTTGAATATTTTTTTTGGTATGAATTCTCAATGTTATTAGTGTTTTATACAATTAAAGCGGTCTAGAACATTTCCATACAATAATATATTAGGTATGATTAAATATTGTATTTGTATTGTGAACTTGTTTATTAGTTGAAAATAAAAAGTGAAGAATTTACCACTAAATATTTGGTTATATAAGTAGTTTTTAGGATATATAATTATTACTATTATTTAGTAAATTCAAAATCCATTATGTACAATTTAAGTAGTTTAAACAAATATATATTTATAAGGTAAATAATCGTAATATGGCAGATCTGCTTTGAATGTTATGTATTTTGATATTTTGCCGAACGAGTTTTTTTTTCTACAACTAAACTACAAAAGTACCATTTTGTTTTGAAATTTATATCAGTGTTCGTAGGTTTTCACGGCCTTCAGAATACAGATAGTGTTTTTCTGGGTTATTATGCCGTGTTTGTGGGCTTTGTGTTGCCGACGTTTCGGAGCACATTGCAGTGTCCATCTTCAGGGCTGAATGTATGAGTGTAGTTTTTAGTGTGTTTTAATTGTGAGGAATTTGTACCGTGTCGCAGTCGGGCATGTGCTCCGAAACGTCGGCAACACAAAGCCCACAAACACGGCATAATAACCCAGAAAAACACTATCTGTATTTATATCAGTGCTGTAAAAAACATTTTTTTTTCAAACCAAATATGTATAAAGTTGAATAAATTATTATTTTTAAATTGTATCCACTCCAGCTCGTAATTCAATTTTGATTTTGATCTGGTAATTTTTTTCAAAGTCAGTTAAAGTGGACAGACTCCTGAGTCGGAATCCGACTCCGACTCCTTAATTGCTTTTAACTCTGACTTCACAGCCCTGGAAAAGTCAGTTAAAGCGGACAGACTCCCGAGTCGGAATCCGACTCCGACTCCTTAATTGCTTTTAACTCTGACTTCACAGCCCTGGAAAAGTCAGTTAAAGCGGACAGACTCCCGAGTCGGAATCCGACTCCGACTCCTTAATTGCTTTCAACTCTGACTTCACAGCCCTGGAAAAACACAGAATATCATAATTGTCTCGTTAAATCAATTTTTTTAATTTTTTTTAATAGATGATAAATGTATCGTTTCATAAGTTACAAAAGATAAACTAGAAAAATAGCTGTCTGCAATAAAAATAATGCGGATTTAAAAATATTATTATTAAAACATTTCATCTGTTTAAGTTAATAGTCTGTAACAGCAATGTAGGCAGGAATAATCATTATAAAATACCTACATATATGTTTATTTCATTCCATGTCATTATTTTTTAAACTTGATATTCTCAGTTTTGTCTTACGTGTAATCTGTCTCCATTGTATTTTTACTTTCCATGTATTTTGATTTTCTTCGCCCTTCATTATTGTAGCAAGTTTACTTTCACTTGCTATCTTTATATAGCGCTGCTTTACTTTTTTTCACAATCTTTATTCAAGAAAAAATATACTTTTATAAGTATTGTATTGCAAACATGTTTTTTGAACATATTATATAAATTAATAACAATTAGTTATACTTCTGTTTTGTAAGGCTAACTTGCCAAAGAAGAAGAAAATCTTGTGCTTGGCAAGTAGTGACATTATCATTTTCATTTTTAAAAAAAAAACATATTGTAAAATGAGTGCTATAAAATGATTTTGAATAAGATTATTTGTTATGTTTATTAGGTTAAATGTGGGATTGTTTGAATCCATAATAAATTTATTGATTAAAAATGATTATTTACAAACTGATCATTGTTTTATTAATTTTCCTTGTTTCTATGACTAAGAATATCGGCTGGAAACAGGAGAGGATTTCTTGGTCCACAGTCCACATAACGTAGGAGTGAATGTGACAAAGAGAAAAAAGAATCCAACTTCAATAAATGATGAATTTTTATAGGTGCCTTGAGGGGTGGACAAAATGAAATAGATAATAAGATAATAGAGGCGCATGATGTCACCCACCTTTGAAACCTGAAGAACATTGATAAGTTAATTATAAATATCTGTTGGTAAAACTTGATTTACTAATCAGGTAATACATTTTGTACCAAATATCCAATAGGCTTCTTCCATGATATTTTGTTTTTTTTTTAAAATACGATGATGCCAATACAATTTTTTTTCAATTTCAAGAAACTAAGATGAAGACAGAATTACGGGATGTAGACCTGACTTGGGAGGATGTACAGGAACTGTTGGCAGATCGCTTGGCTTGGAGGCAGTTTATGGAATCCATATGCTCCACATGATATGATAAAAAATTAAATAAACAGAATTAAGTGGGTGACATGTTGTACAGCAGGGTAAAACGTTTATTTTGATCTATAGGTATACCAATCTACATAATAAGTGATATGATAACTATTAAAAAACTGAAAATATAAATACCAACGGATTACTTTCAAAAATATGTCACATTAATTTATCTTTACGTTGGCGGCCTCCGTAGCGTAATGGCTAAGACGCTGGACTCACGATACAGAGGTTCCGGGTTCGATTCCCGGTGAGAACACAAAAATTAATTTAAAAAAAGTGATTTTTCTCAAGCCTGGGTGTTTGTGGCGTTGTTTCCCCTCTGTAATTGGGCCTCCTGGCCTGTTGAGGTGGTTAAATAAATAAATAAATTTACATTTTAAAGTTTTCCAAACTCCAAGCTCAAAAGTTTTTTAAAAGTTTGAGCTAGAAATTAAAAACTGAATTCTTTATAAATACCTACATTTAACCGTACATAATAATGTACTGCATCTTCAGCATATTCTCTGTGATGTCACATATGGTGTAAGCATACAACGTATATGGGCGAACATGAGCCGTTAAAAAATTATCAGTTTTTAAAACAGAATATTATCAATGAAGATGCAACTTTTTGATATTGTGTCATACATCATTGGAATTGTAAAAATACGCTCTAAATCATTTATGATATCAAACGTTATAAACAAATGTTTTTCAAACCAGCCCTAAATGTCATGGTTGCGTATTTAATATGTCTAGTTTCTGCTAAGCATAGCAGTTGATTTCTGGAAATTGTGATTAAAATAAATAAAAAAGACTTAATTATAATGCAGCAGGTTTTTATTTCTCATTAACATGTAATATAAATTATTTATTTCCATTACCTACTATTATAGTATTATTATACACATACTTTAAACACAATGACAACCGTATAAAAAATTAGTTTTAATGTGAAAAAAAAAACATATAGATAACCCTTTTAGATGCTAATAAAGGAATGATGATACCATTATTTTGCCTATTCAGGCAACTTTTAAAAGCGATCAAGTGTAAGTTTAAGATCGTAACATTTTTTTTTGCTTTGGTTACTTCATATACCATATTTAATAAACAAAATTTTTTAAACCTATAAAATGTATTCATATATGATGGTATTGGCACTACCGTCTCACACCTCAACTGCGATTAGTTTTAAAAGAAGCTAAAATGATTAAAATTAGATCTTCAAACTCACACTATTTGTCATCCATAAATAATAAAAACATTTTTACTACAAAAATTTAGTAAAAAATTATTTATAAAAAAATATTTTCAAAATATTGAAGTGAGATGTTGTTATAATAAGTTGGATGTAATAAAAAATTATTGTAAACAATTTTCCATTATTACTTTATTTTGGAAAAAATTAGTAAAATAGTGTTTATTTTTAGGTCAGACATCATTGTAGATTTTGACACCCTAGAAATGTAATTTTTGTAAATCTACGTACACACTTAGTTGCCACACTCCATCGCTGCTTCGAACTCCTCTAGTCATCTCTTTCTATCACACTGATATTTATCGAAAGTACTTTTCTTAAATCTGCGGTGGTGTGGTGGCAGCCATATGTGTAGGCAGCTTAACACAGGAGGCACATGAATTTGTTTAAATTGGCAAAACGGAAAAAAACTTTCTGTGTATAATATTAATAATAACAATATACGTTTATGAAGGTACATATTTACAAATATAATTTTATAATAAATAGATTAAACAAGAGAATAAATAATTTTAGGCCCTAAATATATATTTCAAATCAGTAATTTTTATTTTATCAAATACAAAGTAAAATCTTTCTTCTCAACTTAAATTTACATTATTTCATCACAATCAAATAATATATTATCAATTTTTTTTGTCTATAATTATATTGAGGGTTGGTTGTAAGATATTGTTTATGTGCAATAAGCCTCTTGTACTTAAAATTGTAATAATTGTACATAAAGTTTCAAATTAATAAATCACAACTGTGATGTTTAGGATTATTGCAAAATCATGTTGATTAGCTGTTTGAAGAGAACTGATGTGTTTTGGATGACAAATGATCTATCTAGGTATTAATAAATTTCGTTCCTTCTACAGGAATCTTAAATTTGGCACATCATTCATCTCTCCACTATTTCAAAATTATGTAATTTAACCCGTTGACTGCCTTTAAATTTTGGATAGCATAGAAAAAAATGTCGACCAAGATGATCCAGATTAATCACTCATTTTAGATGTATAGTATAAAATTTATAAGAGTATAAACTTCATTTATCACGCTACAACAACAACAGACAACAGCTCACCCCGATCACTGCAGAAATACTTTCCGATACAAAATTTGTTGAATCAGAAACCCCAGACTTACTTCCTGCCATTTTAAATTGTGTTCTAAGGAGTACATAAAACAAGCAAAACTATACATTGCCAATTGTAAAACTGCTTGGAATTTTTTTAATCATATAACATTACATGTGGCCAAATTTATTTGAATGCCAATATAAATAAATAGTGTATGTAATTTATTTTGCAAATATTTTTTAGCGGGGAACATGTGGGTGAACTGGATATGAATATACTTAAGTTTCTTAATTAATAACTTATGGGAGAATGCCTTATTTACATATATTTATTTTTAAAAATTTAAACTATGTCTTTCTTTTCATTATTTTATGAAAATGTCTCCATCACTAAATAAACAATATATTATTTAAGTACTTGCGCTTAACTCGACCAATTGTCTTTTTCTGCTGCTTGTTAAGAAAAGGGGAGAAAATCGAATTTCAAGAAAGTATGTATAAACTTCATATCAGAGCAGAGCTGTGAGAATTTTTTTAAATGCTAGGTTTTTTAAAATATAAGTAGGTATGGCAATCAAAAATTAAATCAATTCACTTTAAAAGCCCAGAAACTTTACGCAAATTAAAAATAAAACACACATTTTAACTCATCATTAATACAATTTTATAATCAGCAAACTTATTGTATAAGTTATGATTATACCAATCAGGAAAGGCTTTTTCTTGGACTTTAAGTAGATTTTAAACACCAGAGTTAATCTATTGTAAACATTACATTTTTCTTGGTAAAACTTTTTTAAATAGTAAAATAATGTTGCATTGCTTGTAATCACAGAAACATACCTCAAAGCTTATTTTAAAAAACATTCCACAGACAGTAAAATTAAAAATCTAATGGACTTTTACATTTTAAGCCTAGCGTTTATCTACCAATCTATTTTATCCATAATATGATTAAATTTGTATCAACCTTCTTAAACATTATAGTGGTAACCCATTACCATAATATAATTATTATTGCGTAACTATGTAAAGGTAGGAAAATACCAGTACTTGATAAAGTTATTCAAGAAAAGAAATCTTTCTTCATTATTATTTACGGAATGTTTTAGTATCACAGCCTCCTAAAAGAGCGAGCCATATTTCTCATGTATTTGTTTAGACCATTTTGCATAATACATATTGCTATTTCAAAACAAAAATTATTATAGTTGAGCCTCTTTTAGATCCGAAAAACTATCCTTTAATGCATTTAATGACAAAATTACTTACTTTAAATAAATACAAGATATTTTTATTCTAAAAATCTTTTTTATTTTTAACTGTGCTTTACTTTTATCCAAAAATCCCATTAAATCAGCATTCAAAACACCATTTCATGGGAAACCATACATGCAGGAACCAATACACTAGGAAAATACACTGTTTGTATTGAATTTAAAAAAATGTTAATTGGAAATAGTATAATAGCGTAATTTCGCTTACTATTTATAGTATTATGTAATTAGTACAATTTAGGTATGTAATATTTATTGTTAGTACATTAGCAACTCTATATATAATAAAGGAATCATTAATTATAAAAAATAATTTATAGACATTATTCTGAATATACTAACTTGATGCCGCCACTACCAAACTTGAAAATAGTTATCAAAAGTAATGAATGATGAATTATTATTAGAATCTCTAAATAAATTAGTCTTGCCGCATGCACGTAGCGATATACTTTTTTTTTAAAGTATGGACGTGCCATATTACAAGTGCAAAAAGTAGATAGTATGGACATCTATGGTGTTATTGGGAAGCTTGCATGAATTAAATAAACAAGATCACTTTTCTAAATCACATTAGTAATACATAGATTGCCATGATTTGGCTGCCAGTAGAACTAAGTAGGTACTTTTTTGTGTTAAATTTGCTACAATATGTATAGCTATTCCACCTGATTCCACCTTGAAAACTATAACCTTAACTAATCTTTAAAAAATGTATCCACAACTACTACACATTGATGACACCCGTAATATTTTATTGGTCCTGATGAAACTTTTCTTGTTTCTGAATTTTATTTGATATAAATACATGGCTAAAAATGCATGGCTGGATTATTTTGTAATATTGTTAATTTATTAAACTTTTTTATGCTAAAACTGTCACATCAACACAGAAGTCTGTGTGCCATTCTACATTATAATTATTACGTATCTATAATTTATATTTTACAATACGATTTAAAGAATTGGGGGTAAATTGTTAAAATTCCAGAGAAAAAATTACGATAAAACTTGAGAAAAGGGTGGTTTAAATTGGATTATGTATTCTTCTCTATTTCAGTCATTTAAGTTTGTACAGTACAAACTCATCATCTATCACAATATCTAGTAAACCAACATCAGGATATGCCTAAAGATATTTTAGTATTCTTGTTAATTATATTCAAAATCTTGTTAAAATTCAAAAATTTTTGGTTTGTGCTGCCAAATAGGAATAAAATATGGACGGTGGAAGGAAAAGACTCACCAAGTGACATAATATGTGCAAAAGAAAATATTACCAAGCGACAATAATATTATGTTAAATAATTTTAGTCCCCCTCGTAGCATAGTAGTAGTGCATTTTGCTACCGTGCATGAGGTCGCGGGTTCGATTCCCGTAGGGGGTCAACATGAAATATTGATTTACAAGTGATTTTCATATTAATATTTCATGTGTGATACCTTGGACTGGTACTGACGCGTATGACTGATCATTTATCATTTAATAAAATGATTAAGAAACACTGCACTTGGTGAACCGATGCAGTCTCCTATGCACCATTGGGTGCAGAGAAGGGAATGTAGTAGTAGTAAAAAATTTACTTTCCACCATCGAAAAAATATATATTTTAGCTAATTTTTGTGAATCTACAAAAATGCAGTGCAATTCTTATAGACTTGTTAATATATAATGGAAACTAATTATTATAAAAGGTGTCCGAACACATTAAGTAAAAACTTATTTTACATATTCAATTTAAGACAATATTATTTCCTGTATGTAAACACTAGAAAACATAAAAAAATATCAGATAAATTAAACCTACGGAGTACGGAATGAAATGGAATATTTTAAAAAAGACTTTTTTCATGGTATCATAAATAATAATAATATCAAATATTTTATTTCAACAACCATAAAAAATACAAATCTTTCTGTAAAAATACATAATTTTATTGCTCAAACAAGAGTTTAGATTTGTACTACTTCCTACCATGTTTGCCATAAGCAAATTTATAAGTTAAATAAATAAATAACATGCTATGATAGACCACAGAAACACACCTAACACACAAAAATTTAACAAAACTAATATACAAAGTAACATTAAAATCAATTTTGACGTACGAAAGTACATGTATATAAGGCAAAGAAAATATTTTAATATACATCAAATAGTTTTTCAAAACCACACCTAACAACTGAATTATTATAAAATAAGAAAGAAATTGATTGCACTTTGTTATATTATCTAACAGGACAATACTGTAATAATAGTCTGTTTAGAATACATTGAATATATTATTTAGCTGTATCTTTAATATTGATTAGTCTCCGATGTAGGCAAGATATGACGCGATACGTATAGAGCTCACATGGGGGAAGGTCAGCGTGGCGGCACCATAAGGCTGACTCGCGCGGGGCACACCTCAGCCTGGATGGGCCCGTAGTCCACCAGCTCCCCGTCCACAGTGAGGTGCGCGGGGTGCGCGGGTTGCGGGTCGGGCTGGATGCGGAAGGCCGTGACGCGGAGCAGGCGGATGGCGCCGTCTCGCGAGGCGCCCTCGGCCGCATGCGCCCCCGTGCCCAGCCCCAGCAGGAAGGCCAGCAGCTGCGCGCGCGTGGCGCGGCCCAGGCACACCAGCAGCCAGATCACGCCGTCGTCCAGCCGCGAGTCGGGCGCCAGCAGGAACTCCTCGCCCAGGTGGCTCTGGTAGCCCGCGTGCACCAGGATGAACTCGCCCGCGATGCACTGCCAGTCGGCGGGCGGGGGCGCCGTGAGCGCGGGCAGGCGCGAGGCGGGCCCGTACACCACGGCGGGCTCGCGGGCGCCGTCGCCGCTCCCGCTCTCCGCCACGCTCATGTAGTCGGAGCCCGCGCTGCTGAAGTACGCGCTCCTCTTGGACGTGGCGGAGTACCACGAGTCCAGGCGCTGGCGGGTCTCGCGGTCGGGGGAGTCTGCGTCCTGGGCGTTGGTGTCCAGGACGAGGCAGCTGGAGTCGCGGCACACCTTGCACTCGTCCCCGAGGCGGAAGCACTCTTCGCAGTCCAGGCCGCCGCCCGCGCTCACGCTGTGCTGCAGGGTGGGGGCGCGCGGGGCAGCGTGGCCCGGGGGCCCGGGGGGCGCGGGCTGGTAGAACACCTTCCCCTTGTAGGTGCGCAGCCCGATGAGCCTGGCTAGAGACCACACGGTGAAGCGCTGCCCCCCGATGACCCGCAGCCGCTCGCTCTCGATATCTATGTCGGACAGGAGGCCCCAACCGATGGAGAGGAATGAGAACATTATCTGCGAACAACAATTTATTTTAATTTTTACACTTTCATCTGAGAGTGAAGCGATTATTTAAAATTCAATAATCGCTTCACTTCACTTCAATTAAACATTCTTACTTTTTATTTAACACGTTAAGAGAACGATAGAAAAATCACAGTTACAATGTACATTTATGTACATTCACTTGGAAAAATAGTCGTTCGCTCGATTATTTCGAGCGACTTTCGAGCAACTTGTTAAACAATTTTTTTATTTAATAAAAATGTTTGCACATATTTATGCACAAGAAGTATGTACATATTATAACGTTTTTTATACACTTTACATAATATAAGGAGTTTTTAAATGCGTTTTAAATATTTTTCATTTGTGTCTACGTCACTGATCGAGAATCACCGTCACGTCTCCAAACGAGAATCGACGCTGAATGCGTCTGAGAATAACTACATACTTTACTATGAAAACGGGTTCAATTATGTATTTCATGTGCTTAGCTTGATTAGGCCGATTTTCCCGGGGCGATTATTCGTTAAACTACATTAACTATACAAATTGCATAGGAAAACTTCACTTTATATGAATAAAATTTGAGATTTGGTTACAATATGCAAAAAAAATTCTAGAAAACATTAGAAAACCACATAGGTATTTCACATACATTGAGTGACACACTACATTATTTACAGCATAAGAAAACATCCAATTTAAAAAAAAATACTTTTTACGTCTGCGACGTGATTTCAAAGCATATAAACTGCATTGAACTAACCAGTAATCAATAATTGAAATAACCCATTCCAACATATTATTTTTCAAAATGAAACCAGGTTAAAAAAAATAAGAACAATCGTTATCATGTACGCGCATCTTATAATACATTTTATCTTCAATCTTTCAGTAGGTTTAGCATAAACTGAAGTCGTTTTAATATCTCGCGAATTATGAAGAAAAAATAGTAGATAGGCACATAAAATAAAATCAGTCAAAGCAATTGCAATCATATAATAATATAATAACTATCATTAGGTCATAGTTTGTAATTCCCAGCCTTCCGCGCAATTCTATGATGCAATCGAAAGAAGATGTAAATTATCTTGCGCTAGTAAGATTTTATTGATATTATTCGTATTTGCTGAAGCTGTAGAAATGTAACGGCTTACTTTTATTTGTAGCTCGCATGTTACGTGGCTTCGGACTAAATCGTAAAGGCAGGTAGAAAGATTTATCGGAGTTAGAGATTATCCAATTAAGTATACAACTATGAGACGACGAATAAGATTTTATTCAAATAATTATTGTTGACTCGTGAATAGTTGATAATAATGTCTAGTAAAATTATCTATCATCAAAAAGATCATCATAATTCCATTTCCGCTCCCTATGTGGAGCATGTGGATTCCGCAAACTGCCTCCAAGCCAAGCGATCGGCCGCTAGTTCCCGTGCATCCTCCCAAGCCGGATCCACGCCCCGTAGTTCCGATATAAACTGCCGACGGATTGTCAACAGAGGACGTCCAGGAATCCGAGAACCTGCCGCCTTGTAAATGGCTCCCGAGAGATGTACACTGTACACAGTATACGGCTCAGCCAGCCGAAACGCCTTCGCCGGATGACAATATTATGTAGATACCAAAGTTTGCTGTGTCTGTTGCCTCGCTTCTGTTTTCTTTGCGTTAATAAACCGTTAGTTGAAAAACAAAATACAACATATTCGAATTACTTTAACACCCCCACCCTATATAGTGCCCACCCCCCTCATTTTTCTTGAAATTATCAATTAACGTACCCCTAGTTTTATATAAATTTTCTCCTTAATCTTTACTTTCCTTTAATCTTAACTTACCCTTCAATATTTTTCTAAATATGGAAACTTTACTGGTCTATTCGCTTATTTTTACTATCATTACAAATGTTACTATTTTAATGTACTCTTTGTTTCCTAAATAAATGAAAATAAAAATAAAATAAAATAAAACACAAATTCGTATTTTTGTCACACATCGTACCCAGTGAGTCGTAAGCCCTGTAAGTTATTTACCTCTCTGAGCATGGACAATCACTACGCTCATCGAATGAAAAAACACTCTGTATTCCTAGGCATCACATTTCCTTTTTTACGAAATCATTCACTGTCCAGGCCGCAAGACTATGGAACGATTTACCACGGGATGTAAAAGATGCGCCCTCCGTATTTGTTTTTAAGAAACGTCTGAAGCATAACTACCTCTCCTCAAACCTCTAAAACAAGCGTCGGCAACCTGCGGCCCGCGGGCCGCATGCGGCCCGCGAGACATCTTGGTGCGGCCCGCGAGATTCTCGCCGCAACGCACATGACGGACGATATTATACACAATCGAGTGAAAGGAAGCTAGCTAAGCCGAGGAGCAGTACTTCAACGATTTTTTTATTTGAGGAAAGAAACTTGTAACTTTATGGAGATGAAAGGAAAGGCAATACACGAATTTTCCAACCACCAGTGGGTTGTAGATCTTGGGTTTTTAACTGATTTGACTGCCGAACTGAATATACTCAATACACGTTTACAGGGGAAAAATAAATTGATATGCAATATTTATTCAGATGTTAAATCATTTGAAATGAAACTAACATTATTTATCAAGCATATCGATGAAAGGAAACTCGATCATTTTCCAAATTGCAAGAAAGCAGTAGAAGAAGCTGGAATAAATTTTGTTTGGCAAAATACTAAAATGAAAAGTTCATTAATGCAACTAAAAACTGAGTTTAAAAACCGGTTTGCTGATTTCAAAAAGATCTCACGTAAGATGGAGATTTTCGAAAACCCCTTTGCAGTAGATATCGGTAATGTACCAAGCGATTTGCAAATCAACGTGATAAATTTGCAAAGTGATAACACACTTAAAATGGCTTTTAAGGAAAAAACTAATTTGGTGGATTTCTATGGGAGTTTGCCTTCTGAAAACTACAAGGATTTAAAAAGGTTTGCTCAGCAAATAATTACTATGTTTGGTAGTACATATATATGTGAACAAACTTTTTCAATTCTGAAATATCGAAAAAACAAACACTGTTCTCGGTTATCGAATTCACATTTAGACGCAATACTACGCGTCTCTACTTCAAAAATGCAAGCTGATATTAAAAAAACTTGCAAGTCAAATACAATCACAAAAATCTCATTGATTTTATTAAATACAATAAATGTCGTTAAAATATACACTTAGCGTTTTATTTTTAAAACTAAAATATTTGTACATAAATATTGTATGTATACCTACTGCAAGTGCGGCCCGCACTGATCCCCATGAAAAATATTTGGCCCTTTTACAACAAAAGGTTGCCGACGCTTGCTCTAAAACATCCTTCATTCATCCTCTTCCCTATCCCTTTCCTTCCTTCCTCTTTTCCATTTCCCCAGTCATATTTTAGTAAGTATATTAATCTTGTAAGTAATGCTATGTAATTTTAAAGCTGTGTCTTTCCACCTATACTCGGTACAATAAAAATCATCACTAAATAACAAACTGAGGGTTGGTGGGAAGATATTGCTTAAAAGTAATAAGCCCGCCCTTGTACTTTTACTATGTAATTGTACATGAAGTTTTAAATAAATAAATAAATAAATAAGTTATTATTAATATCCCAACAGAGACAGAGAAACTCTGGAAACGAATGTGGGTTATCTAGGCGTTTACAGGGCTTATGACCTGTCATTGGCTGGGTTAAGTTAAGATGACACCAGCATAGAATCAATTCTGTAAAACGGAATGACGAAGACGATTTCAATATATATAGTAGTTCCAAAATTTGTCATATATGGTTATCAGATGATGGGCGGAATGGGGAAGGTTGTAGTACGCCAAGTGGCCACTTAACCCAGCCAATGACAGGTCATAAGCCCTGTAAACGCCTAGATAACCCACATTCGTTTCCAGAGTTTCTCTGTCTCTGTTGGGATATTAATGATATATGATATCAGCATGTAAGAAGTCGGAATAATCGACGTGCGTGCATGAGAAGATGTATGAATGTGGAGGAAGCAAGAGAAGTGTGCCAGGACAGAGTGGTGTGGCGTTCTATCCTCTCTGCCTACCCCTTCGGGGAAATGGCGTGATGGTTAGTTAGTTAGTTAGTTAGTTATATCAGCCCAGCATGGGTATAATCCAGTAATTTGTCTACAAGCATTTGTATTCATTTTAAAAAAAATGTTTAAATAAATAAGTGCTCGAATATCCACATTCCCGTGCTTGGAAAAAGCTTTTTCATCTCTGTTGAGATATCATAGATAAATTGATTGAAATACGTTTGTTTTGCTGCTATCCGTATCATATTGTATACAGGAATTGAAACACTGCTAGTTGGATAACTATATACGGATGTTCACAAACAAGTGAGCCGAAGTCCTACAGAATTTTAAATAAACGTCACCTTGGATTACAAATAGGTCAGAGCGGCGATCCTGCATGTAAACCCTCTCATCCCAAATTGAAAAGGAAGAAAAAGAAATAAGGTCGGATAAAAATGCAGGTCTGGGAAAGTAAAGAAATTATTTTCGTAAATATTTTGAACACAAAAATATGTACATACCTATCAGTGAAACTACATACAGTTTTTCGATACACTGAAAAAAATTCATGTAAATATTGTAGCTGTGTAATTCCAGATCTTTGTCAGTGGCTATCGCGAAATTATTCTTTTAAATAAAATCAGGTTTGAAATTTAAAAATTTAAATGCAATTTTGCCTGCAATATATTTAAGTATTTATTGAGTGAAAATGGGGCGAAATTTTATAAAAATACGTCAATTTTCACAGAATACGAAAAAAGCTACATAGTTGAACGCATTTTTTATCATATACCTGCTTATTTTTTAGATATTTTTATTAAACAAACAAATTATAAGAGGGTCTCAGAGGGTTAAAAATTAATGACCTTTACATATCACACTTCCCACTCAAAAGGAAATATCGTTGAACCGCACCGTTAAGGTCAAAAAATGCACTGGAAATACTCAATTAAATTATTCAGTTGGGATTCTCGTATGTATTATACATCATGTAGATATACTATAGGTACGGTATACATAAAGTGCATTTATTATTGTGTCCAAGGATTGTATGCAAGGCTCTGTGACCCGAAAGGATGACTTCATTTAAACAATATATTTTTTGTAGGATTAGCGCTGTTCAAAATAATCTTATTTTTCATTTTCACTGACAGTAGTAAAAAACAAAAAATATATAAATACTGATTGAATGCCTATACAGTATACATATCGCCTAAAGTAACAAGAATGAAAATAGGTGAGAAACCACCTTATAAGGAAAATCACGGAAAATGCATCCACTATCCATACCCTCACTTTTAAACTTTAAAGACTTTGATAAAATTGAACATTTAACGAGACAGACAGGTTTTGCTGGGCTTGAGCATAAGTGGGTTCTCAGACTGAACTTGGAATAGGTATTAATTTTTTTATATGTTTGAATATAAAAATATATTTTCATCGATAACATTCGGCGACGAAAACAAATCAAACTATCTTACGAATTTCTATTTCCCAAATATTAGGTCCTTACATATGAAATTGGCGTTTTGTATGGGAGGAACATAAAGTTGATTTTTTTTAAATATATAATATATTCATTTAATCAAAGTATGTACCATTGCTATCTATGCACTTTTGCCATCTCATAGGTAGTTCATCGATCCCTTTACTAAAAAAACCATTCGGACGGGAATCAATAAAATCTTTGAAGTCGGTTTGGACTGCCCCATCGGAGTTGAATTTTTTCCCTTGCAAGAAGTTATCCAAATTTCGAAAAAAATTGTAATCTGTTGGGGCAAGGTCCGGAGAGTACGGTGGATGTCTTAGACATTCCAATTGAAGCTCTTCTAATTTGTAATATTATATTTTTTTTTAAATCAACTTTATTTTCCTCCCATACAAACGCCAATTTTCATATGTAAGGACCTAATTCAAGCTTTTTCACCTTCCCAATTTGCTTCAAGTGGATTAAAACAGTTTTATCACTAACACCGCAGCCTGCAGCTAACTCGGACTCGGATCCGCTTCCACAATAGCCTTCAATTCTTCATTATCAACTTTGGTCTCCGGCCGTCCACGGGGCTTGTTCTGCAGGTCGAAATTTCCAGAACGAAAACGTTGGAACCAAAAACGCACTGTGTTTTCTTTTGCGGCACCGTCGCCATACACATCATTAATCCTTCGAGCCGTTTCTGCAGCACTGGTGCCACGGTGGAACTCGTAGGTACTCGTAAATAACGCGATATTTCAAGTTTTCCATTTTGTAAACTGAGTGACGCAAAGAAAAAAACAATTGAGGAAAAAACAAATGAATTATAATTTTTAAAACACAAATACTTGAGTAAATAGCTGTATAAATTTGAATTTGGAATTCCTAACCAAAGAGAAGATATTTGAGATCAAAGTTGCCAGTACGGAAAAACGCCAATTTCATATGTAAGGACCTAATATTAGAGATAATACATAAATGCATATTAAATGAATAATTTTATCGAATCATATTCCAGATCGGGAGCCTTTTCCTTTAACATATTTTATCCAACTAAACCTTCAAGTGAAAAACTGGAGGTCTGGCCGTTGTGCAATTTATGATAACACAAGCTATATAATTTATTATAATTACATAACTAAGGTGATACCAAAGTACCTTGTCGAACTTGAGAGATATACATATTATATGCATGAGTAGATCGGTAGGTTGCAAAACCTGTCAAATAATTCGCTAAAAATTGGCCAACCCAACAATAAATACATTTATTATAGTTTTTAGCGCTAGCGATATGAAGATTGATACGTACATACGTAGATATATTTAACATCATCATCAATCATCATCATACCATATCCGCTCCCTATGTGGAGCATATGGATTCCACAAACTGCCTCCAAGCTGACCAATCGGCCGCCAGCTCCCGTGCATCCACCCAAGCAAAATCCACGTCCCGCAGCTCTGACGCAAACTGCCGGATACATTTAAAGAGTGTATTTATTTTTATTTATTTAGCGGGTAACATAATATCTAATATTAAATTCAGTGGGAGTTACTATATGCACCACGTGTGTCCGTTGGTTGCAAAGAACCCACATTACAATAATTATTTTAAACCCATTTACAATAGACATTTCAAAATATAATTTATCAAAAAAATATGTATCGTTAGTCATCGACTTATAAATAATATTAAAAATAAACATATATATGTAGTAGGTACTAATTATTTATATAAATCATACACTATACATGGTGTAACCAAACTCGTAGTACAACCCGAAAACTGGTGAATCTACATGACTTTTATATGACTTTTTAATCTGAGCTTGAAAAAAACATTTTTTTTCTTCTCACAAAAGTTTTCACAAGTATGGCAGATTAAACACATACCTAATAAGAAACAAATAATCTTGAAACTGACCTTCCACTTTGAAGTAAAGAGTAAATACCCAATGACATCACCATTGCATTTTAATCAGAAGGCTACTTCTTGTGAATATTGTCCACTTGGGTTTTTGTGTCCCGCGTGACTTTTCACAGGACATTGATATTTACCAAACTAAAGTCAACATCAAACACCAACTACTGTCGACTATCCACTTGGAATATTATTAATTTGCAAATTACATAAAAAATAGCTTCGAGCAGTACAAAGTCAAGCGGATATTGGCTGTAAGCTGTAAGACATATGAAATGACGTCAAAGATTTTGTTTGACTTTTAATTTGATATGTTATTATTAACTAATCGTGGTGTTGAGGTTGGTTAGCGCGTTGGGCTATGCATGAGGTCGCGGGTTTCGATTCCCGACGGGGTCAGCATGAAATATTATTTTATGTATGATAGGCACTGCAGCGTAAGACTGATCACCTTAAGGCGGATAAGGGAAATTTAAGAATATCACCCTAAAGAAAGCCAATTTAGTATTTTTTATAGGTAACTTTTTAGAGTTTTTTTTTCAAATACAAGATACAGATATAAGCGTTTATCTAACTTGTATGACCCTGAATCTACATGTGGATATATTGGTGATAACTGCCCAGGACGTATTTTCGGTCGATTATAGTTCTTTCGAAATAATCCTAATATCCCTACACATGGGTAGGTATCAATATTATCGATAAAACTATAATCTTAATATCGAATGGGGCCGTCATTATTATTGTGATATATGAATCTGTACAGCTGTACACGTAAATAGTAGGTAGGTGTGTTTTTATTCCAATTAAATTTTTTCGTAACAAAAGCGTACTTACATAACAACCAAGTTACAAAGTTCACATGAACTAAAAAGAGGTTCGATTATATCGCACCGTGAATGCTAAGCTGCACAAACTCGAAAAAGAACATTTTTGGGAAGTCGCTAAAATGTGATTTTGATTTCTAAAAATTAAATATCTCGACATAGAAGAGAGATAGATGATGGACGTTTTACAAGTTTCGTAAGTAGAAATGTAGCGGTCGGTGTAAGCTGTAACGTGGTATCTTCGGTTCAAATTAGAACTTGGTGCAGCATAGTATTCATGGTGCGATATGCATCCTCATTCTTCTATACAAGTGTGACGACGGAATAAATTTACGTCAATTGAAAGAAAAAAACTTCAGGTACGAAAGAATCGAACGTTGCCACTTTTCAGCGCCCTTGAGGTGAATTATCACGAAAACGGCGCTTTATAAGTTGTCCTAATATCATAATTATTATTATTTATTATCTTCAAGCTATGGATAGATACAATGGAAGATACTAATAACCAGATCTTCATGGTAGAATTTCTTTTAATTGCGTGCCATAGAAGTCATGTGCGACTGATTTAAACAAATTATTGTACAACGACTAATTTCAGATCAGTGAATCGAGTAAGAATAATTCGTTTTTTGTATATTAGTAATAACCGCAATTCTATTTTTATATTATATTATAATTTATTGATATCACTTTTTTATTGTTTTATTTTGCTTTATAAACAATTTTTGTGTACATTGGCGGGTTTATTGCCTAGTGGCAATTCCTTCCAACCAACCGGTGTATCCTGAATTTGATTTTTTCCGCACCCATGAATACTATTAATTATCATAACAAGCCAAAAGCTAAAAGCTTGCAATACACCATCAACATAAAAAAAAACATAATAAAGTGCCTATTGTTATTGTATTATTACTTATACCTAAATTAAATTATTTTATTGAATAACTAATATTAAAACTAGTGATACTGTAAGTAGGTATGAGATCCATATCTCACAAATAAAATTAGAAATATAGTTTCATAATTCTAAGCTAGCGATACTATAAGTAGTAGTAATTTTTACTAAGCAGTTCGCTAGCTTAGCTAAGCTCAAAGGTTAAGTTTTACATCAATCATTGTTTTATATTGATCGTAAAATTATTATCAAACAGTTTTTTACTTGACAAACCTTGATTATTTTTGGAGGCAAATTCAAAAGTTGGTATTAAAACGAATAGGTATTTGGGAAACAGATTACACCTCAATAATTAATTGGTACTGAAATGTGTAACTTTTTTGAAGACTTGTGCTGAGAGTCATAATAAAATTTTGTATTCAAATAAATAAACAATAATTATGGACATATCTTAACATTTTGTAATTTTCATTATCTAATTCGCTTTGAAATAATTATTCGCGTAACATTATTTTGTTGATCCAGCGGTGCGATTCTCTTACGGTTTTAGACACTTCTGCGCATACAAATTCAGTACAAAATCGTATGCGCAGTAGTTCCACAAAAATTAACAGAATCGAGGCCCAGCGCTTCGATTCTGTAAGTGTTTTTAAACTCCTGCGCATACGATTTTGTACTGAATTTGTATGCGCAGAAGTGTCTAAAACCGTAAGAGAATCGCACCGCAGATATAGTATTTTCAGTAAAGTTTATACTCCATAATAATATAACATTTCTAGATGATAATGATCAAGAAATATTAAATGCACGTTACAGGATCCTGAAACATGTGTTTACCGTGGCTTAACAATTGGCTCCCGTGCCTGAGGTCGTGGGTTTGATTCGGGGTCAACATGAAATATTTATTTACAGGAGACTTTTATATTAATATTTCATGTGTGATACCTTGGACTAGTGGTACTTGCCTTCATGAAGCGTAAGACTGATCATTTTGCCTTCATGAAATAAAATGATCACGATACACTGCACTTGGTGTACCAATGCAGTGCCCTATGCACCATTGGGTGCGGATAAGGGAAAGTAGTAGTAGTAGTTCAGAATCAGAGTGGCCGGTAAAGTTCAGAGATAAAAATATTATTGAATGTACGTAAAAAAAATCAAAATGACTGTTTATAGTGAAAACACACAAATCTTATCACTTGTTTTTAACTTCAAAATTGAATTTAGGCGTTTTCGCGAGAAAATACGGTCTGAATATTCGAAGTCTATCCCTGTAACACCGTGAATAGTATGGGTAATCTTTCTTCTTTTTAGAAATGTACTAGTACGAGTAGATTACACAAAAACCGCATTGCAATGCATAGTTTTCAATGAGAAGGTCATCCAATGCGCTCGCTCACTATAGTAATGCATAATGCTACCACAGAACAGGAACAAATAAGGTAGTTCACGGTGTTTACAGTATCTACATTTTACGATTATTCTACACTACGATAGTCGTATTACCAGCTAATAATGAAAATTTTAAAGGAAAAACCGACTGTATTTAAAAAAAAATCAATTCATAAAATATACCCCAGAGGCAGAGGTGTAAATAATGTATCTCCGCTCACGTTTAATGCATTTTGTACATTGATTTATAATACACTTAGATCTGCCTTGCAGAGTAAATTATTTAGAAAAAGTAATGACACGAAGATTCCGCATCTCAATACACTTACACGGGTCGACCTATCAGAGCCCTTTGACTGCCGGCAAGCATTCGCCCACACACCGCAAAAAGGTATGGGCTATATATAGGGTTACAGTAACAGTATACAATACTAACTCGTTCCTTACGAGGAGCGTTTATGAATTTTACCATGCATCTAAAATGGCTTTTTTTCTTGTGGACTGTGTTTGGCTATTATTTAAGAAGAACACTTTCTTTGAATAATAATTATTTTAGGCTATGTAAACAAATATAAAAAAACACTTACATGTGGAAAGTTACAGGTGTTTACACGGTTTCACTACACAGGAAGGCATTTCGGAATGTTTTCTGAACGTCCGACTCGGCCGGCGATTAAAGAAATACTGAATACGCGTCTGGCGGAGTTGGGGGTTTTGGCGGAGTTGAAGTGTCATTAATTTTTTGGGTTCAGTTCAAATCTAAGTCTATTAATAAATCAATGATTTTGTAGCTATTCTTTTAGGCCGATTGTTCAATATTACCTTAAAATAAGAATCAAAGTGGTTTAAAAATATTTTTTTGTTAAATTTCACCCTGATCATTCCTTGCGTTATATATGTTTTTAAGGAAGGTGTGTGTTTGCACCCAAACCAGTTAACTAACGTAATATTTGTATTGAAAAGATGATGATTTCATGACTGAGGAAAGCTAGTATACCTAGTGAGTGGTAGATATAATACAAGCACGGAATTTATCAAATACAATATATTATGTAGGTAGCTGTTAAAACAATAGCATGTGCCACACGAACGGAAATCGAAATGTTATGCAAACATTTTGATATTCTTAGGTTAAAAAGTCTATTATAACTATCGACAAATAAATCAATACCCTTTTCAGAATCGCAGTGCTAAGTCGAAAAATCTGCATGACGCATCTGACATGTTTTACTATCGGTTATCGGCGTGTCAATATAATTATCTAATGTACATAATTTAGTAAAAGAAAAATGTACATTTGAATGGGTTGTTACTTTACGAGTTTCAATCATTAATTTCTTCATTTCATTTACTGATTCATTTACTGATTTCTACCCAGGTAACAATTTTATTCACCTTTATTTAATAATAAATACGTAATTCAACTTAATAATTTAAGAACATGTTTATTTTTCAGAAGGAAAATCCCAAGTTTATTATCCTCATTACAGAACGTTAGAACAAAGGTTGACCTTATTCTGTGCAAGACAATGCGCGTGACAAGTCAGTGATAAAAATTATATCATTTTATTGCATATTTATGTATCATGTAAGTTGTCTATCATTTCCTGATTCGTTATTGTATCAGTGCGTAATTATTGGTTTTAAAACTAGGTAGACTTTAATTTGATAATTATGATTATTATCTCGACAATCAAATCTGTCAAAAAGATACCTATAACCTATTGTCATCAAAATTACAAAAATTACCGAAGAATGCAGCTTTAATTCCATATGTCTAAAGAAGTTTTAGTAAAAATATTAATCTCATAAAACAAAATTATCGGCAAATATTGCAAAATGTACCTACCCTACCTATGGATATTTGGCAAAATGAGAAACTTTTTGACTTCTTTCTCTTTACATAAATTCTACAGAAATTATCCCTGCGTTATGTAGATTACTGATAGAGCGAAATATATACCTGCATACATAATATCATATATACAAAATTAAACAAAAAAAGGTGCACGATGTAACAAAACTCGACGTACTAAATAAACCATTGAAGATTATTTTAATAATTAATAATAAATAAATGAATAATTAATAGATAATAAATATCGTGTGTAGTAATTATTTAACCTTATTTTTTCGTTTTAAGGATTTTTAAAACTATTGTTTTAAGACATAGGTATTGGGAGTATCTATACTACTTATGTTTATTTTAACGCCAACTATCAGATTTGAACATTTTTATAAATAACAATACAATTCAGACCAAATTGCAGATCTCTATTTTTTTATAATTCATTAGGTACCTACTTAAGATTAATGTTATTTTGTATATTTATATTTCTCCTATAACATGACATAATGTTCGCACTTCATGGATGATTGAAAATCTTTAATTGTTAAAATCACATAATTTACTTCACGATTGGTGATCATGATAACCTTTATATCGATTAAAGTCAAGGCACAAATTCGTCATTAAATCATTAATTTAGTGATTTTAAATCAATATGTACAATAAAGAGTTCTGTTTCTTCAAAATACCGATATTTAATATATTGAGAATTAAATAAATATTCACTGAAAAATGAAGGATGCAATAATTACTAATAACGTGTAATATGTACAAATGATTAAGATTAACTGCACTCGGTGTACCAATGCAGTGCCCTATGCACCATTGGGTTCGGATAAGAGAAAGTAGAAGTAGTAACAACTAAAGAAGTTATGGAATTAATCAATCAGTCCTGCGTATTTATCACGATTAATCGAATAAAGTTATTTAATACCTAATTCCGTTAGGAACTCATATAACTGAAAACACTAAACTTATAATCATTAAGTTCGTTGATACGAGAAAAAAACATTGAAAACATACAATCGATATTGTATACTATATTAGATAAATATTATAAATTGCCATATTATTTAATAAGTATGTCATTATTGTTGAGAAGAGATCTTAAACTACTTTAGGAAATACATAAAAATGTTTTTCCTAAAATTATATTAATATGTATTGAAATTATTAGAAAATCTGTAAAACAAAGATTCCAATTATCGCCAGAGAAACATCAATCTGTGAAAAAATATTATATTTGCCTAATAGGTAGAAAGAAATTAATATCGTGGATCAGAAATAATAAAAAGTAGGTATTTACTTTAGCTTCTATTATTATAATATGATTATGACTGGTTTTCCGGAAGTTCCTTTATTATTGTAGAATTACCTACAAGTTAATTACCTATAGTTTGAAAACCTTGACAAATAATGGCATTGTAATGATGCTCTACCATTCTTACGTATAATGATTATTTTATGTACTTTAATTCCCACTACTTATTCAACGAGTTTTTTCGAAACATTACTCTTTGAAACATAATTGAGTAGTACGAAGAAAAATGTCATTTTTCAGATCATAGGGGTACAGGCCCGGTGCGCGGTGCTGACTATGCAGGTAAGCAGCTGCTTGCCAGAACATATTGTGGTGAAGAAAGGTGCTGTTGAAGAAGGCGTTGTCAAGAAGATATTTTTAAAATATTATTCGAAATTATGATACTCTTTCTAATCTCATAAAATCTTTACGTTTATTAACACCCAAAGCCAAAATATCTGTAATCAGGTCAATGTATTGACATTTTAAAACATTATCTAAGAAGATAAGCAGTACAGATAGGATTGTTATTTTCACAATATAATAATATGTAATAATTATCTGTTATCTTTTTGTATAAAGCTACACATTGTGATAAAGGTGAAATAAATTACCAAAACGCTGACCAACTTCGGAATCAATAATTGCACAATGTTGACGTACCTAATCATTAATACTTGACCGATATTTTTAAAGAAAAATAATTAGGATCAGAAGATTCAAACGTGGACCAACCATTCAACACACGGACGGACGCGGGTGGTTGCAGTTCTCACAATAATCAGGTTGAAATACAGGGACAGCAGAGCTGTTCAATCAAAGCACTTAATATCAAACCCTCGATTGTTTAAAGCAATTGTTACTCCCAAGGATTGAAAGCTAACTATGTTACGATAAAATGTTTTGGTAAGTACCTAATATAAGTAAGTTGATATAATTTTTAAAGAAAAAATAGTTTTACTTTACCTGTGTTTTGGTCTCCACTCTGATAACGTCCATGGGAGTAGTTTGCCCTCGCACCATCGCTAATGCACTTGCCAGCACAGGATTGGAAGAATAAGGTTCACTAAAAAAAACAAATCAAAATATTGTAGATAAGTAGGTGAGGTGGTTAGGCACAAAAATGTTGACTAAATATTTTGAGAAAAATATTTCTAGGATGTATTATTTGCATTTTTTTTATGGCAACATATTATATTGAAAACAACGAACCTTAAAAGTTTCAGGGTTGTACACAGTTACAAAGTCACCAACATTTTTTCAAATAAAATAGGGTTGTACACAGTTACAAAGTCACAAACATTTAGTAAAATAAAATAGGGTTGTACACAGTTACAAAGTCACCAACATTTTGTCAAATAAAACTAGGGTTGTACACAGTTACAAAGTCACCGACATTTTGTCAAATAAAATCATAATAATAAGAATAACAAAATGTCCAAAATTCGTATAGAAGGATTAAAATTTTTATTTTTTTATTTTATATCCCTACAGAGATGAGGTAGAATTTTTTTCCCAATTCAGGAATATGGATATTCGAGCGTTTATAGGTCTTATGACCTGTCATTGGCTGGGTTAAGTGGCCACTTTATGTAGGTTCTACAACATTCCCCATTCCGCTTATTAGCGAATATCCACACCAGGTAACATTTTTGATATTGTATAATATACTTACATGTTGTACAAAATTTTAATTATTCACAAGACCTACTAACATGAAAAACATCGTTTATGCAAAGGTTGAATAGAATTTATGGTAAAATTATAAATATTTTAGTTATTTATTCGTAATCCTGTAGTAAACCAAAATATGATTGAGATCATTTTAAATTTAAAAAAAATGTATATAATTACTTTAATATAACTAGTAAAAGTTAAATAAAAATACTTGGTACACCTTCCACTTTTACTTATTTGACCAATTAGCGCGTTCACCCAGGCATCTTCAGACTGGTCCAGTCTAATACTAGCATTCCTAATTTTACTAAGACCGTAGATAATATTTATATCTGGACCAAGATTTTACCATGAGTTGAGTGGTGAAGAAATATTAAAAATTGGTACATCGTAACCTTCATTGACACGTGAAGTCAACTGTTTTTTATACGTAAGTATAGATTATTTTTAATTTATTTCAGGAATTATTGTTTGCCGAGAAAACTGCTTACGAAGAGGAAAAACTCTACACAATTACTTATTCATAATTCGTATTCTACCAAATAAACAATATAAAATTAAAAGACATTGAGAAAAATTTAAACATTGCCTACATGACATGAAAACAGTGAGATCTATCAAGGATAAAATTAAACGTTTTATTAGGAAATTAGAGGAAAACAAAATTAGGTTTTATAGTTATTCTCATATAACATGGCAGCCAATTTTTTTTTCATCAAATAAATATAAGAAAGATATCCATAATATTATGATTGATCCGGTAAATAGAAGTTTTATAATAACCAAAGTTAGCCTCTTAGTACCTAATGTGTAACGTGTTACAATATTTTTTTCGCAAAAAAAATACCGACACTTTATTTTCAACAAAAAATATTCGTTCATACTTGTGAAATTATCTCGACTGTTCATACAAATATGGTGATCTTATCCTTAATGTCAGATTAAATTTATATAAAAATACAGTAAAAACAATCAATTTAAGCAGCTTATTCCAGCTTGGTAGGGCGGGTAGTGCAATCCACAACTGGCTATATAATATTTATAAACTTTAATTTAATATTCATAGCCTTTTAGGTCCACTATGACAAAGATTTTTGTTTTCAATTACTTAAAATAATGAATATACTTATGCAATTATGCACATATTTGTATTTGTCTAGATTAAATTGGTAAGCATATATTATAATATTTACATCTTTTTTATATGTGCATAGACTGTCACGTAACGACGTAACCCGCGGTCGCCTCTCCGTACAATCCTTGTCATCGATTTTATCCCTGAAATTTTGCACTAGAGCAACTATTTCTCGACACGTTTTAGATATCGACCAGAAGTTTGTTTTTTGTCGTCTTATTTTCTCTTATTAATTAATTTATCTCCTTTGGCAAAATAAAATATTTTATAACATGTATAAGACGACGCAAACACGCTTGAGGCCGATAAGTACCTAAATTGTGTGAAAAAATCATCGCATTAGTGCTAAACGGAGAAAATCGAGGACTACGATTATATGGAAAAGCGGCCGCGGGTCACGTGGCATCGCTCCCTCTGTCATATCGGTAATATTATTACCAGTATGAAGTTATGTTTAGGAGTTTAATTTTTTTTTTGACGCAGTTCCGACTAATCCAACATCGATATTACGCGTCGAGTTATTTTTCGACAGCAAAAAGTATTTATTTAATGTCTCGAAGTCGATACTTTTTTATCGACTCCGACTCATTGAATCTCAAAATAATTTCGTCCTCGACTCAATTGAAGGCTAAATACTCTACGCCCTCAATTCCATGGCTTCCTCTCCAACTCGATAGAACTAACTAAATAACCATCACGCCATTTCTCTGAACGGGTGGCAGAGAAGATAGAACGCCACACCACTCTATCTTGACTCTTGACCTTGACACACTGTCTTCGCTTTCTCGGCATTCAAACATCTCATGCGCGCACGTTGATTTGTTGATTATATCCACTCCACAGCCTTGTAATTTATAATTTTACCTACTTACATCAGCACCCACACAGTGATTTTTTAAATTACTGGTGTTTTTGTAAAATTTTTATTCAACAAAACATTCATTTGTAAAATATAATAATTGTAAAACGTTTTTAAAAAACACCTGTATTCGTTGTTATCGCGGATTTCGTGGAAATGATTGATTGTGAAGGGTTCTTCGAGCATAAAGTGCCATACAAAATGTAAGTGCCGAGTGCCGAGTAAGGTTCAAATGTTTCAGCTTTTAACCTTGGACATTCGTTGATTTCATTGGTGCCTGATCATGAATATCGATAAATGAGAAGATACAGATATAAGACCTTCCGCTGTCGATAAGCACCTTTTTTCTCCATCAAAATTTATTTTACAATTTTTTTAAACAGTTTATTTTATTTAACCACCTCAACAGGCCAGGAGGCCCCATTACAGAGTGGAGCAACGCCACAAACACCCAGGTTTGAGAAAAAAACTTTTTAATTTTTGCGTTCTCATCAGGAATCGAACCCGGAACCTCCGTATCGCGAGTCCAGCGTCTAAGCCATTAAGCTACGGAGGCCGCTACTAGTTCAATGTTAAGGTTAGTTTAAGGTTAATTAAATTAATTCAAAATTATATACAAACCTTTAATTGAAAAAAATAGATTTTGTTTTTATCAACTAAGATAGCTAACATTGTAGATTAATTTCATACATTAAAATAATGTATTTTTATACCCGTAAACTATTATTTCGCATATGATGTGTACTTAGCACTAACCTTTAGTCAAATAAAAAGTTAGACAATAATAATAAAGAACCGGGTTGTGGTCTAGTGGTCTTGAATCCGTATTGCAATCCCTCGGTTCAAATTCCGCTGTATCACAACTTGTTTCCTACTCAATATATCTGGGTATATGGAAAGAACGCAAATGTTTCCTTTTATGTAAAAAGATGTATTCCTTCCTTACATTTCCTTTATTCGCACCAGACACTTATTTATTTATTTTCATAATTACATTTTTTTATTCTTCTTACATGAACGTAAGATGATCAGTCTAACGCTTCAGTGCCAGTCCTAGGTCCTTTAGAAAACACGTATCCTATTTCCTCAAAATTATTAAATAATAATGCTATTGAGCTAGTGAGAGCATAATATTATTATTTGTTTTATAAATATAATTGAAATAACATTTTTATCAAATAAATCACTGATTAATGTGGAATTAAAAATAATTATTGTTACTAGTTACTTTACAGCTTTAAAGTGTAATAAATATAGTAATATATGTAATATGTATATATGTAATATATATTATATATATAGTAGCTGGTTGTGATGTTTCGATTTCGGACAGTAGACGAAGTTCGGCCGCGTTTTCGGACAAAATTTGGCCGAAATCGATCAAACTGGTCCGAAAGTAAAAAAAACACACACAATGTTTAAAGGTACGAACATATTCCAACGTTTGGGTTTTGAGCTAAGTTTTTTGTACAATAATAAAAATCTAATGGTTAAATCTAGAATAAATTAATTCGATACTTTGTGCTAGAATTTACAAAAATAACATTTATAAAAAAAAACACTCGCCCTTAATAATATATCACAAGATTCCTTCGTCGGTACACAGGTAACTTCTAACTTCTAGGTACCTATGTCGAAAAAATATAACTAAGTAACTAACTAACCATCACGCCATTTCCCCGTGGGGGTAGGCAGAGAGGATAGAACGCCATACCACTCTGTCCTGACAGACTTCCTTTGCTTCCTCTACATTCATACATCTTCTCATGCACATACGCCGATTATTCGACTTTTCACAAGTCCACTTTCAAGTATTTGGTCATGCCATGTCTTTCTCGGCCTTCTGCGGCTTCTACATCCAGGCCTACTTGCATTTAAACTTCTTTTAGCCGTTCTTTTATCACTCATTCGCTCCACATAACCAAACCATCGTAAAAACCCTTTCTTAATTTTGTCGATATAAAGTATAAAGAAAAATATACGTTTAATAAACTCTCGCCACTGCAACTTTCAGTAAACAATTCATGCTAAAAATATGTGAAATACATTTTTCTTCTATATTATCATACATTTCTTTAGGAAAACAAGTAATTTAATTTATTTTCGCTTTTAATACATAATTCTTCTTGTACTTACTTCTAAACGAGGTTTTAGACATGCACACGAGACAAAAACGAGAGTAAATTCTTCATAAGACGCTCTAATCACCATGTTACTGTAGTGAAAAATAGAGGAATAAAATTTCTTTCCAACGAGAAGCGAGTTTGTACACTACAGAAACTTGTTTGATAAGTAGGTTACCCATAATTACGTGTGTAATAGGTATATAATCGCTTTAAAATATTATTAAACATACCTGAAAAGAATGTCTTTGTAATGATGTTGGTTTATTACCAAAATTACTTATTATTATAGTGATTCTTCCAAGAATAACTTACACACATTTTCAGTGTTGAAATTTGAGAAAAAATGTTGAGATTATAAAATGCGCTTCTACGAAGTTAACTTACATGGTCGATAAAAACAAAATCTATTAAACTACATGAAAAATTAAATACACATTTGTAAAAAAAATATACATTCAGTTAGGTACATTTGTTGGAATCTTGCAATAAATTTTTTTTTTTTTTATGTTTTCAGAAAAAACGGATAGTACATTATTCTACGGCTTGTGTAATATAGCTGGTGTAATGTTTTGATTTCGGACAGTAGACGAAGTTCGGCCGCGCGTTTTCGGACAAAATTTGGCCGAAATCGATAAAAATGGTCCGAAAGTTTAAAAAACAACACACAATGTACGATCTTATTATAACGTTTGGGTTTTGGGCAAGTTTTTTGTAAAATAATACAAATAAATAACTGAATTGCATGAATCAATTCATTCTTGGTTGGTCCAATACATAATTATTTTAGCGATTTTTATGTCAACAGCGTTGTTTTTGTATACTGGTTTATTAAAAAAATATATTGTGATGTTTATAAAACTATACTACCGTCCGTACAAACCAAAATTTTGTCTACGAGGAAAAAAGGTAAAAAATGTTGTCGCTGGGAACTTGAACGACTTACAGGTTTTTTGGTGGACCTAGCTAACAAAAAACTGCAAGTCTTCACAGCTTCTGGAGGCAACATTTTTCATATTTTTGTAGACAAAGTTTTGCAGCTTTTTAGTCATCGGACAGTAGTAAAGGTGAAATGTTTTGTTTAAGAAGTGTTTTGTTTAAAAAATATCTAATTTTGTAAATTGTATAAGTAATGAATAATTTCAATATTTCAAAAGTATGGACTTTGTCCATGAAGTCTGAAATTAATTTGTTGTAAGATTTAAAAAAATATATACCTAAGTATATTTCCTTAAATAAAACTCTTTGCTTATATTACTTATGTACAACTGTAATATTACACCGAATATTTTGTAAATACTTAGATAAGGAATATCAGTCATGGTTCAAAAACAAAAACAAAACTGTTACATTCTGCTTACATTTGTGTTAAACTGAAGAATGTGAACAATCATGGTGGACATCTTGGTTTCATCAATATCCCTGAACATTCCAAGAATCTAATCTGTTGTGTAATCAACAGGAACAAAATGTGCTGTTTTGCATTTATGATAAGTAATAGGTAAAATAGATTTAAAAAATACTAAGTACTCAAGATCGTGCAAGGTAGAATGCCATCATTAAGGAAGCTAAAGCTCTTCATAAGCTATTTGGCCATCTAAAGTGAGTATATAAAAAAAATGTTCCTGTAATTTTGAGATTAAGACACTTTGGAGTCATTGCAAATAAATATATTACTTTACATTAAAATGGCATATTGCACAAACAAACTATACATGAATAATGGTTTCTATTTAATAATAAATTAATTGTATTTTATAGTAATGCCTATTTTTCTGTTTATCAATTTTAAACCAACATTTAAGATAATTTTCCTTTATAGGCAGTTGCCAGAGATATACTAGTTTGATTAAAATCTCATCTAGTTATACTAAATTATATCTAGTTATACTAAGTATAAGAATGACTTGTAATTTTTTGAATCAGTCACCCAGAAAATTTGGCATTTCTTGTTTCTTGTAAAGTTGACATTTGGATCTGGCGGATTTTGAAAGAAGGCGACACATGTAGAGGCTCAATTAGTACTGGACCAGAGGGCTCAAGGATGGTAGGTACTTACTCATGAAGATGACAATTAGTACTGGACCAGAGGGCTCAAGGATGGTAGGTACTTACTCATGAAGATGACAATTAGTACTGGACCAGAGGGCTCAAGGATGGTAGGTACTTACTCATGAAGATGACAATTAGTACTGGACCAGAGGGCTCAAGGATGGTAGGTACTTACTCATGAAGATGACAATTAGTACTGGACCAGAGGGCTCAAGGATGGTAGGTACTTACTCATAAAGATGACAGATAGTTCTGGCCAAGCCGTTCCCCGAACCGCAAGGCATGATGCCGAATGGGATATCCTCCAGGACCTGCTGCCAGTCCGGACGCTCAAACAGTCCGTTAATCACCTCGAAGAATATTCCATCCCCACCGACTGCAACTATCCCTCGCCATGCGAAGATGTTTCGCTGCCTTATAAAATCCTTGGCATAGTTGGCATGCTTCGTGACTTGCAAATCATAAGGAATCTCCGCTTCCATGAGGACGGGGGCCACTCTTTGCTGAAAACATTCTCGCGCTTTCCCAGCGCCGGATTTTGGATTCAATAGAACCAATATTTTCCGATCACTGGAAGGTGGCGAGAGACAATTCAGGGGAAGATTATTAATCAAACACTTTATAGCTATCCGCCACTTTTGTGCTTCTTTATTATTATCGTCGTATTTATCGAACGATCGAAATCTAAGAGTTATTGTTGTTCTTTCTCGTTTGCCGCCGCGTCTATTCCGTTTGAGAATATAGGCGTAAATATACAAATATGCACTAACATCATTTTCATCTTGTTCTCCGCTGTTTTCATCCACTACCTTCAGTGCCTGAGGTCCAGGAAGTGAGGTGCATACGCACGAAGATGCTCCAGTATGCCTTCGTTTACTTCGCATACATCTGCAACCTACTATATCTTGAATGGATATGGTTTGTTCTTTGGTAGAACCATTGCATTCCTTTCTTAAACTTAACCCTTTTTCTGAAAGCCTCACTCGGAATACAGTATTTTTCTTAGATAAAATGTAAAACGTTTCTTCTAAATAAACTTCGGCTTTCGTATCGCCGCATTCGTGCATAACACCGTTACTTTTACTCATGATTACCACCAACGCGCGAATTGAGCGTACCTTAAAGATATACCTGATTACTTGACTACTATAGATACGGTGCTAATCTCTTTCAGTCTAATAACGACATTACGCACTTCACTACTTCGCACTACTTTCTGACCAGCTACTAATTTCGACTGACAACACAAACTGGCATGGACTAATATTCAACTCAAAATCCAACTGACAGTTAACAATGATCACTGACATCAGAGATTATAATATATAAAAATTATTTATAATTGACATCGTACTCGACATTATCCTACACTCACGGCTACTCCGCTGCTCCCGATCAAACTGACAACTGACATTTTTGACAGATGAAAATCCATCAATTTAGCTCCATAGAAGATGTCGATTCTTTTAGTGTTGCCTTTCGTTAACAACGAGTAAAAAGTTCTTATCTCTTTATTTTTTGTAAATAAAATGCTTCAGCTGGCTAATGGAAAATGCTTCAGAGTATAATACACCCAAAAAGAAAAAGGAGAGAGAATGAATGATGAATTGATGATTATCTGATCGATGATTAGCTTATCGATCGGAGTTGTCTCTCGGGGTATCAAGGTTTAAAAATAATTAAAATAATCAATTATAATGAGTAGTGTACGTGATCTTTTGTTACTTGTATGTTTCTGTCTGACATCTGGTATGGAAATTAATATAAGATTAAAGTAAATTGGAGTAAGGCAATTAAAGGAACTAGGAAGCTTTTATGTACCAATATTAAAACTAAGCGAACATTGGTTGTTCTTAAAATTAAATTAAAATTACTGACTTTCTGGCTAATAGGGTCCGTGTCCGTTGCACTGTTCGTATTATCTACACTTTATAAAGTTAAAAAAACACTCACTGAACGTCGTAGTCAGGCGGGCCGTCTGCCCACACCTAAATATGATAAGCGGCCCGGGTGGGTAGCCACCGCCGTTTTTTATTAATTAAAAGGGGTGCTTCCAAGAATAGATCCTAAATTGTCGCGCGCCACCTATCAATACTACCAATTATTCACTCCGCAAACTTTTTCTTCTACCGACTAGGTATAACGATTCTACATTTAGGTTTATAACTGCTGTTCAAAAAAATATGTTTTAAATGAATACTCAATACCCCGATAAGTAAATTCTTTTTTTTCACCCCGGGAGCGTATTATACTCTACTTCTACTACTTCCCTCCCTTAACCACACCCAATGGTGCATAAGGCACTGCATCGGTACACCAAGTGCAGTGTTTCTTGATCGTTTGAATGAATGTAAGACGATCAGTCATACGCTTCAGATCCAGTCCAAGGTATCACACATGAAATATTCATTTGAAAATCACAGACATGTAAATAAATATTTCATGTTGACCCCCGGGACCCACGGGAATCAAACCCGCGACCTCACGCACGGTAGCCAAAATGCGCTACCACTATTCTACGAGGCAGACGAATTGCTCAAATTGTATTAATTTAAAGAATTGTAAATTGCATTTTGCTCAAATTGTTAAAACATTACCAACCGATTTTCAATGTGATCCAATGAGCGGTTGGTGATTTGTGATCGGTTAATCTTGATTACCGATTTCCGCCATTCTTTGATCATTTTGACCGGAACCGGCAACAACTTTAAAAAATAATTCGTCTGTGGTTTTTCTCGACGTTTCGTTTTTTCTGTACAATTGTATAATTTTGTTCATTGTTGTTCGCGCCGTATATATATATATATAATATTATAATATAATCTGTGTTGTGTGTTCGCGCCACGCGCATGGCATGACTTTTTGTGTCCGGCCTTGGGTTTTGCGACGCGCGAAAATCTAGCATTTTGTTGAGTGGAGTTGTAAATATATAAATTCAATATGGCTTTAAGTATCGGTGCGGAGTTTCAACTTTTTATGACGCATGTCGAGAGCGAAGGCCCATATTTAAAGATGTTTGGTCAAGCCGATAAACATGGAGCTCTAATAATTGAAAGTCTTATTTTGTCTCTGCGGGACCAGTTCCAAAGCGGCGTAGGAAGTGTTCAACCATCAGCTTTACGTTGTGGTTTGCTATGTATTGCCAAATATCGTGACGATTCGTTCTACAGAGCGAAAATTACCAATCTTAATAATTTGAGTGCGGGATATGTTTCAGTTTACTTCATAGACTACGGCAATAGCGATTCCGTCCCAGCAAGTTCCATCAGGTTTATGAATCAGAATTCACCAGATCCGCTGAAATCATTACCACCGCAGGCCACGGATTACTTGTTGTCATCAATTATAAACCCGAGCGGCGTATGGGATGAAGCTGTCATTGTCGAAATTAGGAACTTGATATTTTATCAAGAAATAGCATGTCTAGTGGAGCTTCATATTTACAACAAAACCTTTGTAAAAATGCAATTCAAGAACTATGATTTATCGGAGTATCTAGCGAGCCGCGAATTTGGAACTAGGGTAAATCTACAGGATCAGCAATTCATACTCCAAAAAATGCTAAGTGGAGTCAAAGTATTTCAACAGCCTAAGAACACCCTCTTAGTTCAACCTCAACCTGCTCCTATCATGAGTGCGCATCACAAGAGTGACAGGCTTCCTGCTGATACACCGGAAATGCCACATGAGAATATTGGACAAGGATTTCGTTTTCAAATGGCCCAAAATTCTCCCCATTATGACCCCTATGCTAGAAATGTGGTTAAAGAGTCGCCCACTCTCCCCAGCAACAGGAATAAGTTGCGGAGCGTCGTTCCACCGCGCCCCCTGAACCGGGCGGGGGAGGAGAGGCTAGTGAGCTCCCCTGCGGAGGCTAAAGGTCCCATCAGTCCTAGTCCCTCTACTCCTGCTCAGAAAAATCCCACCACGTACAAAAGTCGTCTTCTAGAATTGAATTCTCAACACGAAGTTCATGTTTCTTTCGCTAAAGATGGTCCGAAGCTGTTTGCCATCCAGCTCAAAAGTGATGAAAACTTTTTAACCTCAATAGTTGCGAAGATAAATAGTCAGCCCCCCAAGAGCCTATCCGAGCCCCCCATGATTGGCTCCGTGTGCCTGGGTAGGTTTTCTGAAGACAATACTCTGTGCCGTGCAGTAGTGATGGGATTAACACCCTCGCAGTGCAAATTGTTCTTTGTGGATTTTGGCATGACCGAATCTGTGTCACACTCTGATATATTCTGCATCCCCGAAGAATTTGTAACTCCGTGTGTTTTTGCTTTGCGGTTTAGTTTATCCGGTATAATGGGCCTTTCAGTGACTGAAGAAATTAAGCACGAATTCTACGAAATAGTAACTAATAAAGTTCTCATCTTGAGAGTTGTGCCTCCTGAAGGACCTCCGCTCATCCAATATTGCGAATTGACCATCAACGGAGTAAGTGTCAAGGACTTGCTACTGCAAAAACAGAATCCCTCTTTTCTTAAGGTGGATCCTTCTACCATAACAGGGGAGCATTCCGTACTGGTTTCTTACGTAGACAGCTGTACCAAATTCTTCATCCAGCTGTCGGAAAACATAGACGCTCTTAATGCCATGATGGAAGAAGTGGAGGAGCACTGCGAACGTGCACAGCCGCTCCTGTTCCACCAAGTCAAGTGCGGGATGGTGTGCTGCGCGCTGTTTCCCGACGATCGCAACTGGTACCGAGCAGTAGTCACTAACATCAAGAAGGACAAGATCACCGTCAACTATATTGATTACGGGAATGATCAAGAAGTTACTGCCGAATCGCTGCGCCCAATTCCTACTAACCTGATCAAAATGAGAGCTCAGGCGATTCACTGCGCTCTGAAGTCGTTTGAGGATAAACCGTTCGACCAACTGACTTCTGACAACTTGGAGAGTTTGACTCTAGAGAAGATCTTGTGTATGCGAGTACGGGGGCTGTTGGAGGGAGGAGTTCTGCTGGTGGAGTTGCTGGACCAGACCCACTCCCCGCCTGTGGTGGTGGCGCAAGCCATCAAGGAGGCCGTGGCCGCCACCCCCCCTCACCCACGTGTCACCCCCATTAGGAGCCCCCCGGCACAGGAGGTAAACCATTACTATTTTGTTTCCTTTTATTATGTGATTTTATTGTCACATAAAATTGAACAAATTATACAAATTTCACCCTATAAAAACTAAATTAACCGTTTCCGGTCTGAAAAAATTCGAAATTCCGAAAAAATCTACGAAGTCAGAGAAATTGTAATTTTTAATACTCCATAATTTTCTTGTATATTTTTTTCAATAAAAACAACAGTAAAATGTTGCATGGTTGTTGAAAAAAACATGTACTATGGCATTGGGGCTCGGGTATAAAATAAAGGTTCACATAACCATTCCCTCACTGACGGGAGCGTTTTTTTTTAAATTAATATTGTAAAATAATTATACAATTATTGTCATAAGTTTTTGTAATAATGTGTTTATTAAGCTATGAAATAAATATTTAATATTAATTTATTCATCATCTATTTCAGGCATATGTTGAACCTTCGCAGGTGCTTGAAGAGGCCTCTCCTGAATATCACAAAGAATCTTACGGAAACAATAGGGGGAAATCTTACGAAGACAGGAAAAGTAGATATGATGAACCTTACAGCAGTAAAGACGGAGATAATCGCTACTCGAAACCCAGGAGGGATAATTACTCGCAGGGAGGTCGCAGTTACGATAGCAAACCAGAATATGGCCAGTGAGTACATTACATACTTTTGAGTTCTTTATGGGTTGCACAGATTAAACCTGCGTTGTGCAAGCCGGTGCCCTGCAAGGCGTCGGACCCTCCGATACATTAATACTATAAGAAAATAGTCATTATCAAGGTCTATAACAAATCAGTTTTATTGCTACACTTATGTAGGTATATTGAATTTATTATTTTACGGGATGTTTTTTGGGTAAACTCATTTTAAATTAACAATTCACCCTGTTGCTCGATCACAAATCACTAGCGACCCGGTAATAAGCGACGTGATAACGATTTCTTACCCATGGATGTTTAACGTTTTCGCGATCACAATGGAACACGCGTTAAAAGTTATCGATCGGGATTATTAAACGAGCGCATACTAGTCGCGAGCCATTTCCCGAGATATATCTTATTCTCACATATATTCATTCAATCTTTATTATAATTTAGCCGGTTTTCGGCAAGCCAAATATTGAGAAAAGCAGTCGACATAATAAAAAATCCGACAAGCGCGTTGATTTAACGTTTGACGTAAGGCCGCGTTATAGCGTGCATCGGCCTCGCTCGGCTCAGATCGGCTATGTTCGGCTATCGATACGACGGTATCGAACGAATGTCACTGTGATCGATCAAATCGTTAGGGCTAGCACGTGGTTAGCACGGTTTTAACTATGTCGATAGTTATCTGTGATTGAGCAACTGGAGTTGTGGCCGAAATACTTGGAATAAGTTCATTCAATACGGGTTTACACAAAAAATATATAATATCTTAGATTGACTGTTAAAATGAAGTTTTTTGACAATCCTTTTATATGAATAAGGTACGGGAAAAAGCTGAACCAGTTCATTTACCCCAACCTGATTAACATAGGATTGAATAAATTGTCCAAAATTTTGAACGAAACTTCCAGGAAACCATTTGGAGGCCAACGAGAACCGTATGATAGGGATAATCGACAGCAAGGAAACTCTGATAATGCATCTTATTCATCGTCTTCCTCCAAACACAGAGCGCAGCAATATCCAAATAAAAAGGGAAACAAAACTCACTCATCCGGTGGTTTTGGCTCTCAATATCAGCGGTATTTTACAGATTTGAGATATTTGCTTTTGTTCACAATCCTGTTTGTGCACGTCCTTGTTTGGTTAAGGATACGCTTGTCATCATTTCAAAAGTTTTTATTTCTTTGCATTTTGGATTTTGTAACAGTGTTATTTTGTGAATATCTCGCTTTTTATAGTTTTATCGCTGTGTGTTGTTTACCTTTTAAATTGTGTTTATAACTAATTTCCAATATTAAATAAAACTAATAGTTATCATCAAACCATACCATTATTTATGCCAGCGATGGAAAACTTACCGCTACCAAATTCTAATAAAGCCTATTATTATCATTAAAATTCACTCTAGCTGCTCAAAGATATTTTCTTAGCTTCTTTTTAGACTTATTACTCTAATCTTATTTATTTCTAATCTTATTAAAAATATATCATTGCTGAAAGATCGCCTTAATCTCATATTAACATCAAGTTAATTCTACACATTTTTAATGTAGGAAATATATAAACCCGGATTAATATCCTTACTTGTTCAGAGCTAGGTCAAGAAATTAGATGCTGTGGAAGTGGCTTACATCTCCTAAAACCTGTTTTCTTATCCAAAATGTATTACTGATTATTATAAAATATTATTATTTTCAAGTGATATTACTAGTATACTTTCTATTTAGAAAGCCAAAGAAAACATGAAATTTTTTTTTTTTTTTTCAATTTAAAGTTTAAAGTTTAAAAAAAAAAAAGTTTTGTTGTTTTAAGAATTAATAACATAGAGAAGGGTAGGAACCAAAATACTTAACTGGCTCTGATAAAATTATATTTATTATAGTCACAATTGTTATTTCAATTTGATATATTTAAAAAAAACCAATTTGAACAAGGTTTCTGGTGAGCATCTTTCATATTTAACAAACTCAAATTTTTATAACCTGGACAATCCATGACACAAATTTTTACTTGCATCTTATGACTTTTTCACATTTATTACCTCTGCTAAAGTCTTAGTCTGAATATTGCTGTATGAACACAACCTTCTACAGATAAAATACATCCAAATAGTTGATCACAAAGTAGCTGTAGCTTAGTTGTGTGAAAATATAATAAGGTTTTTAGAGAAACAATACTACGTATTAGAGCATGTCAAAATTTTAGAGTTTAATTTTTTTTTTGTTTTTTAATATATTATGTTTGTAATGAATTTGTTTATGATTTCAGAGAAAATAACAAGTCTGATCGATTTTACAAAGCTATATCTGGTAGAGAGGACAACGAAGGTGGAAGAAAACCTTACTCTGATAGATCTGGCAGAGATGATAATGATGGGGCAAGAAAACCATATTCTGAGAGATCTGGCAGGGACGATTATGAAGGTGGAAGAAAACCATATTCTGATAGATCTGGGGGACAAGGAAAAAGATATGATAATAGTTCCTGGAATGACAAATCTTCCAACGATAACTATTCCAGTAGATCTTACGAGTCAAAATCTTCTTACTCTAGTACTCCCGCCAAATCTCTGAATAACCCCGCATCATTCGAAACACCTTTTGGTAAATATAACAATGGCGATATTCAAGATGTCAGAGTATCCTGGTTCACAAATCCTGGAGATTTTTACATTCAAATTTTGAATCAGGAAGATCAATTCAAAACTATGATGCTAAATATACCAAATATGTATAGCGGCATTAAACCTAACTGCACTGATATAAACATTGGTGCGTCAGTCTTGGCCAGATTTCCAGAAGATAAGGTACTTTACCGCGCTCAAGTAATTGATAGCAAATTTGGAAAATACATTGTCCAGTTTGTTGATTTTGGAAATAAATGTGAAGTTACTGGGAATGACATTTGGCAACTGGAAAGTGAACTAATGGACCTACCAAGATTATCTGTGCATTGCACATTGGCTGGAGTGTCACCGATTGACAATACATGGAAAAATTCCCATGTTGATGGATATTTCAACTCCAACTTGTACAAATGCACTATCCACAGTGAGTTAGCTGATGAAACTTATTGTGTGTCCTTAAGCAATGAAGATGGATCTGGTGTTGCTCAAAAATTGGTTGAAAATAACATTGCTGTTTCAGATAATTCAGGCATTGGGGGTAAACTATTTTTAAATACTTGTTGGATTAATTATATTTTAGCAATTCTGTATACAGATCTATACATTTATGTAATTAATTTCAGGTTTGTCAGCTGCAAATGTTTCAGTGCCGACCACTACAGTTTTTGTAACTCACATAGATACACCAGGGCAATTTTGGCTGCAGTTAGAATCTGATACGGATAAAATTGACAACCTTCAAGAAACCTTACAGGGGGCTGATAGCTATGAAGATTATTTGGATCATGAAGTCGATCAATTGTGTATTTCCAAATATTCTGCTGATGAACAGTTTTACCGAACTATCATCTTGGATTCTGATAATGACATAATAACGGTAAGATTTATAGATTATGGAAACACAGATGTTCTGGATAATAGTCCAGGAATCCTAAAGGTCATGCCAGCAGAAATGAAGAATATAGAAGCATACTCCATGAAGTGCAGTGTAAACGCCACTCCCACTGGCACTGGTCAGTGGACGGAGCAAGCCTCTGAGCTGTTCACGCAGCTGCTGGGTAATACGGAGAACCCTGTAGATGCTGTTTTTATATTGAAAGGTGCAACAACATACGTCAATCTGTATGTTGATGGTCAAAATACAACCGACAAATTGGTAGCAGCAGGACACGCTGCTCATGCGGAAAAATCTGATGAAAATGATTTACCAACATGTTTTGCGAGCCATATTAACTCGCCATCAGAGTTTTGGATTCAATTAGAGAGCTCTATTCATGACCTTGAAGCTATATCAGAAGAATTGGTCAATGCTGCAGATTTCCCACCTCTCACTGAAATAGCTGAGGAAGTTATTTGTGCAGCCAAATTTCCAGAAGACGACCTGTGGTATCGAGCACAAATTATTACTCACGGTACGGATGGTACTGAAGTTTTATTCATGGATTATGGAAATGCATCTTTAACTAATGAATTGAGAAGTCTTCCTGAAAACCTTAAAAACCTCCCAGCATTATCCCGAAAGTGTGTGCTCTGCAAAAGCCAGGAAATGCAAAACATTGGTCAAGGGAAGCTGAACTAAAATTTGCAGATCTTGCAGCTGATGGTGCCACAATATTCAATATATCCTTTATTGCTTCAGGAGATATATCCATTGTTGAACTAATTATTGATAATAAGTCTGTTACCGAAGAATTAGTTTCACTCTGCGAACTTGACGCCAGTACTCCGGATAAACTTCCATTAGGTGGAGAAGATAAAATGTCAGTAGGTATAAGCTTTAGTAACTCCTCGGACGATTTTTGGATTCAATATATATCCAGTACTGATAATCTCAATAATATAAGCGCTGCTTTGGAAGAAGCTGAGAACTTGGAAATATTAAATGACATTAAGGTGGGAGATATCTGTGCTAGCATATTTCCAGAAGACTCCTTATGGTATAGATCTAAGGTTTTGGAACACGGAGAAGACGGTACTCAAGTGTGTCATATTGACTATGGATCAAAAGCTGTAACTACTTCGCTGAGAGCTCTGCCCAAAGATTTACAAGAATTACCTCCACTGGCTAAACACTGCCGTCTTGTGATACCCTCTGAAATTCCTGGATTTAATGAAAAGTTCAATGAAAACTTTTCTCAACTAGCTTTGGATGACACTCAAGAGTACCATATAGATATAATTGATTCTAATGTAGATCCTATGATTGTAAAACTTCTTCTGAACGGACAAGATATTGTTCAATTACTTCTAACACCTGATACATCTTCTCCGGGTAATGTGGAAGCCAATAATGATGTAGACATTAACCACGGTAATAGTGATGTTTCTGACATACACCTTGTACAAAATGAAAGTGAAATATCACCTTGTGAAGTTGAAGATCCTGAAATGAATTCAAATATTGAATGTGACATTGAGGATAAACCTGAAAGTGTGATAGTTTTGGAAAATGACAATTTACTGAATAATTCTAGCGAAAGTCAATCAGAAAATAGTGAAGTCCTAGATGTTGATAATAAAGCAGAAGATGATGTAAAACTAATGGAAATAGGTGAAGTTAAAGAAGAATCTCTCAATGACACATCCAGGCAGCTTGAAGAGTATATAGATAATCTTGATATAACTAGTGATCATGATTCTGTTGAGAAAAATACATCAAATGACATGAAATGTGACAATAAAGAAAATGAATCTCTAGTTTCAAACGAATTGCAAGTATTGAGTGGTAACAATGATGTAGAGAGTGTAACACCAGAAATGTCTAAATTTGTAGAATCTTCAGTCACACTGATAACTGCCAACGGATCTTTAGAAATCTCCAAGTCCTCTGTTGAATCTTTAGACAGTTCAAATAGTAAAGATGAGGATTTAGATTTATCAAATACCAAGGATAAAGATGAAAAATCTCCAATGAATAATGAACTGTCAGAATTGATAAGTATTGAAACTGAGGAGCTGAATAAAAATAAGATTTTGGAAGATCCAAATTCGGAAGATGACTCTTTAGAAGAGTCTAGTTCTAAAACTGACTCTTTGGAAGAGCAGAGTTTTAAAGCTGACTCATTGAAGGAGCAGAGTCCTAAAGATGACTCTCTAGAATATCCAAGTCCTAAAAATAATTTGTTGGCTGTATCTTGTGGAGACTCTGTGGAAGTAACAAATACTAGTAACGGGTCTGTAGACGTATCCTCACCTAATCATATTTCTGAGCTTCCAAAGGCAGATCACAAATCATCAGATAAATGTCCCAATAATTTAAACACTGAGAATCTTGATATTTCGAAAGAATCAAATCTCCAGTGTGAGTCACTAAGTGTAAATAAAACTTCGTAATACTCAATGTTCATTTAAAAATTCAAATAGAATTTCTTTACTACTAATAATAACTATAAAATAAAGCTTTGTTTTGAATTTTAAACTACAATAAATTTGTTTAAATTTAAAGCGTTGTTTTGAATTTTGAATCACAGTCAATTTGTTTCAATTTGTTTTGAATTTTGAATTACAGTCAGTTTGTTTAAATTTTCTTTATTTCTTACAGCTTTGTTTAGAATTTTGAATTACAATTTTTTAAAAAAAAAATTGTGAACAATGTGAATCAACATCCAATAATATAAATGTAAAGACATTGCCCTATTTTTCAAAACATCATTCTATTTTAGCGGGCAAAAAAGTTTTATTAAAAAGTTTTATTTATTAATGCTAATGCAATACCAAAATTTAAAATAATTAAATATAGACTGTGACATACCCTGCTGTAAAGAGAACAATCCCTGGTTTAAGTATTAAATCAAACTTGATATAAATATGCCCTATTAATCGCGAATGTTAGTTGATAATTTGCTAATAAGTTGTCTCACCTATCTTGATAAGTGTAGTATCATTAAGTATCGGGTGCTTTTATCAAAAGTCCATCGACTAACCAGAAAGCCATTTATTTTTACATAAAAGAGTGACAAAACTTATGTCTTGTAATAACATCCTTATTTATGTATGTTTTTTTTAACAAACTAAATTTTATATTAAAATTTTGCAATAAAATATTTTTACGCTTCTGATGCAGGTGATATTTAATCCATGTTTAGTTTTCTTACAAAGTTAAGATCTGATGGCTGTGAAAAATAGAATTCACACCGTATTTGTGCAAATTTAAAATAAAATCTTCTGGATGCTGTTTGCTGAATAGATAATGAAAAACATACATAAATATAGAGTACAAACATACTTCGATGACTGTGATTATAAATATTTAGGAACCAACACAATTCCAGTTATTACTTTTGAAATAAAAATATAGTACGTAATTAGTGATAAGTTTCAAATGAGTATGTTAAGATTTGTGTTATATCGGTTCTAGGCAACTACAATGATTATCTACGGTGATACATGATACAATTTTTATTTTTTTTTTTGTATAGCATAGGTGTTTTTTTCTTCTTAATATTGATTGTATTTTTTACTACCTTGACTGTGCTATATAGCTCAAGGGATCAGCTTGTTTTGTTATGTGTAGGTCTATGCACTTGGTGATACCGTTGCAGAAAAGCTCTGCGCGATTACCCTATGATTTCAACACAATTTTTTTTCTTGAAGTATCATTCATTTAATCCATCATTTTTAAACTAAGATGTTTATTTTCTTGAATGAAAAACACTTGTCCCATACGTCACGCAATCATTCTTACATCGGTACAACTAGAGATTGTGTGAACTCCTAAAATAAATTAATCTTTCTAAAATAAGTTCTTACTACTCGCACAGAACTACTGATACATTTAAAGGTGTCTTTTTTTGTTTATGTTTTCAAATATTTTATAATAACTTCTATTTCTGTTTTTATTTTGTCTTACTGAAATGTTATCTTGTTGCTTGTAAAATCATTGTTTCGTTATAAGACAAATTATTATTATGTTTGTAACCTTAATACTTTTTTCACAATTCATACTGTTTTTTCATTGTCAAAAAAATGAGTGAATAAAGCCGATAAAAACAAACTGAATATATTTTATTTTTTTAGTTACTTGTTCTTGTTTATTATACCTACCTACTAATTACACCTTCCTTTTCTAACTCAACCCAGTGTTTAATTCTTCGACTATTCAGTGATGAGGAGACTTTCCCATATGCCGATTGCTTGATATTTGAATACAGTGATATCCCATTAAAAAAAACGTGTTTTTTAAAAGTAAAACAAGTAGAAGTACTGTGTAGAAAAAATGTTAGAACATCCCAACTAAGGCGGTTTAGAAGATCGACAGTCGCGTGACCGATGACTTTCTCCATATAACCTTTGGATTTTCTACCATTTTTATGAATTATGAGCCGTAGTGAAAGATGTAGATTTCTGTCTTTACTTCTACTTCTAATGGCCTCAATTATTGTTGATTACAAAAATGTATAAAGAAAATAAACTAAAATGCCAACAAATGTTCCCTAATTATATTTGAGATCTCATTACTTTCACGCAAGTTTGATTGTATGTAAATAAATGTCTAAAAAGTTGGAAGGTTTGCCTTCCAATAATATGTAATAGATTGTTTGGGATTCTGTTGAATTAAAAATACATGTATGATTTAAAGTACAAGTTTATCTTGTAATAATTATTATTTTAATGGTTTATTTGACAAAATAGCATTAACAAAACACCTAAAATTAACTTGCATAGGATACAAAATGACACAAAATATACAGAATTCTCTGATTTCAAAGGGGATTTGTGATGAACCGAGAAAGCAAAAAATAATAACTTTCGAGTTTGTACTGAGAAGTTGATAGTAATATATTTTTATTTAGGTTCTTCGCTTATCGTAAAATCTGTGAAATTTGCATTTTTCTGCAGGAGCAGTCCCTTTTCATTAGCTAAGTGCAGTACAGCGAGAAGTGATAGCGACACACTAAGTGATTCTTTCATATTAGTGGAGAGCTTCAGAGGTAGTTTTTTGTAAAAGTTGATAAAGTTAGTTTCCCTGACATGTTCTACTCCGCAGCCGTTTGGATCATTTTCTTTATCAGGTCCATCTTCCCGATAAGTTAACATTCTCCAAGAGACCAGCTTCAGTTGTTTCATATCCACCTTTTTGGCTCGCATTGCATAGGGTATAAATATTTTGGCAACCTGAAAAAAAGAAATTGACTAATGGTCAATCTAAACATTTGTATCCCCACATCTAATCAATTAAAACTTATTGGTATTACAATATACCATCTACCTAGACTGTAAAACTCATACCTCCATGAACATAAACATTCCATGAGAAGAATATAAACTTAATTTAAAAAAAAATTTACGTGAAAATCGCTATTTCAAAAACATGCATTGTTGTTAACTTTATAAATAAACCACAATAAGTAATAATTTTGGAAACATGGATGTTCTTCTACAATGTGGATGGATGATTGTAGTTTGTTTACCTTAGCTGGGGGTTCCACCATATCACCATTCTCCGGTAGTTTGTCCTGGTTATGTACATCTCCAGCTTGCAACTCCTCGTTTCCTTCTAGCCACGCTCCCCCTTCGTCCTGTATCCAAAATAGAATCACACTTATTATTTATTATGCATTCAAGAAAAATAACACAGCGAGAATTTCCACAATATTTGTGAGTAAACTCTGATGTCTACTCATTTTATTACCTACAATAGCTCTTAAAATTATTATTTTTAAATGTTTTCACACTTTTCACCATTGCGTAAAAAACTGACTTAGATGAAAATTTTACGCTAACTTCTTGGTGTAAAGTATCTTTTGACTGCAAAAATCATAACTATGATGTGAGTGTGCCGTCGAGGAAGGATGAGAAAGACATGGCATTATTAATTTCAACAAATACTCTTACGAAAAGTTGTAATAATCAGTGTGCATAAAGAGATGTATAAATGAGAAGGAAGGAAGGCATTCTATCCTCTCTGCCTACTGAATAAAAGTTATTATCCATACAATATTACTTAGGTAGGTACTTACATTGTCATGCTGACTATTGGGACAGTAGGAATTGTCATTGTCATTATTGTAGTCATAATCATTGATGTCACTCAGTCGGTGGTTAATGTCATTCTCATTCTTCTGTTCCTCTTCGCGGACTGTCTTCAGAATCACGCTCTGTTTGAGGTAAAACTTCCGGAAGTGGGTCATGTTGAATCCTCGGTCGATGGGAGTCTTGAAGTTCCTCTCGCTCCAGGCATTGCCCTGCGACAAGGTCTTCCTCCCGATCATGATCTTGGCGGGGACTATGGACGAGTATTCTGGACACTCTTTACACTTTCTGTTGAAGTTCATTCCTTCGCCGAGAAATCCAGTTGCTTCTTTTTGCGCGAAGGAGCTTTCTTCACCATGACGTTTGTAATGGTCTGGCTCTTTTCAGCCATTCGCGAAACTGATAAAAAAAACCATTAATTATTAATAACATTATTCAAAATATCGTTAAATATTCTAGAAATTTGAACCATTTGTTATAGGGCAGTGATTACCAATTGGCAATTACGCATGTATGTATATAAAAGTTGGTACAAGGTCAATATTTTCGTCAATTAATTTCGATAGACGCTTGTATGAACTACGAACCGACTAGTATCTACATGTAGATATATTGGTGATCCCTGCTCTGGTATAATAATACGTAGTGATACTACTATACATTTCAGACTTTTTGGGATATTTTTTCAATTAAGATGTAATAATTTCGACCGTTATTTTTTTTTCACAACAAAACTTGTAGGTTGTAGAATTTCACAGAGAAAGGTTTATTTTACATACTTCTGTTGATATTATTTTTGAGTTTCCAATGAGAAGGTCCAGCCCACGATCCAATAACTGCACTGCAGTAGGAATACTCCAGGAAGGCGTCAGTATGTGATGACGGCCGCATATCCACCAAGTGAGCAACTACTCTCGTTTTATCTGAAAACAAAACTCATCAAATTATGTTATCTAATTCAGTAGTCATTTTTTTAAAACAAAAGTTGGTGTAACTTAAAATTTCAACAACTATAGAAGTATACTTCTTACCATTTTTACCATGCAACCCATATTTTTTTTATTTCCTCAAATCTGAACCACAAACTACCTCTTCCAATAAAAAATGCACCATCTTTGTTCACCTTTAAAAAGCGTCTGAAGCGTCGTTATTTATCCCTAGCACCTTGATTTCCCTCCATATATCCCCTCCCTTCTAAATCCTCTCCACTCGTACTTCCAAAACTCCTTTCCATAGCCCACTTTCCATAGACTAATATTTTCTAGTATTATTTTTTTTTTTTTGCTGTAACATCATTGTCATCAAGCGCATCATCAGAGTTTGAGTTGTCAGACCACTCTGTTTCTGGTTGGTTGGAAGATATTGCTTTTTAGCAATAAACCCGCCAGTGTACGCTATTGTACAAGAAGTTAAGAAAATAAAAAATAAATAATGGTAGAGATTTAGGCGCAGCATGCACAGGCGCGGGTACACGTGGATCACATGGTAAACATTGTAATGACCAAAGCAGTGGAGAATTAAATTTAAGTCAACTTACGTTATTATATATTTTATTGTAATCTTAAATATAGTTAAGTTATGTAGGGCGACACATAGCGGACAAGTACTACTTCTAAAAACAAAAACAGCTTACGGACAGAGACATTACAACATTTTGACACCAAAATCATACTTACTAAATAATTCCCCCTAATTCAAAATGGCTTCTAATGCAACTGCAGAATTTGGTTGCCAATATGAATTTAGACTTTCAGTGACCCCTTTAAGACATAAAAATTTCTGAAGGGAGTTTTCGCAATGTAAATACCTAACACTACTGGGCTAAATGTTTCTGTAAAAATATGCTCATGGATAATTTTACTTTTTTTTTAATTTATTTATTTTATTTTTGTGTACATTTGAACATACCATGTCTGATGGCATGCTTCATCACTCCCATTTCTTCTTCATCACTCTCTACTCCGTGTATATCATCGTCTGAAAACCGAAATATTTTTCATAAAAATAACAAAGAAGTCAAGTGTGAATATTATTGTTGCAAAACATTAAAAAAACTTTTGTACTATATTTGGATGAGTAATTCATAATAATATTGTAATTATCATTAAGTGTTTCCTCATTCTGATTGTAATCCGTGCACAAATAATGAGAATCTTACCGTAGTTAAAATGATTGGTCATATCATTAGGTAAGGGTTCTACTTCGGCATTTACATCAAAGGCCATGGCTTGCTGGGATAAATTCAAATTATTTTCTACCCATCTGTTGGTATCTGTTTTCCTGCAAAAAGAAGAGTCGATCAGTCAAAATAACATGTTTTTTTATTGTAAATATGAAAGTTGAGATATTTTATATTGCCACGTGTGCTTACATATTGGCTTCTTCATCATCAGGATCCCAGTTGGTGAGGGAAAATCCATGGAACGGAGCACATATCTGATCATCTTCCTTGATGATTGGAAAACTACTCTTCTTCATTTCATAACATTCTAACTGTTTAGGATCCAACTTTTTGACTGATAAATTTTTTACATCCAAAAACAGAACATCAGACCTGAATAAATAACATTAAAATTAAATTTCTAAAATATTTGTTACAATGGAATAGCGAATTGAGTCTCCAGAAAAAAGAATACCTTAATACAAGTCCGAGAGTTTTATCATCAATAGGTAATGTGGCATTAAAAGCTCTGTTTGACGAAGTCATATCACCAGTAGTGGCAGCTAATTGTGCAAAAAATGGATCAATGCATTCATTGATTTCCACCTGAAATTGTTTTTTAAAAAATATGATATTAATTGCAAACAGACTCTTACTCCTAGGTCAACTTTTGTTTTGACTTTAATTAATGTAAAAGTTTTTTAAGCTTTCACTGCGGACTCCAGCTCCACAATCCTGTATTTTATTGAAACACAGGAAAGTATTATTTTCTACCGATTAGTATGGGACAGAAAACCGAACAGTTTCTTGTCCCATTCCTCTTCTTTCTTTTAATGTCAGAATTCCCCAGATCTGTAGACTTTTCCCTAGACATCACTTCACTGAATGACAGACAACTACCCTAACTACCAATCAGCTTATCCAACATGGCCGCGGGTGATGCACCCGCAGAAACTGTGTGTTACCTCTCCATTAAGTTGATGCTCCACATTAGTGGACAAGGAACCTTTAGAAGCCTTCTTCCTTTTAGCCTTGGTCTGAGTATTCCCTTCTCCGTCCTGGTCTTGTCGATTCTCATCATCCTCCTCTCCATCGGGTTTCTTGCCTCTCCGGACCTAAAGATAAAACCATAGTTATACCAACTTGCTACAATGTCATCATTATTTAAGTGAGATTTGTTCATTTATGATTCACTTATGAAATCAGCATTCACTTCGTGATTATTATTAATTACTACAAATAATTATGCATTTCCGTACATTTTTACATAACAATTTAAAAGTTAATACAATGGACTCTCATACGAAAGCAAGTTACTTATTTCAATATTCCATTTAGAAATTTATATTAAGGAAAACAGCCACAATTGGATCAATTATCACACTTTCATATCTGCTCTCTATGTGGAGCAAATGGATTCTACAAACTGCCTCCAAGCCGAGCCAAACGTTCCCGTGCATCTTCCCAAGCCAGGTCCGCGTCCCGTAGTTCTGAAGTAAAGTCTATTAGTAGGTAAATATTCAAAATGTTGTAAACCTACCTGAGCAGCCTTAGAGAGTCCACCGGCCATCTTCAAAACATCGTGATGAACAGCATCCACCCTGAAGGAGTATATCCTGGTGGAAGCGTCTAGGGTGGTTGAAGCCATTTGGAGATTCTCCATTCGTGAGTCATGCTTCCGTAACATGGCCGTCATAAAGTCAATCAGTTGCAAGTTCCACGCATTTTCTTTATTGATTTTCTGCATGTTAACATTAAATAAAAGAAATTAAGGATTGGATCTCAATATATATTGTGTAACATTAAAAAAAAAATTATCAATGGTGCTCAAAACAAACTTGAAATCAATGTCATTCAGCAAATTTAACTTGTCTTAAAAATGAAGTAGGCAGACATTCTTTTAACGGAAAAATAAATACGTGCATTCTTATTATACATATACCCCAATATTACACCTGCAATCCATGATATCTTTTGATTGCAATATTTCATAAGCGATGTTGGTACCTCCACAATGTTTACCTCCCATAAATTTGTTGAAGTTCACAAAAGAATCAGCCATTTTACTTATTATCTACTTCATTATTTGAGACTTACGTTCTCTGCGAAAAGTTTTAAACATCCTTGGAAATGTTCTTTTTGGGGTGAATTGATAGAACTTGTAGTGGATGCCACACTGCGAGGAGTTGATGCTTGCGGTGTACTAAATTGTAAAGTGACTCTCGATCTGTCTTCGGCGAGAAGAGCTGCTCTTTCTGCTTCATCATCATTTTGATCCTATGTAACATTTTAATACAATAAGTAAACGTTTATACCGATAAACTTGAACAATGTCTCTATTGTTTAAGCATCGTAAAGATAGTAGTAAAATGATATTATTAACAATACCTCATTTCTCCGGGCTATCAGAGATGCTCGATTAACAAGACTTCTTCTTCGCGGGCTACTTTCGTTAGACTTCATGACGGATGTCATAATATACACAAATCACAGTAAAAATACGAAAGATATACAAATGTCAACGCCTGACAGCAAAATTTTGATTTCAACTAACTTTTGGCGGGGTAACACAACTTATAAAAATGTTTTGGAATTTACAACGGAAAAATAGAAGCTTCATTCCGATTGTCAATTTGAATTTACTTCTTAAAAATTTATGGCTGTTCACTTGGTTCAACTCACAGATTATTACTGTTATTACTTATCAGTGCTGCCAGATCCGAGAGACGGCTTCTCCCACCCGGCGCTGCTAATTTTCCCACTTTCGGCCAGAAATTCCCGTTTTCTCTTAAAAGGCTTAAAAACGTTCATTTTGAAGAAAAAAATGTTATTTTTAGTCATTGTGTGACATAAGTGGCCGTATAAAGTGCGTGAAAACGCAATAAAACACAGTCAGATGCTACGTTGCCAAGGTTGGTAGCATGTTCCGACGTTATGGCGCCCAGGTTTGAAATATTAAAAACCTAAAATAGGTCATATTACCCTAACATAGCGGGCTTTTATTCAATAAAAATTAGAGTAACATCTTAAAGTCACAGGAACATTGAAACATTGGAAATTGGTACCATTGGTAAAAATTGACCGCCATGAGATGGCACTACGGTCGCGGTGGCTGCACACTGAACTTACCTTACGTCTTCCAGAATGGACAACTTCTCCGGTCGAAAACAAATAAAAGCTATGTATTTGGACGGAAAATGGCGAAATTCACATAAATTATGCCCACAAGTGCGAAAATTCCCGTTTTTTCCACCATTTTTCGGAATCTTCCCGTTTTTCCCGTTTCTCAAAATTTGGCCCAAAAATTCCCGGAAAGTGGGAAAATTCCCTCCGTCTGGCAGCACTGTTAATTATAGATGAACAACTCTGATTCTTCCCCATAGAAAATAATTATCAGTCGATTGGGTGGGATTTCACAGACAAGATAATTTTTAATAGAAGAAAAAAAATGAATCGGTTCTTACTCAAATATCAGGAAATTAATTAACCATAAATTAATTCAGTATGAACGCAATATTGTCTATGAATTTCCCCCCCCTATCCCCTCCTTCCACCCCTTCTACTTTCCTCCCTAGGGTTAACAAATTAATGTCAAAATCAAAATTTAGAAATGTTAAAAGTTAGAAATGATCACAAGAGTTTACAATTAAATGATATAAACAAATCATATAATAGTTATTAATATTTTAGCAGTCATTTCAAAAACGCACATTGATTTAGACATTTTTTTGGTTGAACAAGAAATTAAAAATCATTATTTGGAAGTACTTGATATGTAAATTTAATAAGTGAATTTCTATAACATAATGTTAAATTACATTACAAAGAATGTGGCCCCAACCCCGCAACACCTGTGGTGAACATCCAGAACATTTCACCTCCAAAATATCCCATTAGTTCTGTAATATACAATGTAACATTTCATTAGCTATGATTAAATTTGTTTCTCTCATGAAAATTTGGTGTGATTCTTCTCCGTCGTTTTCTGCCTAGAGTCAGACGATCGACGTTGATTTGCGTGTTTATCTGTGCATAACTTTAACGACTTTCATCTGTGACTTTCACTGCTCACTGCTGTCAGGAAGCTGTCATCTGTCACAAATCGCGCAATACTTACTTTGATAACAAACTTTTATGTGTATCTAACCAATTTGTAAAAAGTTTTTATGCTTTAAATTTTTTAGTATTCTGGATATGAATGCCGTCATAGGATTGTGTCATTTTTGTGAATCACATGGACCTCGAGTTGTGTTTTGCACACAAGTTTATAAAGAAAATAAAATACAATTGAGAGATAATCCACCTGTTACAGATTGTCCTGCTTGTACTTCGATTGGAGTAGAAAAAACATTTACTACAAAAGATAAGAATGGAATTTTATACTGTAGTAAACAAGTACCTTCTACTGAGAATTTAGAGACTCTGCTAAAGCAAGCATGCATAAGAAGTCTCAGTTGTGAAGTGAGATATTTTATTAATTTTATTCAAATTGTGGTGTAACTGCTTTAAGTCAGTGCTTAAAGTAAATTTTAAGTTTTAAAAATATATTTAACATGTTCAATATTAAAAGAAGAGTTGAGAAATATATTGATCAGAATCTGTAATAAACAAAAATAAAAAATATTATAAATTTGGTTTTTTTATTATAGGTAAGCACTTCAAAAGAAAATGCGCTTGTATTTTTCGGAGACGCGACTCTGGGATATGTCTTGAGTTATTCTTTCCAATTGCGAGACACAAAAGCTCGTGGACTGCAAAGATTATTTTCTATTATTGTGCTCATGAAAGATAAAATGTTTTTACTCAATTTGACTACACACTTTTCAAATGTAATGCAGGTACGTACTAAATACTAACTAAAACTATTACTAATTTTACAACAAATCTTGAACATGTTATTGTGATTTTAAAGCACTAAAGATGAATAATATTATGTATAAATAGACAAAAACTTGTTCTACAAAACCACTTATATCTTTTTTCTAAATATTGAATGCTGAATATAGTAGATTCTGACTATTAATATCTGTTGTGAATGCTGAATATAGTAGATTCTGACTATTAATATCTGTTGTGAATGCTGAATATAGTAGATTCTGACTATTAATATCTGTTGTGAATGCTGAATATAGTAGATTCTGACTATTAATATCTGTTGTGAATGCTGAATATAGTAGATTCTAACTATTAATATCTGTTGTGAATGCTGAATATAGTAGATTCTGACTATTAATATATGTTGTGAATGCTGTAAAAATTCCAGATAACAACAAAAGAACTCATTGATTTAGCAAACGAAGTGTACAATAAAGAACAGGCCAATTGTTCACAGAGAGCATTTCGATTAAGAAGAGGGAAAATGGATTCTGAGCCACCTAGATCTCTAGAACAACTAACAGGTACAACAAATATTTTATATAGTTTATAATCCATCTGCCATGGTTTATTATAATTTTATAATGACAAAATCTTTTATTTTTTATTTACTAACTTATTTTAACATTCATAAAGCATAAAGCATATTATCTTTGAATTTCAACATATATCATCATGCCATTCCTCTGAAGGAGTAGATAAAGAGGATAATACGCCACACCATTCTGTCCTGACATACTTCTTTTGCTTTTTCCACATTCATAATATTATTCTTTTTATGCACAAACTGCGATTATTCTGACTTTTCACATGTTTGTAAAAAAATTGATTTCAACATGTAATTCCATATTTTGTTTATATAGGTATTTCATCAGCAAATAAAATAGCTAGATCTAGTATCTAACCTTAATAATGCGTTATCCCTATTGATGTGCATTTTTGTTGTTAGTTCTGATTTTCTGCATTAACGATAAACGATAAGTACAGCATTTGCAGAGTAAATGTTTAAAGACTAAAAGTAGTATACCATTATCAAAAAAATGAAATAATAGGGTTCTTCCCGATAGCATGAATATCCTGGAAAACGTTATAAATATTTAAAGTATATTTTTACAATTGATATTGTAATTTTCAATCATTTTTTTGAAATAAAAAATAAATCGGGAAGAACCCAATTGTGCATTGTCGTTATTATGTAGAGCATAAACTGTATATGTCCCGACTTAACACGGATATATATCTAGCAAGTCGGGTCATGAAAACTATTTATACAGTATGATAACCGTAAATGTGTAAATAAATCAATAAATTGTTAATATATATTTTAAATGTTTCTAGGCAAAACTAATATTTTTGGCTACTTGCACATTCGATCCAGTTTCATGCTGTCATCCGCAAGCAAAATATACGCAGAAATAGCTTGTAATGACTTACTACCCACTGTGTCCCCAGATAAACCTGTTGTAGTTTGCAACGGTCAAATAAAGTTTTCACTACGACAGTTACAAGCATATCTGACACGCGATATATTCCTGAAAGTGGTTTATTGCACATTATTAGGTTTGCAGGTAAAATGATATGCATACTGTCTGTTCACAGTTATTTTACCTCTGACAGCTATGTTATTTATTTATTTTTGGACTTCAAAACTACTTAGACAGTTTTGAGATCAGCTAGTTAGCTTAATCCATAGCCCGGATAAGGCATTGATACACTAAGGGTCGGTTTTATAAACATCCGTTAGTTACTTGACTAATCAGTATATTTTGTACCAGATATTACCCGATCTACTGTTAACAATTCTGCTAAAGGCCACTACCGTAGCTGGCCTCAGAAGGTTAGTTTTTTGGAGTCTACTGTGAACAGATCGGGTAATACTAGTAAACAAATATATCTGATTAGTAAACTGCGTAACTTGTTTTATATTAAGTGCATTGAATCTTGATCAGTTGTTTCAATACGAAACACAATAGCTGTCGGAGGTAAAATAACTGTACAGACTGTACTTAAACATCAGCTGCTATTTTTATTTAAATAACTGATAAAACAATATTTTTTAAATATGTGTTGTTATCTACTTTGCAACAGCAAATTAATATACTGCTTGATTAATTTGCATTGATTATATATTTTTTGTTACATCATACCTCTGCCTTAAATAAATATAAATGCATTTAATGTAAAACACACTTCATTGTAGTTATATAATATTTCTTTGAAATAAACAGAAAACAATGTTTATATAAAACAAAATATCGTTTACTTTTAGGTTGTAGTGAGGGGAGATTCTGAAAAAAGTAATTCCATGATTTGTACATTGCAATCCCTTCTACCAACCAAACCCGATACCTCCGAGTATCCAGATTATGTCCCACCTACAGTATCCCGACTCTACAGCTGCAAGTCTTGCATTGCCGTTCCTCAGCCCTGCGCCGGAGTTTGTCGCATTGATATTGTTGATGAGGAGCCCATTATCCATTGGTTGGGAGAGCTGCCATCAAAATGTTAGTACCTCTCGTTTTATTTTATTTTTTTGTAAACTTCCTCTCAAGTGAATCACTATCCAATGTCTCTCAGTAAATCTTCACTATCACAGTTTGATATGGTCATGATCACAAAAATTATCTTTTGAAAAAACTAAGTGTCTTATTGTTGTTTAAGAAATCAAATTTTGAAAATAATACAACAGATTAAATCAATACTTCACAGGCATGAATGAGTTAATCTGTTCTAGAATATCATTTTCTTAAACACACAATCATTGTTCGTTACAGTATTGGCACTATAAAAATCAATATTAATTTACCAAAATGAGGTATTAGAGATATTTGAGTATTTATTTTGTAATTAGCTAGAGATAAAATTTGTTGCTGTTTTGGGCCGCCATGAGTATCAGATTTTTTCTATTCACACATCTTTGATTAATTTATTGACATAATCAATTTTAATTACAGGTCCCACACTGATGACTAACATAGGAAAAGGAATAGACGAGAAAGGTTTTAGTGACTCCACATTAGACCTTCATATATTCGCACTCTGCGAGGAGTGGAAAAAGTAATAACATTTCACATATTTAGCCAAATAACATGCTCATGACTATTCATGTTGCTCAGATTCATAAGAAGTTAACATAGTTACATCTTGTTTTCTGTGTAATGAACCAGATTTTATTATTAATAAACTCTACCTACAATAAGTCAGCAGTTATTCATGTGTCAAAAAAATTGTAGCCCATATCTACTAATTTTGTTTTGGAATTTTAGCAATGCCATGGCTATGAAGAGTGTTCAACACACAAATCCAGGAGCTATATCTAGCATGAAACAAACTCTCGGAATTAAACCCCAAGATGAATCTCTCTTAGATTACTGGATTACATTCTTATAACATCAAACTTGTTATAATTTAAGTAAGCAATATTGAAAAATGATAGGGGTTATACTTGTTCAAAAATGTCCTCCCTTTCTTAAACATCAAAGTATCCAATAACAAGCGATAATTAACTAATCAACACAATAGATAGAACACAATACCACTCTGTCCTGGCACATTTCCCTTGCTTCCTCCTCATTTTAATTGTGAGGGATACTTTTCAATATTCTAAATTTCATCACACTTTATTATTAACTCAAAATATATAATGAATTCAATACACCATAAGATTCTTGAATTGCATTGTCGTGGTGGTGAAGAGAGCCAACCACCACGACAATTTGTAGTATTATAGAGTAGGCCGTTTGAAGAAATTTAATTATATCATAAATTTAGCGTATTATCATCTCTGCATAGATTAAATTTTTATTAAAGTAAGTAATCACTTGTTAATGGGTGCGTTAAATTATAAAAGAGAGAAAGAGAGAGAGATTATAAGAGTAAATAAAAGAAAAAGTTTATCTCGAGGTGTTTTATTTCAAGTAAACGCTGGATTAGAGTCAGATTGAATTACAATAAAAATATAGTAATAAAATATGCGAGGGCTGGCGGTCTACTTCTTGTAACCACAGCTGCGCCTGCGACCACGAGCCTTCTCGAACTTGCGCCCCTTGGAGCGGATGTAGGGCTTGGAATGCGAGCCGGGCACTCCGGGGGCGGCCCCGAAAGTGTTTCACGGCCTCGCGCGCCTTGCGGCAGCCCTGCAGGAGCACAGTCTTGCGCCCCACCGGGGAGCGGAGAGCCAGCTGGTCGAAGGTCAAAATCTCACCTGGAATTCAAAACATCTAGTTAGTAAAGTGTACAGCCACTTGAATCATTATCTTATATAAATATATGGGGCCTAGTATCGAAATAACCAAAGCGACACTTTTTTGGGTTTTTTATTAGATATACCGTTGGATTCGTCTGATTGTGGCGGGTCGAATGGTATTGATTGATGACACACCGTGATGGAAACCTTCCTTTTAGGAAAGCAAAGCTCGTCATACTCAAGGACAAATAATCAAAAGAAGATCGATATGTAGACAGGGCATTATAAAAATCTGAAATTGTCGGTAAGAAGTAGGAACTGACATGTATCCAGAAAATGGAAAATTAACACCATTCTTAGGTAGGTAAACAAAATTCCCATGTAAATAAAATAACGACACTGCCATACAAAAGTATTTAAAGGTGGAAAATAATAATAAGTCACTTTAACAACACTGACACCATATTATTAATACTGGCTAAGTATTGTCACCAATGTCTGCTTGCTCATTTAACTTTTATTTTACATGCGTATTAAATATAAATAGGTATTATTATTTATTGAGCACACTCTGAGATATCAGGTAGAAGTTGATTTAGCAAATTGTCGCACTAAGGCAAAAATCACCAACATCAGTATCACAATTTTTATTTAAATCTCTATTTATAGAAAATGTAACAAAATTCAACAGCAGTAGCCACTTATTCAGTAACGTAATTTATTAATTAAATAAAAGCACTTGAAAAGTCAAGATAAGACTACTCTTTTATTAAAGCACAATAAAAACAAAAAACATTGATTTTAAAACTTCTGCCCCAAGTTGACGAAATATTGTCAATGAATACATTACTAATGAAGATATGCTTCCAACAGAGGATCTAAACATTGTATTAGAATCTATATTTATCCACATTATTGACAGAAGACTGTTGGTAAAAGTTTGACAACTGACATTGTAGTTTGCGCAAAGAAAAACACTGAGATAAATACTGAACAAAGACGACGATGTGAATACCCAATGAACAATAAAATAAATCGCGTGATTACCTCCAGCCTTAATGATCCTTGCTCTGGCTTTTTCGGTGACATGGAGAGCGCAAATCGTCATCTTTGGAATATCGTATATCCTGGCATCGTCAGTAACTGTTCCGACAATAACAGCGATCAGATTTTCACGAGTAGGCTTCTTCATGTTGCGTACAATCCTCGCCAGAGAAATTGGAGGTCTGTTGATTCTGCTCATGAACAACCTCCTCAGAACGATCTTGTTAAACTTGGCCCTGGTTCTACGGGCCAAGAATCTGTAAAGCTAAAAAAATCGAACAATTAGCATATTTATATTTTTAACTGTAAATAGTCCAAAGGAAATGTTTTATTTTAATAACATACCTTGACAAGAAGGCGAAGGTACACATCTTGCGATTTCGGCTCAGTACGCCGAACTATGCGGTCGTATTTATGATTAATGTCAATACCCTGAGAAAAATAAAAGCACAAATTAGATTAGTCGAACTTTTCAGATTCATTTGGCACTAAGATGTCCTCACAATATAACATATTACGACGGATGAATCCAGATTTCAAAAATTTATTTGACGGCAAATAAACTCACCATGATGACAAACCGGATAGAGAAAGATCGGAAAATTTGAGGTTATAAACGCAAGAGAGGCAACTTGACGCACACTTGACGGACGACTATCAACAAAACGATAGTTACTTTTTCTATGGTTTGAATATAATAGGGGTTAGTTCTATTTTTTTATTGCCTACCTACCTACCTAGCTAATGAATTCGTTTTGAATTTAGTACAAAGTATTGTCATTAAAGTCAAACAAAACCGTATTTTTGAAAACCGAGAACTATAATTTTGAATGCAAAGAAGCGTTATTGAGAATTTGTACATTTACACAAATATGAGTAAAAGGAAATTGGCCAATAAAAGGAGAAAGTGTGTATGTTTTCCGGAGGAATATAAAGTGGTCGCATTTTCTCCTAAATTGAACGAATTCAGGGTACAAGGCTTTCTTTGCGATGGTGTTGTTCATTGTGCTGATAATAAATCAATCAAAATTCACAGAGCCATACTGTCAACGGCTAGTCCTTATTTCAAAACTGTATTTTTAAATACTTTATGTCAAAGCCAAACTGAAAAATGTGAGACATTTGTGGATATTTCAAGTCAAATACTAAATGTATTGCTTGATTACGCATACACTGGTAGTTGTAAAATCACAAATGAAAACGTTGAAGAACTTTTAATATGTGCAGATAGATTCGAAGTTGTTGGAGTCATTCAATTATGCTGTCAATATTTAATAGAAATGTTAAATCCACGAAACTGCTTTAATACCTTAAAAATTGCGAAGCAATATTTTTGCCAAGGTCTCGAGAAGAAGGGCAAACTCTACATTCGACACAATTTTACTAAAATTATTTTGAATCCTGACGAATTCAACAAGTTAACTGAAGAAGAAGTCAGAGAAATTTTAAACGACGACGAATTAAATGTGAAGCGGGAAAAGATAGTATTTAAAGCGATCAAAACTTGGGTGAAGTATGATCCCAATAACAGGATTTATCGAATTCCAAATCTGCTATCTTGCATCAGATTTAATCAAAATGACAACAATAAGTTGTTAAAAAAAGTTCTTAAATGGAGTTTGGGTCGATAATGACCAGGTAATAATAGTTTTGGCGCAGGCTTTGCACTTTTACTTTTGTTTACTAATGTTATAATATTATGTTGTGACCGTTAATATTTACAGAAAGAGAAAATAGAGGCAACAAGTTCTGCGTCGTTAGTCCCTCCCAGCATATCCTTGAGGTCACGATTCCCCTATGAAGTTTTGTTTGCTATAGGAGGATGGGGTGTCGGAAGTCCCACAAGCTATGTAGAGACGTACGACGTTAGGTGACTTAAATTCATGGTATTTTCATACCGCAATTTATATGTATACATTTTGCATACCATCTACACATAACATTTAACATTTATTATTCGTGGTTTACATACTATAATTACTATAAATCTGCCACACGCTAAATTAATTTAAAATATCGAGAATAAAACCCACCATTTGAAAGGTATATACATCGATTTATATTCGAATTGATTTTTGTTTTTTATTCAGTGTAAACACATTGAATGTGTAATAATAATAATAATAAATTTAAGTATCTAACTAACTAACTAACCATCACGCCATTTCCCCGAAGGGATAGGCAGAGAGGATAGAACGCCACACCACTCTGTCCTGGCATACTTCTCTTTGCTTCCTCCACATTCATACATCTTCTCATGCACGCACGTCGATTATTCCGACTTCTTACATGCCCCACTTTCAAGCACATGTTTTTACTACCGTATTAAAACTTCTGCCTCCGTATCGTAATGGCTAAGACGCTGGACTGGCTGGACTCGCGACACAAGGGCTCCGGGTTCAACTCCCGGTGAGATCGGAAAACTAAAAAAAAAATGTTTTCAAGCCTGGGTGTTTGTGATGTTGTTCCCTCTTATTGGACCTCCTGACCTGTTGAGGTGGTTATAGAGATTATGTTATTTCTTATGAGAAATAATGTTAAATTTATATGTATGTCTATTGGGGGTGATGGTGATTTGCGGGGCTTGCAGTTTTTTTTAATTAATTTAATTTGTTTTTTTTTTAAATTAATTTAATTTGATTTTTTTTAAATTAGTTTAATTTGATTTTTTTAAAATTAAATATGTACCCAGTAATTATTTACTAATGCGATTATTTCTTCATAATATATATTTTATAGGCATTCGGACTTGACAAAGTGGGAAGGGGATGAAAGACTAAAATTCCATATATTTTATTTATTTATTTACTTTATTTATTTTTTTTTTGATTATTTTAATTTTTCTTTTTAAAACAAATTTTGTTTCTGTTTAAAGTTATGCAGATGAATATTTTTTTATTTTGTTTTATTCTTATTCTGTAAGTATTTATTTTGTTTTTTATATGAACCTTAGAGGCTTGCACCCCAAGGTTTGGATTAAACTTATATTATTATTAGGTGCATTTGACATTTTTCAAAATTTCAATGTTCAAGAAACACAAAAAGAACTCTGTCTACCGACTTAATTTTATACTTAAGCGCTTTTTATACGATTCTGTAAAAATGATAATTACGAAACTCGTCAGGAGCTTGATTGATTTTAGTTCTGAGTAAATTTTTTGGCGCCTTTTTATGCACCTACCGAAAATCAATAATTTTATTTACCCATTGTTTTTAATTAAATAACTTAATAACATGACATAAATAGGTAATTTAATACACATATCAATACATGAACTGGCGCTGAAGCGTAAGACTGATCATCTTGCCTTCGTGATAAACTAAATTTGCTGTGTACAAAGTAAGTGCCCTACGCACCATTTTATGCGGATAAGGGAAAGTAATAATTTTAGTATATTTTACAGGAATTCGGATTTGACAATAAAAGAGGAAGAGGGGAAAAAATTGCTTAAAACTTCGCCCCTTATATTTAACGTGTCCATGTAATGTTTGAAATTAGAAAATGTTTTTTTTTTGCTTTTTAGGGCTGATAAATGGTCTTCCTCGAGGTTCACCGACCAGGCGCCCAGGGCGTACCACGGGGTGTGCGCCTTGAACATGCTGGTGTACATAATCGGGGGGTTTGACGGCAACAACCACTTCAACACCGTGAGGTGCTTCAACCCCATCACCAAGGCGTGGAAGGAGAGGGCCTGCATGCACCAGGCGAGGTGCTACGTCAGCGTGGTTGTTCAAGGTAGGTACGATCTAATCAATTATTTAATTAAATAAGTCATTTTAAAATGTTTTGTGTTTTGAGTGTATCCAAATACTACTAGTCTAAAACTGAATTTGACTTAAAACGGCAGGGGCGGTTGCTCAATATGGGCAAAGGAGCACTATTTAACTGATCGAACGATAATGTGTAATAGTAAAATTTGAAAACGAATTAAAGATATTTATTTAGTATACGCGTCACAACTGCGATGTAGATCGTTGGAGATGAAACAAGACCAAAAATTACTTGTTCCTTAACAACGACGAAATACTTACATTTTATTTACAGATGGAATGATTTACGCTCTCGGTGGTTTCAACGGCATGTGCAGACTTAGTTCTGGGGAGAGATATTGTCCCATGCAGAACCAGTGGGAGATGATCGCTCCCATGAACAAACACAGGTCCGATGCCAGTGCAGCTTCTTTCGAAGGAAAGGTAAAATTACCTGATATTATGTGAGGTGAAAGAAATTCCGAAGCTCTTTCGGATACCCGGATACTGGCTTACCCTACGTGATAATTCATCCTCTTTTCTTGTACTTAATATAAATATTTTGTAATGTGTTCTTACTCATCTATTTATTTAATTTACTTACATGAACGATTTTTTATTATATATTTTATTATAATTATTGGTCCTAATTGGGGTACCCCGTCCTGAGGACAAATTTTACAATATTTAAAAAAAACTTGTTAATTATCGAAATAAAGTGAATCCAATGTTTTAGTAGATTCTGTGTGAATTTGTGTATAGGGGAGTTACATTCAATAGGATCTGTAGCTCAATCACAGATAATTGTCGACGTGCTTAAAAACGTGCTAAGCATTTGACCGAACACAATGAACATACGTTCATATCACGGTCGCGTTGCCAAGCACCATAGATGATAGGCATACTTTGACAAATGTTTCGTTTTATTGCTTTCTCAAATTGATTTAAAGCAAATAAATGGCATGGTAAATTGTAAACAAACAATTAAAAACTCTATAAAAACTAAATTATTTTACTTTACTTGCAGTTTTGGCGTATTTTCCATATTTATAGCGGTAATTAATAATCCCGATCGATAACTTTTAACGGATGTTCCATTGTGATCGCGAAAACGTTAAACATCCATGGTGAGAAATCGTTATCACGTCGCTTATTAGCACGTCGATAGTCATCTGTGATTGAGCTACTGATAAGATAAGTGATAACTAATGGTCTATTCACACATGTCCGTGACGTGACGGGACGTACCGTACCGTGTTGCTTTCCGTGTACAGCCCAGTCAAATGAGATTATGTATTTAGAAAACTGTATGAGATACGAAGAAAATTTAATGAACTAATTTCACAAAATTTTGAATGTTTTATTACTTCGACAATTTTTTTTTTGGTTGGGTTAGGTGTTTTTGAGATTTATATATTTATATTAAGAGATATAAATAATGTGTCCTTATTATTTGTTAATAATATTCCAGGCTAAAAACTGTATTATGCCCGCAGATCTACATAGTTGGGGGTATAAACGGGCAGGAGATCCTGACGTCTGGGGAGGTGTTCGACCCGGAGAACAACCAGTGGACGTTCATCAAGTCCATGAACAGCCCCCGCTCCGGCGTCAGCCTGGTGGCTTACCACGGGTTCCTGTACGCACTCGGAGGGTTCAACGGCTTCATTCGCCTCAATACGTGTAAATATCATCTTGTATTGTGTCAATCTCCTAATAAACTACGCACGGTACTTTAGGTACTGTCAAAGCATACACATGACTGGGAAGATAAATAATAATATACCTACAGTGAGGAGTTTGAGGATAGAACAAAAAAAGTGCCTTATATTTAACCAAGATCTATTTTTTTGGCTGCCACCTTCAGTTATTTATAAAAAATGAGGGAACTTCGTCTTTGGGGAATGGAATTCATACTTTTTCTCAAAAATCGGTCTGCTTATTTCCCGAGAAAATAGTTTGATGTACATATTTGTGATATTTTTTTTCGAACTTAGTGACTTCATTATTATAAAATTTTATTTACAAACACGAAAATATTACATGCTGGCCTCAGGAACAGCCCGAAACAAGATTTCCAGCCGAGGTCAAACCATCCCACGTCCGCTGCCGAAACTGAAATGAAAATTTTCCGTTAAAAATGAATGTTGGCTTTTCGGAAGTTTGGCTTTTGAAGAACTTTTGGCTATTCCAGTGCGCTCTGTGTCATGGTTTCAAAAGAATACATCTTTAATGGGGTTCTTTCCGATTTTATATTTTTTACTTCAAAAAATTGATTGAAAAATTACAATATCAAGGGAATTTTTTTTAAATTTTTACGATGTCATATGAATTTTCTAGCGCGGTTTGAAATGGCGCTTTTTCAAATCGATCGCAAAATCCTCCATTTGGCGCGCATGCGGTGTGACGTCACAGCAATATAGGCGCTTACTACGGAATGAATTTCCCGCCTTTCACGGTGGACGGGTATGACGTCATTAGCCAATAACGGGCGTTAAAAATCATTCGTATTTTCGTGTTTTTAAAACATAAATTTATTAATAAAAACCAAATTTTTGAGTATTAAGTTTTATATTGTTGGAATTGTAAAAATATACTTTAAATATTTATAACGTTTTTTAGAATATTCATGTTATCTGGGAGAACCCCATTATATTTTAAAATTTCAGGTGAAAAGATCGACCCAATTCAGATGTCCGGATGGGAGGCGGTCACCAATATGGGAGTCACTAGAAGTAATTTCGCGGCGGTAATTCTGGATGAGATGATTTTCGCCATTGGGGGATTTAATGGTAGAAATATTTTTTATTATCATTTTAGCAAATGAATCGGATGATTGTTACGTTCATTCAGAAAAAACCCAAAGTAACTTGACATTAAAATTGAAATTTTTATAGAAAGTTGGAAAAATTTTCATTGCCAAAAAAGAAAGGTAAAAATGTCGTAAAAACGGTCGAGAGGCGGATTTAGATTTTCAAAGACACTTCGTGGCTTAAAAACTCTTTTTCGTTTCGTATCGATTTTATATCGTATTTTGTATCGATTGCTTCATTATTGCTTATTAATTTTTACAAATTAGGTGCCAGGGAGTTAAGCCTGGTTTTTGGATGTTAGTGCGAGTGGATAATTTATTTTTATGTATTTAAATTTCTGACGAATTCCGAAATGTTTAAAAATTCATTGACAAAATTTAAAGATTTGATTTTGTTGATTGATTCAGCATTCGCTTTGTAACACTTCATAATGAATTATGATTAAATAAAACGATGTTATGTGTTACTATTGGTTTATTCTATAGAAATAAAATTTACCTACACTACCTGGTTTCGGGAGTAAAGTTCTCCCATCGACTGGTGAAAAGACATTTAATTAGAATACAGATCTTATACAGAAAAATACAGAAAAAATGAAATTGCAATATTTAAGAATCTAGACACAAGGGTCCCATAAATATTGATAAATAGAAGTAATAGAAAAAGAACTTTTATTCAACTTTAAATATTTGAACTAACTCAGTTCTTGTTGTTGCTTGGCGTTTGTTTTCTTGTTGTGAATTAAGGCTGTTCACCTGGCCAGCAGGTGCGACGACCATCTCCACGGTGGAGTGCTACGACATGAAGAAGAAGGAGTGGCGCGAGGTGGCCCCCATGAACCTGAACCGCTCCGCGCTCAGCGCGTGCGTCATCCCCGGCCTGCCGAACGCGCGCGAGTTCTCCCTGCTGCACGCGCCGTGGGAGGACGCGCGCGACGTGCAATCGGACTCCTCCACCTAGCTGCTGGCTGCTGGCTGCTTGCACTGCTTGCTCTGCTTGCGGTGCGGAAACTCGCAGCTCAACACGAGGAATACGTAACCCCATTGAGTAATATTCGGTCTGAATTTCAGAGTGTAACAACCATGCGTGTTGCAAGAGTACTTAGAAGTTTATGAATACAGTATTAGATTAACTACTACTACTACATTTCCTTATCCGCAACTAATGGTGCATAGAGCACTGCATTAGTACCCTAAGTGCAGTGTACCTTACTAAGTGTAGTATTCATATTAGATATTAAAAAAATAATAGTACCTAGTTTGTACATTGAGGGGGAATTACGAACCCACCATGCACCCACAGCTGTTATACGAGTCCCGGGAGCTCTTTCAGCTGCGCATAGATGAATAATATACAACTATTTCAATATAAATGTACTGTGTGCAATCTTGTCTGTGCACTATAAAATGGCAGCTAACTACGCCTACGTTTCTCTCATTTAATCGCATTTTGCGCTATGGGAATATAATAATGTAAGTGACTGCATTGAGTAATCTTCTAGCGAAATTCAGACTGAAATAATTTGGCCAGCATTGGCGACCATCTATTTTTATCACAATGATATTTATCGGATAACTTTTATGTTATGGCGACCAAGTCAGGAGCAGCCATAAACATATCGTGAAACCAAGGATGTTCAAAATAGAATCGAGATCTATTAGGGACATGACATTGTACTTCTTAAAGTTTTGTATGGGAAATGTTTGTAAACCACGTAACAGAAAACGCACGCTTTTATACGCCTACACTAAAATTGGCGACTGAAGATATCTCGATGCGGATACTTATTCCTCGTGAAAACTTAACATTTTTATTGTATGTTCGTTTTCTCAATACCACATTTGCGTCGTCCAGCGTCATGATGAACTTTTTTTTCGTTTTCTCGAGATTTTGCCAGTTTGACTTAATATTTTTATTGCATGTAATATTTATATATTTTTTAATGATTCGCGATGAATTAGAAGACTATCTTTTGTCTCAAGGTTTTACCAGTTCGAGTCTGGTCGGTAAATGTTTTTTGTGTTTGTCTTCAAAAAGATATCAAAATGTAAATGACTAATGAAGATAGAAGTAATTTGTAAATGTATTTGGGTATAAAGAAATTTCAATGGAATCTTGTGGAATTGAAACGCTTTTAATTTTAAGAACTGTATTAACAAAGGACTCTTATCTGGAAATAATGTACAAACAATATGTCCAATTTAACAACCAACGGTAAAAAATGTCAATCGTTCATCATTTTACGTAAATTTTCACTCTCAGCAAAACTGGAAAATACATCGCTAAAATAATCTTCCTGTTCCTATTTGATGTACCAAAGTGGTGATTTTCTTAAATAATAAATACCAATTTTTTTTTTTTAAATAGGGTTTTTTATTAGATTTAGATTTATTACAAAGGATTATTTTTACTAATTTGCGTCTGTGATTTTTTTTTCACGATTTCCGAATCATGGTTATAAACTTTAAAAAAAAAAAGATTATGTATTGAGTAATTCTAATATTTCTTTTCTTATTAACTCAACTAATGAAATGATAATTAATAATTATTGCAAATAAATCATGACACTTTTTATTTATTGTGACATTATACAGGAAGATTTAGGGGCGATTTAAACATATTTTTTAAAGCATATTATTTGTATTTAATGTGTTTTTTTGTGAAATTCTAATATGTATTTAATGTAAGGTAAAGAAAGGCTATTCTTTACTTAGCACTCTGTGATAATTGACTTGTATTATATTTCGTAAATATGTGATTTCCACGTTTGATATTCGTAAAACTTTTGATTCAATTTTTTGTACAGGCTGTGATCAACTATATTATGTGATATTAGTAACGATTTGGGGTGGTTATGGCTTTAATGAATGTACTAATAATATTGTACGAAATTTTCTATAATATGTTTTTGATTTATAAAATTATGTATTATTTACGTATGTATGTGAACGTTTTACCTGCATATTTTACAATAATGTACCTGATTGTTTTGTTGTGGTTTTTGCATGCCATGCGCATGAGGTCGCGGGTTCGACATGAATATTTATTTACATTTGATTTTCTTAATAATATTTCATGTGTGATACCTTGGACTGGTACTGAAGCGTATGACTGATCATCTTACCTTCATATAATAAAAATGATCAAGATACACTGCACTTGGTGTACCGATTCAGTGTCCTATGCACCATTGGGTGCGGATAAGGGAAAGTAGTAGTAGTAGTATCTCATACTTATCGTATTTAATATTTTACGGATCGTATTTTATCTTAGACTTTTACTTGTCATTTGAAAAAGCTAAAAATATAATTAACGGATTGATTGTAATTTTTTTAATTTTTCACAAATTTTTTAACCCAATTCATTATTCATTCCACTTCCACACCATGTGAGGAACATAGGATGGATTCCACAAAACTGCCTCCAGACTAAGCTAATTTCCGTACATCTTCCCAAGTCAAGTCTGCGTCCCGTAGTTCTGACGTAAAATGCCGCAAAATTGTTAGCAGTGGACTCCTAGGATAGCCTGTTCTAGAGTGAATTAAAATTAATGAAATTGTCGTTTATCGCGCTTAATTTAATATTTTGGTGAACTAATACAGTGCCCTATGCACCACTGGGTGCGGATAAGTATTGGTAGCAGTTAGTAGTCGTGGTGAGCATTTTTCCCGGCGATTAAATCAGAGGGAAGTGAGTAACCCGAGTAAACACACGGCCGGGGGTGGGTGGATTGTAGCGGGGAGGGCGAGGAGGGGGCAGGAAGGGAAGGTTCCGGCGCGTAACGCAATCCACAATACTCCCCCACGACGGCGCAAGGGCGCGGCCAGGTCCCACGGACTATACCACGAGTGCTAGTGCTGCTCGGCCGGTTGGCCCAATAATCGGTTGTGAAAATAACAGATTGATCGTGATGAATAATATAATCGAATCGTTTCAGACTATAGAGACACCACCGTTTTGCTGCCGGCGATCCATAGTTTCAGTTCAATGAGCTTAACTAAAACCGTAGATATTACTGGCAGCAAAATTGTGGTTTCTCTATAACTTAGAGTTGAAAGATTTTTTTCGTACTGCGTTAATCCTCCAAAGTAGCTGCTATTAGAATCTATATCCAAAGTGGTAGGTACCCTTATAACCCTTCTATTTGATTGGCGTTAGTGGATTTTTTCGAGTTTTCCTTCTGATTTTTGTCGTGATGTATTTTGCTTCTCGAAAGATTTTACTACGTACGTTCGATATTTATTTAACCCCAAATTTGACATGATTTTTGCATCATTCACCAATAATTGCTATCCATGACCGATTTAACAATAATTTATTTTATTTTGTAAATAATCGATTTTCAGTCACTAAATAATTCGATAAATAAAATAAGAGAATAATTTGTCGGGCTATAGCATCACTAAATTACGGTCAAGTACCGGCGGCGCCGCAACACATCGCCCGCACCTCCCTTTGGCTCGAACATCCCTAAAGTCGTGACAAACCGCATTTGAATGCACTCCTTACGATACTCGCTTTCCCGCAGAGTTCTTTTCGCGTTTTCGCTTGATCTCGTGGATTAGTCATTATTGGATTCTTGGCCAGACCCGATCATGGACATGAAGGGGAAGGTGGCTCTTGTTACGGGAGCTGCAGCAGCAGAATAGGGCTCAGCTGCTGTGAGGAGTTGCTGAAGCATGGTGCCAAGGTGGGTTCATTCATTAAAAAAAGATTTAAACTTTTTATAACATTATTATTGTTATCACTTGTTATTTTGATGGTGCTGTAAATAAATACCTAGTGGTACAACGATAAAACATTCCAAAATATTATTGTTATAACTTCAGAAGCAATACTTTTCATTTATAAATAAAGAAATAATTCTTAAGATTAATTGAAATTGTGGTACGACTTATATTTTTCTAGTTTAGTAACTATCATATAAAACTACGATATAATAAATTTCAGCGAGATTTTTCAGTTTCTGTGATAGGTTTTGTGAATTTATTATCCAGCAAGAGCAACCTATATTTATGTAGGTTTTGATTTTATAGACACATAAGTTAAAATTTTAGAGGAGCTTACAATATTTCACTTTAAACACAATTTTTCTGGGGCGCAGATGTATTCAATAACGAAAGTGAAAAAGTTTATCAATGGTTTTTTTCAGATTATTATCTTAATTCAGGAAATAAATTTTACACTTAAAAATATTACTCCGACGCCGACGCCGCGCGACCGACGACGCAGGATAAGGAAAATATTTAACTGGAAAATGTCTAACGGTTAAAAGTCGTAGACATTTGCGCAATTTTTTGTGTCGGGTATTTTTTATTAAATCCCGGGTGTGCCACCGACCTTACGTATTTTTATTTTGGTCCTCGTAGGATTATTTGGCGTCGTAGGATTAGATAATAAAGAAAATTGTGTAAAATAAATAGGTACTCTAACCTAATTATTAAATTTACGTCCGCTACTAATTAAAATTCAAACAGGTGTTGTTTGCTTTTCAATTTTTAATACCAACGACTGAGCTTAAATACCACGTAGATAAGTATTGTTTACTGTGATTTAATTTATTTTTACATTTTTTGGACATAACGCTGATTTCATCGGTTGTCAATATTTCGAACATAGGAGTTATTCTTTTGGGGTCTAAATATTCTAAAAAAATTAATTTTCAGTAGTTTGCAGAGCTATTATTAATAAATTGTCATAATATTTAATAAAAGTTTTTTAATTAATTAACAGAGAAAATCGTCTTACAAACTGTATAAAATACAAAAGTGTAAAATATGAATAAAAACTTAGGCATATTTTTAAATTTAGTGATCCATTCTAGGTTGCCTGTTGATTTTGGAGAATATTTTGAATTCATTGACAAAATCGAATTGATTTTTCTTTAATATTACAATAGGTTTTTTTAAGGAGTTAGCTAGAGGGGGGCTCGCTCGCACGAGGCCTTTGTTAATTTTATCTGGGACCGACGAGCCTCTTGTTAAAAATTCACCTGCGGCGCGTAATCTATTAAAAATCATGTCCCATTCTACTCTTTATGTAATCTTAAAAAAAACCCTTAAAGATATACCTCGCAAAGATTACGCCATAATAAATTACCTACCAAA
>JAGVSP010000049.1:25000-45000 GCA_022494985.1 Micrasema minimum | reverse complement strand
TTTTTTTTTTTTTTTTTTTTTTTTTTTTTTTTTTTTTTTTTTTTTTTTTTTTTTTTTTTTTTTTTTTTTTTTTTTTTTTTTTTTTTTTTTTTTTTTTTGTTTTTTTTTTTTTTTTTTTTTTTTTTTTTTTTTTTTTTTTTTTTTTTTTTTTTTTTTTTTTTTTTTTTTTTTTTTTTTTTTTTTTTTTTTTTTTTTTTTTTTTTTTTTTTTTTTTTTTTTTTTTTTTTTTTTTTTTTTTTTTTTTTTTTTTTTTTTTTTTTTTTTTTTTTTTTTTTTTTTTTTTTTTTTTTTTTTTTTTTTTTTTTTTTTTTTTTTTTTTTTTTTTTTTTTTTTTTTTTTTTTTTTTTTTTTTTTTTTTTTTTTTTTTTTTTTTTTTTTTTTTTTTTTTTTTTTTTTTTTTTTTTTTTTTTTTTTTTTTTTTTTTTTTTTTTTTTTTTTTTTTTTTTTTTTTTTTTTTTTTTTTTTTTTTTTTTTTTTTTTTTTTTTTTTTTTTTTTTTTTTTTTTTTTTTTTTTTTTTTTTTTTTTTTTTTTTTTTTTTTTTTTTTTTTTTTTTTTTTTTTTTTTTTTTTTTTTTTTTTTTTTTTTTTTTTTTTTTTTTTTTTTTTTTTTTTTTTTTTTTTTTTTTTTTTTTTTTTTTTTTTTTTTTTTTTTTTTTTTTTTTTTTTTTTTTTTTTTTTTTTTTTTTTTTTTTTTTTTTTTTTTTTTTTTTTTTTTTTTTTTTTTTTTTTTTTTTTTTTTTTTTTTTTTTTTTTTTTTTTTTTTTTTTTTTTTTTTTTTTTTTTTTTTTTTTTTTTTTTTTTTTTTTTTTTTTTTTTTTTTTTTTTTTTTTTTTTTTTTTTTTTTTTTTTTTTTTTTTTTTTTTTTTTTTTTTTTTTTTTTTTTTTTTTTTTTTTTTTTTTTTTTTTTTTTTTTTTTTTTTTTTTTTTTTTTTTTTTTTTTTTTTTTTTTTTTTTTTTTTTTTTTTTTTTTTTTTTTTTTTTTTTTTTTTTTTTTTTTTTTTTTTTTTTTTTTTTTTTTTTTTTTTTTTTTTTTTTTTTTTTTTTTTTTTTTATTTTTTTTTTTTTTTTTTTTTTTTTTTTTTTTTTTTTTTTTTTTTTTTTTTTTTTTTTTTTTTTTTTTTTTTTTTTTTTTTTTTTTTTTTTTTTTTTTTTTTTTTTTTTTTTTTTTTTTTTTTTTTTTTTTTTTTTTTTTTTTTTTTTTTTTTTTTTTTTTTTTTTTTTTTTTTTTTTTTTTTTTTTTTTTTTTTTTTTTTTTTTTTTTTTTTTTTTTTTTTTTTTTTTTTTTTTTTTTTTTTTTTTTTTTTTTTTTTTTTTTTTTTTTTTTTTTTTTTTTTTTTTTTTTTTTTTTTTTTTTTTTTTTTTTTTTTTTTTTTTTTTTTTTTTTTTTTTTTTTTTTTTTTTTTTTTTTTTTTTTTTTTTTTTTTTTTTTTTTTTTTTTTTTTTTTTTTTTTTTTTTTTTTTTTTTTTTTTTTTTTTTTTTTTTTTTTTTTTTTTTTTTTTTTTGTTTTTTTTTTTTTTTTTTTTTTTTTTTTTTTTTTTTTTTTTTTTTTTTTTTTTTTTTTTTTTTTTTTTTTTTTTTTTTTTTTTTTTTTTTTTTTTTTTTTTTTTTTTTTTTTTTTTTTTTTTTTTTTTTTTTTTTTTTTTTTTTTTTTTTTTTTTTTTTTTTTTTTTTTTTTTTTTTTTTTTTTTTTTTTTTTTTTTTTTTTTTTTTTTTTTTTTTTTTTTTTTTTTTTTTTTTTTTTTTTTTTTTTTTTTTTTTTTTTTTTTTTTTTTTTTTTTTTTTTTTTTTTTTTTTTTTTTTTTTTTTTTTTTTTTTTTTTTTTTTTTTTTTTTTTTTTTTTTTTTTTTTTTTTTTTTTTTTTTTTTTTTTTTTTTTTTTTTTTTTTTTTTTTTTTTTTTTTTTTTTTTTTTTTTTTTTTTTTTTTTTTTTTTTTTTTTTTTTTTTTTTTTTTTTTTTTTTTTTTTTTTTTTGTTTTTTTTTTTTTTTTTTTTTTTTTTTTGTTTTTTTTTTTTTTTTTTTTTTTTTTTTTTTTTTTTTTTTTTTTTTTTTTTTTTTTTTTTTTTTTTTTTTTTTTTTTTTTTTTTTTTTTTTTTTTTTTTTTTTTTTTTTTTTTTTTTTTTTTTTTTTTTTTTTTTTTTTTTTTTTTTTTTTTTTTTTTTTTTTTTTTTTTTTTTTTTTTTTTTTTTTTTTTTTTTTTTTTTTTTTTTTTTTTTTTTTTTTTTTTTTTTTTTTTTTTTTTTTTTTTTTTTTTTTTTTTTTTTTTTTTTTTTTTTTTTTTTTTTTTTTTTTTTTTTTTTTTTTTTTTTTTTTTTTTTTTTTTTTTTTTTTTTTTTTTTTTTTTTTTTTTTTTTTTTTTTTTTTTTTTTTTTTTTTTTTTTTTTTTTTTTTTTTTTTTTTTTTTTTTTTTTTTTTTTTTTTTTTTTTTTTTTTTTTTTTTTTTTTTTTTTTTTTTTTTTTTTTTTTTTTTTTTTTTTTTTTTTTTTTTTTTTTTTTTTTTTTTTTTTTTTTTTTTTTTTTTTTTTTTTTTTTTTTTTTTTTTTTTTTTTTTTTTTTTTTTTTTTTTTTTTTTTTTTTTTTTTTTTTTTTTTTTTTTTTTTTTTTTTTTTTTTTTTTTTTTTTTTTTTTTTTTTTTTTTTTTTTTTTTTTTTTTTTTTTTTTTTTTTTTTTTTTTTTTTTTTTTTTTTTTTTTTTTTTTTTTTTTTTTTTTTTTTTTTTTTTTTTTTTTTTTTTTTTTTTTTTTTTTTTTTTTTTTTTTTTTTTTTTTTTTTTTTTTTTTTTTTTTTTTTTTTTTTTTTTTTTTTTTTTTTTTTTTTTTTTTTTTTTTTTTTTTTTTTTTTTTTTTTTTTTTTTTTTTTTTTTTTTTTTTTTTTTTTTTTTTTTTTTTTTTTTTTTTTTTTTTTTTTTTTTTTTTTTTTTTTTTTTTTTTTTTTTTTTTTTTTTTTTTTTTTTTGTGTTTTTTTTTTTTTTTTTTTTTTTTTTTTTTTTTTTTTTTTTTTTTTTTTTTTTTTTTTTTTTTTTTTTTTTTTTTTTTTTTTTTTTTTTTTTTTTTTTTTTTTTTTTTTTTTTTTTTTTTTTTTTTTTTTTTTTTTTTTTTTTTTTTTTTTTTTTTTTTTTTTTTTTTTTTTTTTTTTTTTTTTTTTTTTTTTTTTTTTTTTTTTTTTTTTTTTTTTTTTTTTTTTTTTTTTTTTTTTTTTTTTTTTTTTTTTTTTTTTTTTTTTTTTTTTTTTTTTTTTTTTTTTTTTTTTTTTTTTTTTTTTTTTTTTTTTTTTTTTTTTTTTTTTTTTTTTTTTTTTTTTTTTTTTTTTTTTTTTTTTTTTTTTTTTTTTTTTTTTTTTTTTTTTTTTTTTTTTTTTTTTTTTTTTTTTTTTTTTTTTTTTTTTTTTTTTTTTTTTTTTTTTTTTTTTTTTTTTTTTTTTTTTTTTTTTTTTTTTTTTTTTTTTTTGTTTTTTTTTTTTTTTTTTTTTTTTTTTTTTTTTTTTTTTTTTTTTTTTTTTTTTTTTTTTTTTTTTTTTTTTTTTTTTTTTTTTTTTTTTTTTTTTTTTTTTTTTTTTTTTTTTTTTTTTTTTTTTTTTTTTTTTTTTTTTTTTTTTTTTTTTTTTTTTTTTTTTTTTTTTTTTTTTTTTTTTTTTTTTTTTTTTTTTTTTTTTTTTTTTTTTTTTTTTTTTTTTTTTTTTTTTTTTTTTTTTTTTTTTTTTTTTTTTTTTTTTTTTTTTTTTTTTTTTTTTTTTTTTTTTTTTTTTTTTTTTTTTTTTTTTTTTTTTTTTTTTTTTTTTTTTTTTTTTTTTTTTTTTTTTTTTTTTTTTTTTTTTTTTTTTTTTTTTTTTTTTTTTTTTTTTTTTTTTTTTTTTTTTTTTTTTTTTTTTTTTTTTTTTTTTTTTTTTTTTTTTTTTTTTTTTTTTTTTTTTTTTTTTTTTTTTTTTTTTTTTTTTTTTTTTTTTTTTTTTTTTTTTTTTTTTTTTTTTTTTTTTTTTTTTTTTTTTTTTTTTTTTTTTTTTTTTTTTTTTTTTTTTTTTTTTTTTTTTTTTTTTTTTTTTTTTTTTTTTTTTTTTTTTTTTTTTTTTTTTTTTTTTTTTTTTTTTTTTTTTTTTTTTTTTTTTTTTTTTTTTTTTTTTTTTTTTTTTTTTTTTTTTTTTTTTTTTTTTTTTTTTTTTTTTTTTTTTTTTTTTTTTTTTTTTTTTTTTTTTTTTTTTTTTTTTTTTTTTTTTTTTTTTTTTTTTTTTTTTTTTTTTTTTTTTTTTTTTTTTTTTTTTTTTTTTTTTTTTTTTTTTTTTTTTTTTTTTTTTTTTTTTTTTTTTTTTTTTTTTTTTTTTTTTTTTTTTTTTTTTTTTTTTTTTTTTTTTTTTTTTTTTTTTTTTTTTTTTTTTTTTTTTTTTTTTTTTTTTTTTTTTTTTTTTTTTTTTTTTTTTTGTTTTTTTTTTTTTTTTTTTTTTTTTTTTTTTTTTTTTTTTTTTTTTTTTTTTTTTTTTTTTTTTTTTTTTTTTTTTTTTTTTTTTTTTTTTTTTTTTTTTTTTTTTTTTTTTTTTTTTTTTTTTTTTTTTTTTTTTTTTTTTTTTTTTTTTTTTTTTTTTTTTTTTTTTTTTTTTTTTTTTTTTTTTTTTTTTTTTTTTTTTTTTTTTTTTTTTTTTTTTTTTTTTTTTTTTTTTTTTTTTTTTTTTTTTTTTTTTTTTTTTTTTTTTTTTTTTTTTTTTTTTTTTTTTTTTTTTTTTTTTTTTTTTTTTTTTTTTTTTTTTTTTTTTTTTTTTTTTTTTTTTTTTTTTTTTTTTTTTTTTTTTTTTTTTTTTTTTTTTTTTTTTTTTTTTTTTTTTTTTTTTTTTTTTTTTTTTTTTTTTTTTTTTTTTTTTTTTTTTTTTTTTTTTTTTTTTTTTTTTTTTTTTGTTTTTTTTTTTTTGTTTTTTTTTTTTTTTTTTTTTTTTTTTTTTTTTTTTTTTTTTTTTTTTTTTTTTTTTTTTTTTTTTTTTTTTTTTTTTTTTTTTTTTTTTTTTTTTTTTTTTTTTTTTTTTTTTTTTTTTTTTTTTTTTTTTTTTTTTTTTTTTTTTTTTTTTTTTTTTTTTTTTTTTTTTTTTTTTTTTTTTTTTTTTTTTTTTTTTTTTTTTTTTTTTTTTTTTTTTTTTTTTTTTTTTTTTTTTTTTTTTTTTTTTTTTTTTTTTTTTTTTTTTTTTTTTTTTTTTTTTTTTTTTTTTTTTTTTTTTTTTTTTTTTTTTTTTTTTTTTTTTTTTTTTTTTTTTTTTTTTTTTTTTTTTTTTTTTTTTTTTTTTTTTTTTTTTTTTTTTTTTTTTTTTTTTTTTTTTTTTTTTTTTTTTTTTTTTTTTTTTTTTTTTTTTTTTTTTTTTTTTTTTTTTTTTTTTTTTTTTTTTTTTTTTTTTTTTTTTTTTTTTTTTTTTTTTTTTTTTTTTTTTTTTTTTTTTTTTTTTTTTTTTTTTTTTTTTTTTTTTTTTTTTTTTTTTTTTTTTTTTTTTTTTTTTTTTTTTTTTTTTTTTTTTTTTTTTTTTTTTTTTTTTTTTTTTTTTTTTTTTTTTTTTTTTTTTTTTTTTTTTTTTTTTTTTTTTTTTTTTTTTTTTTTTTTTTTTTTTTTTTTTTTTTTTTTTTTTTTTTTTTTTTTTTTTTTTTTTTTTTTTTTTTTTTTTTTTTTTTTTTTTTTTTTTTTTTTTTTTTTTTTTTTTTTTTTTTTTTTTTTTTTTTTTTTTTTTTTTTTTTTTTTTTTTTTTTTTTTTTTTTTTTTTTTTTTTTTTTTTTTTTTTTTTTTTTTTTTTTTTTTTTTTTTTTTTTTTTTTTTTTTTTTTTTTTTTTTTTTTTTTTTTTTTTTTTTTTTTTTTTTTTTTTTTTTTTTTTTTTTTTTTTTTTTTTTTTTTTTTTTTTTTTTTTTTTTTTTTTTTTTTTTTTTTTTTTTTTTTTTTTTTTTTTTTTTTTTTTTTTTTTTTTTTTTTTTTTTTTTTTTTTTTTTTTTTTTTTTTTTTTTTTTTTTTTTTTTTTTTTTTTTTTTTTTTTTTTTTTTTTTTTTTTTTTTTTTTTTTTTTTTTTTTTTTTTTTTTTTTTTTTTTTTTTTTTTTTTTTTTTTTTTTTTTTTTTTTTTTTTTTTTTTTTTTTTTTTTTTTTTTTTTTTTTTTTTTTTTTTTTTTTTTTTTTTTTTTTTTTTTTTTTTTTTTTTTTTTTTTTTTTTTTTTTTTTTTTTTTTTTTTTTTTTTTTTTTTTTTTTTTTTTTTTTTTTTTTTTTTTTTTTTTTTTTTTTTTTTTTTTTTTTGTTTTTTTTTTTTTTTTTTTTTTTTTTTTTTTTTTTTTTTTTTTTTTTTTTTTTTTTGTTTTTTTTTTTTTTTTTTTTTTTTTTTTTTTTTTTTTTTTTTTTTTTTTTTTTTTTTTTTTTTTTTTTTTTTTTTTTTTTTTTTTTTTTTTTTTTTTTTTTTTTTTTTTTTTTTTTTTTTTTTTTTTTTTTTTTTTTTTTTTTTTTTTTTTTTTTTTTTTTTTTTTTTTTTTTTTTTTTTTTTTTTTTTTTTTTTTTTTTTTTTTTTTTTTTTTTTTTTTTTTTTTTTTTTTTTTTTTTTTTTTTTTTTTTTTTTTTTTTTTTTTTTTTTTTTTTTTTTTTTTTTTTTTTTTTTTTTTTTTTTTTTTTTTTTTTTTTTTTTTTTTTTTTTTTTTTTTTTTTTTTTTTTTTTTTTTTTTTTTTTTTTTTTTTTTTTTTTTTTTTTTTTTTTTTTTTTTTTTTTTTTTTTTTTTTTTTTTTTTTTTTTTTTTTTTTTTTTTTTTTTTTTTTTTTTTTTTTTTTTTTTTTTTTTTTTTTTTTTTTTTTTTTTTTTTTTTTTTTTTTTTTTTTTTTTTTTTTTTTTTTTTTTTTTTTTTTTTTTTTTTTTTTTTTTTTTTTTTTTTTTTTTTTTTTTTTTTTTTTTTTTTTTTTTTTTTTTTTTTTTTTTTTTTTTTTTTTTTTTTTTTTTTTTTTTTTTTTTTTTTTTTTTTTTTTTTTTTTTTTTTTTTTTTTTTTTTTTTTTTTTTTTTTTTTTTTTTTTTTTTTTTTTTTTTTTTTTTTTTTTTTTTTTTTTTTTTTTTTTTTTTTTTTTTTTTTTTTTTTTTTTTTTTTTTTTTTTTTTTTTTTTTTTTTTTTTTTTTTTTTTTTTTTTTTTTTTTTTTTTTTTTTTTTTTTTTTTTTTTTTTTTTTTTTTTTTTTTTTTTTTTTTTTTTTTTTTTTTTTTTTTTTTTTTTTTTTTTTTTTTTTTTTTTTTTTTTTTTTTTTTTTTTTTTTTTTTTTTTTTTTTTTTTTTTTTTTTTTTTTTTTTTTTTTTTTTTTTTTTTTTTTTTTTTTTTTTTTTTTTTTTTTTTTTTTTTTTTTTTTTTTTTTTTTTTTTTTTTTTTTTTTTTTTTTTTTTTTTTTTTTTTTTTTTTTTTTTTTTTTTTTTTTTTTTTTTTTTTTTTTTTTTTTTTTTTTTTTTTTTTTTTTTTTTTTTTTTTTTTTTTTTTTTTTTTTTTTTTTTTTTTTTTTTTTTTTTTTTTTTTTTTTTTTTTTTTTTTTTTTTTTTTTTTTTTTTTTTTTTTTTTTTTTTTTTTTTTTTTTTTTTTTTTTTTTTTTTTTTTTTTTTTTTTTTTTTTTTTTTTTTTTTTTTTTTTTTTTTTTTTTTTTTTTTTTTTTTTTTTTTTTTTTTTTTTTTTTTTTTTTTTTTTTTTTTTTTTTTTTTTTTTTTTTTTTTTTTTTTTTTTTTTTTTTTTTTTTTTTTTTTTTTTTTTTTTTTTTTTTTTTTTTTTTTTTTTTTTTTTTTTTTTTTTTTTTTTTTTTTTTTTTTTTTTTTTTTTTTTTTTTTTTTTTTTTTTTTTTTTTTTTTTTTTTTTTTTTTTTTTTTTTTTTTTTTTTTTTTTTTTTTTTTTTTTTTTTTTTTTTTTTTTTTTTTTTTTTTTTTTTTTTTTTTTTTTTTTTTTTTTTTTTTTTTTTTTTTTTTTTTTTTTTTTTTTTTTTTTTTTTTTTTTTTTTTTTTTTTTTTTTTTTTTTTTTTTTTTTTTTTTTTTTTTTTTTTTTTTTTTTTTTTTTTTTTTTTTTTTTTTTTTTTTTTTTTTTTTTTTTTTTTTTTTTTTTTTTTTTTTTTTTTTTTTTTTTTTTTTTTTTTTTTTTTTTTTTTTTTTTTTTTTGTTTTTTTTTTTTTTTTTTTTTTTTTTTTTTTTTTTTTTTTTTTTTTTTTTTTTTTTTTTTTTTTTTTTTTTTTTTTGTTTTTTTTTTTTTTTTTTTTTTTTTTTTTTTTTTTTTTTTTTTTTTTTTTTTTTTTTTTTTTTTTTTTTTTTTTTTTTTTTTTTTTTTTTTTTTTTTTTTTTTTTTTTTTTTTTTTTTTTTTTTTTTTTTTTTTTTTTTTTTTTTTTTTTTTTTTTTTTTTTTTTTTTTTTTTTTTTTTTTTTTTTTTTTTTTTTTTTTTTTTTTTTTTTTTTTTTTTTTTTTTTTTTTTTTTTTTTTTTTTTTTTTTTTTTTTTTTTTTTTTTTTTTTTTTTTTTTTTTTTTTTTTTTTTTTTTTTTTTTTTTTTTTTTTTTTTTTTTTTTTTTTTTTTTTTTTTTTTTTTTTTTTTTTTTTTTTTTTTTTTTTTTTTTTTTTTTTTTTTTTTTTTTTTTTTTTTTTTTTTTTTTTTTTTTTTTTTTTTTTTTTTTTTTTTTTTTTTTTTTTGTTTTTTTTTTTTTTTTTTTTTTTTTTTTTTTTTTTTTTTTTTTTTTTTTTTTTTTTTTTTTTTTTTTTTTTTTTTTTTTTTTTTTTTTTTTTTTTTTTTTTTTTTTTTTTTTTTTTTTTTTTTTTTTTTTTTTTTTTTTTTTTTTTTTTTTTTTTTTTTTTTTTTTTTTTTTTTTTTTTTTTTTTTTTTTTTTTTTTTTTTTTTTTTTTTTTTTTTTTTTTTTTTTTTTTTTTTTTTTTTTTTTTTTTTTTTTTTTTTTTTTTTTTTTTTTTTTTTTTTTTTTTTTTTTTTTTTTTTTTTTTTTTTTTTTTTTTTTTTTTTTTTTTTTTTTTTTTTTTTTTTTTTTTTTTTTTTTTTTTTTTTTTTTTTTTTTTTTTTTTTTTTTTTTTTTTTTTTTTTTTTTTTTTTTTTTTTTTTTTTTTTTTTTTTTTTTTTTTTTTTTTGTTTTTTTTTTTTTTTTTTTTTTTTTTTTTTTTTTTTTTTTTTTTTTTTTTTTTTTTTTTTTTTTTTTTTTTTTTTTTTTTTTTTTTTTTTTTTTTTTTTTTTTTTTTTTTTTTTTTTTTTTTTTTTTTTTTTTTTTTTTTTTTTTTTTTTTTTTTTTTTTTTTTTTTTTTTTTTTTTTTTTTTTTTTTTTTTTTTTTTTTTTTTTTTTTTTTTTTTTTTTTTTTTTTTTTTTTTTTTTTTTTTTTTTTTTTTTTTTTTTTTTTTTTTTTTTTTTTTTTTTTTTTTTTTTTTTGTTTTTTTTTTTTTTTTTTTTTTTTTTTTTTTTTTTTTTTTTTTTTTTTTTTTTTTTTTTTTTTTTTTTTTTTTTTTTTTTTTTTTTTTTTTTTTTTTTTTTTTTTTTTTTTTTTTTTTTTTTTTTTTTTTTTTTTTTTTTTTTTTTTTTTTTTTTTTTTTTTTTTTTTTTTTTTTTTTTTTTTTTTTTTTTTTTTTTTTTTTTTTTTTTTTTTTTTTTTTTTTTTTTTTTTTTTTTTTTTTTTTTTTTTTTTTTTTTTTTTTTTTTTTTTTTTTTTTTTTTTTTTTTTTTTTTTTTTTTTTTTTTTTTTTTTGATTTTTTTTTTTTTTTTTTTTTTTTTTTTTTTTTTTTTTTTTTTTTTTTTTTTTTTTTTTTTTTTTTTTTTTTTTTTTTTTTTTTTTTTTTTTTTTTTTTTTTTTTTTTTTTTTTTTTTTTTTTTTTTTTTTTTTTTTTTTTTTTTTTTTTTTTTTTTTTTTTTTTTTTTTTTTTTTTTTTTTTTTTTTTTTTTTTTTTTTTTTTTTTTTTTTTTTTTTTTTTTTTTTTTTTTTTTTTTTTTTTTTTTTTTTTTTTTTTTTTTTTTTTTTTTTTTTTTTTTTTTTTTTTTTTTTTTTTTTTTTTTTTTTTTTTTTTTTTTTTTTTTTTTTTTTTTTTTTTTTTTTTTTTTTTTTTTTTTTTTTTTTTTTTTTTTTTTTTTTTTTTTTTTTTTTTTTTTTTTTTTTTTTTTTTTTTTTTTTTTTTTTTTTTTTTTTTTTTTTTTTTTTTTTTTTTTGTTTTTTTTTTTTTTTTTTTTTTTTTTTTTTTTTTTTTTTTTTTTTTTTTTTTTTTTTTTTTTTTTTTTTTTTTTTTTTTTTTTTTTTTTTTTTTTTTTTTTTTTTTTTTTTTTTTTTTTTTTTTTTTTTTTTTTTTTTTTTTTTTTTTTTTTTTTTTTTTTTTTTTTTTTTTTTTTTTTTTTTTTTTTTTTTTTTTTTTTTTTTTTTTTTTTTTTTTTTTTTTTTTTTTTTTTTTTTTTTTTTTTTTTTTTTTTTTTTTTTTTTTTTTTTTTTTTTTTTTTTTTTGTTTTTTTTTTTTTTTTTTTTTTTTTTTTTTTTTTTTTTTTTTTTTTTTTTTTTTTTTTTTTTTTTTTTTTTTTTTTTTTTTTTTTTTTTTTTTTTTTTTTTTTTTTTTTTTTTTTTTTTTTTTTTTTTTTTTTTTTTTTTTTTTTTTTTTTTTTTTTTTTTTTTTTTTTTTTTTTTTTTTTTTTTTTTTTTTTTTTTTTTTTTTTTTTTTTTTTTTTTTTTTTTTTTTTTTTTTTTTTTTTTTTTTTTTTTTTTTTTTTTTTTTTTTTTTTTTTTTTTTTTTTTTTTTTTTTTTTTTTTTTTTTTTTTTTTTTTTTTTTTTTTTTTTTTTTTTTTTTTTTTTTTTTTTTTTTTTTTTTTTTTTTTTTTTTTTTTTTTTTTTTTTTTTTTTTTTTTTTTTTTTTTTTTTTTTTTTTTTTTTTTTTTTTTTTTTTTTTTTTTTTTTTTTTTTTTTTTTTTTTTTTTTTTTTTTTTTTTTTTTTTTTTTTTTTTTTTTTTTTTTTTTTTTTTTTTTTTTTTTTTTTTTTTTTTTTTTTTTTTTTTTTTTTTTTTTTTTTTTTTTTTTTTTTTTTTTTTTTTTTTTTTTTTTTTTTTTTTTTTTTTTTTTTTTTTTTTTTTTTTTTTTTTTTTTTTTTTTTTTTTTTTTTTTTTTTTTTTTTTTTTTTTTTTTTTTTTTTTTTTTTTTTTTTTTTTTTTAATTTTTTTTTTTTTTTTTTTTTTTTTTTTTTTTTTTGTTTTTTTTTTTTTTTTTTTTTTTTTTTTTTTTTTTTTTTTTTTTTTTTTTTTTTTTTTTTTTTTTTTTTTTTTTTTTTTTTTTTTTTTTTTTTTTTTTTTTTTTTTTTTTTTTTTTTTTTTTTTTTTTTTTTTTTTTTTTTTTTTTATTTTTTTTTTTTTTTTTTTTTTTTTTTTTTTTTTTTTTTTTTTTTTTTTTTTTTTTTTTTTTTTTTTTTTTTTTTTTTTTTTTTTTTTTTTTTTTTTTTTTTTTTTTTTTTTTTTTTTTTTTTTTTTTTTTTTTTTTTTTTTTTTTTTTTTTTTTTTTTTTTTTTTTTTTTTTTTTTTTTTTTTTTTTTTTTTTTTTTTTTTTTTTTTTTTTTTTTTTTTTTTTTTTTTTTTTTTTTTTTTTTTTTTTTTTTTTTTTTTTTTTTTTTTTTTTTTTTTTTTTTTTTTTTTTTTTTTTTTTTTTTTTTTTGTTTTTTTTTTTTTTTTTTTTTTTTTTTTTTTTTTTTTTTTTTTTTTTTTTTTTTTTTTTTTTTTTTTTTTTTTTTTTTTTTTTTTTTTTTTTTTTTTTTTTTTTTTTTTTTTTTTTTTTTTTTTTTTTTTTTTTTTTTTTTTTTTTTTTTTTTTTTTTTTTTTTTTTTTTTTTTTTTTTTTTTTTTTTTTTTTTTTTTTTTTTTTTTTTTTTTTTTTTTTTTTTTTTTTTTTTTTTTTTTTTTTTTTTTTTTTTTTTTTTTTTTTTTTTTTTTTTTTTTTTTTTTTTTTTTTTTTTTTTTTTTTTTTTTTTTTTTTTTTTTTTTTTTTTTTTTTTTTTTTTTTTTTTTTTTTTTTTTTTTTTTTTTTTTTTTTTTTTTTTTTTTTTTTTTTTTTTTTTTTTTTTTTTTTTTTTTTTTTTTTTTTTTTTTTTTTTTTTTTTTTTTTTTTTTTTTTTTTTTTTTTTTTTTTTTTTTTTTTTTTTTTTTTTTTTTTTTTTTTTTTTTTTTTTTTTTTTTTTTTTTTTTTTTTTTTTTTTTTTTTTTTTTTTTTTTTTTTTTTTTTTTTTTTTTTTTTTTTTTTTTTTTTTTTTTTTTTTTTTTTTTTTTTTTTTTTTTTTTTTTTTTTTTTTTTTTTTTTTTTTTTTTTTTTTTTTTTTTTTTTTTTTTTTTTTTTTTTTTTTTTTTTTTTTTTTTTTTTTTTTTTTTTTTTTTTTTTTTTTTTTTTTTTTTTTTTTTTTTTTTTTTTTTTTTTTTTTTTTTTTTTTTTTTTTTTTTTTTTTTTTTTTTTTTTTTTTTTTTTTTTTTTTTTTTTTTTTTTTTTTTTTTTTTTTTTTTTTTTTTTTTTTTTGTTTTTTTTTTTTTTTTTTTTTTTTTTTTTTTTTTTTTTTTTTTTTTTTTTTTTTTTTTTTTTTTTTTTTTTTTTTTTTTTTTTTTTTTTTTTTTTTTTTTTTTTTTTTATTTTTTTTTTTTTTTTTTTTTTTTTTTTTTTTTTTTTTTTTTTTTTTTTTTTTTTTTTTTTTTTTTTTTTTTTTTTTTTTTTTTTTTTTTTTTTTTTTTTTTTTTTTTTTTTTTTTTTTTTTTTTTTTTTTTTTTTTTTTTTTTTTTTTTTTTTTTTTTTTTTTTTTTTTTTTTTTTTTTTTTTTTTTTTTTTTTTTTTTTTTTTTTTTTTTTTTTTTTTTTTTTTTTTTTTTTTTTTTTTTTTTTTTTTTTTTTTTTTTTTTTTTTTTTTTTTTTTTTTTTTTTTTTTTTTTTTTTTTTTTTTTTTTTTTTTTTTTTTTTTTTTTTTTTTTTTTTTTTTTTTTTTTTTTTTTTTTTTTTTTTTTTTTTTTTTTTTTTTTTTTTTTTTTTTTTTTTTTTTTTTTTTTTTTTTTTTTTTTTTTTTTTTTTTTTTTTGTTTTTTTTTTTTTTTTTTTTTTTTTTTTTTTTTTTTTTTTTTTTTTTTTTTTTTGTTTTTTTTTTTTTTTTTTTTTTTTTTTTTTTTTTTTTTTTTTTTTTTTTTTTTTTTTTTTTTTTTTTTTTTTTTTTTTTTTTTTTTTTTTTTTTTTTTTTTTTTTTTTTTTTTTTTTTTTTTTTTTTTTTTTTTTTTTTTTTTTTTTTTTTTTTTTTTTTTTTTTTTTTTTTTTTTTTTTTTTTTTTTTTTTTTTTTTTTTTTTTTTTTTTTTTTTTTTTTTTTTTTTTTTTTTGTTTTTTTTTTTTTTTTTTTTTTTTTTTTTTTTTTTTTTTTTTTTTTTGTTTTTTTTTTTTTTTTTTTTTTTTTTTTTTTTTTTTTTTTTTTTTTTTTTTTTTTTTTTTTTTTTTTTTTTTTTTTTTTTTTTTTTTTTTTTTTTTTTTTTTTTTTTTTTTTTTTTTTTTTTTTTTTTTTTTTTTTTTTTTTTTTTTTTTTTTTTTTTTTTTTTTTTTTTTTTTTTTTTTTTTTTTTTTTTTGTTTTTTTTTTTTTTTTTTTTTTTTTTTTTTTTTTTTTTTTTTTTTTTTTTTTTTTTTTTTTTTTTTTTTTTTTTTTTTTTTTTTTTTTTTTTTTTTTTTTTTTTTTTTTTTTTTTTTTTTTTTTTTTTTTTTTTTTTTTTTGTTTTTTTTTTTTTTTTTTTTTTTTTTTTTTTTTTTTTTTTTTTTTTTTTTTTTTTTTTTTTTTTTTTTTTTTTTTTTTTTTTTTTTTTTTTTTTTTTTTTTTTTTTTTTTTTTTTTTTTTTTTTTTTTTTTTTTTTTTTTTTTTTTTTTTTTTTTTTTTTTTTTTTTTTTTTTTTTTTTTTTTTTTTTTTTTTTTTTTTTTTTTTTTTTTTTTTTTTTTTTTTTTTTTTTTTTTTTTTTTTTTTTTTTTTTTTTTTTTTTTTTTTTTTTTTTTTTTTTTTTTTTTTTTTTTTTTTTTTTTTTTTTTTTTTTTTTTTTTTTTTTTTTTTTTTTGTTTTTTTTTTTTTTTTTTTTTTTTTTTTTTTTTTTTTTTTTTTTTTTTTTTTTTTTTTTTTTTTTTTTTTTTTTTTTTTTTTTTTTTTTTTTTTTTTTTTTTTTTTTTTTTTTTTTTTTTTTTTTTTTTTTTTTTTTTTTTTTTTTTTTTTTTTTTTTTTTTTTTTTTTTTTTTTTTTTTTTTTTTTTTTTTTTTTTTTTTTTTTTTTTTTTTTTTTTTTTTTTTTTTTTTTTTTTTTTTTTTTTTTTTTTTTTTTTTTTTTTTTTTTTTTTTTTTTTTTTTTTTTTTTTTTTTTTTTTTTTTTTTTTTTTTTTTTTTTTTTTTTTTTTTTTTTTTTTTTTTTTTTTTTTTTTTTTTTTTTTTTTTTTTTTTTTTTTTTTTTTTTTTTTTTTTTTTTTTTTTTTTTTTTTTTTTTTTTTTTTTTTTTTTTTTTTTTTTTTTTTTTTTTTTTTTTTTTTTTTTTTTTTTTTTTTTTTTTTTTTTTTTTTTTTTTTTTTTTTTTTTTTTTTTTTTTTTTTTTTTTTTTTTTTTTTTTTTTTTTTTTTTTTTTTTTTTTTTTTTTTTTTTTTTTTTTTTTTTTTTTTTTTTTTTTTTTTTTTTTTTTTTTTTTTTTTTTTTTTTTTTTTTTTTTTTTTTTTTTTTTTTTTTTTTTTTTTTTTTTTTTTTTTTTTTTTTTTTTTTTTTTTTTTTTTTTTTTTTTTTTTTTTTTTTTTTTTTTTTTTTTTTTTTTTTTTTTTTTTTTTTTTTTTTTTTTTTTTTTTTTTTTTTTTTTTTTTTTTTTTTTTTTTTTTTTTTTTTTTTTTTTTTTTTTTTTTTTTTTTTTTTTTTTTTTTTTTTTTTTTTTTTTTTTTTTTTTTTTTTTTTTTTTTTTTTTTTTTTTTTTTTTTTTTTTTTTTTTTTTTGTTTTTTTTTTTTTTTTTTTTTTTTTTTTTTTTTTTTTTTTTTTTTTTTTTTTTTTTTTTTTTTTTTTTTTTTTTTTTTTTTTTTTTTTTTTTTTTTTTTTTTTTTTTTTTTTTTTTTTTTTTTTTTTTTTTTTTTTTTTTTTTTTTTTTTTTTTTTTTTTTTTTTTTTTTTTTTTTTTTTTTTTTTTTTTTTTTTTTTTTTTTTTTTTTTTTTTTTTTTTTTTTTTTTTTTTTTTTTTTTTTTTTTTTTTTTTTTTTTTTTTTTTTTTTTTTTTTTTTTTTTTTTTTTTTTTTTTTTTTTTTTTTTTTTTTTTTTTTTTTTTTTTTTTTTTTTTTTGTTTTTTTTTTTTTTTTTTTTTTTTTTTTTTTTTTTTTTTTTTTTTTTTTTTTTTTTTTTTTTTTTTTTTTTTTTTTTTTTTTTTTTTTTTTTTTGTTTTTTTTTTTTTTTTTTTTTTTTTTTTTTTTTTTTTTTTTTTTTTTTTTTTTTTTTTTTTTTTTTTTTTTTTTTTTTTTTTTTTTTTTTTTTTTTTTTTTTTTTTTTTTTTTTTTTTTTTTTTTTTTTTTTTTTTTTTTGTTTTTTTTTTTTTTTTTTTTTTTTTTTTTTTTTTTTTTTTTTTTTTTTTTTTTTTTTTTTTTTTTTTTTTTTTTTTTTTTTTTTTTTTTTTTTTTTTTTTTTTTTTTTTTTGTTTTTTTTTTTTTTTTTTTTTTTTTTTTTTTTTTTTTTTTTTTTTTTTTTTTTTTTTTTTTTTTTTTTTTTTTTTTTTTTTTTTTTTTTTTTTTTTTTTTTTTTTTTTTTTTTTTTTTTTTTTTTTTTTTTTTTTTTTTTTTTTTTTTTTTTTTTTTTTTTTTTTTTTTTTTTTTTTTTTTTTTTTTTTTTTTTTTTTTTTTTTTTTTTTTTTTTTTTTTTTTTTTTTTTTTTTTTTTTTTTTTTTTTTTTTTTTTTTTTTTTTTTTTTTTTTTTTTTTTTTTTTTTTTTTTTTTTTTTTTTTTTTTTTTTTTTTTTTTTTTTTGTTTTGTTTTTTTTTTTTTTTTTTTTTTTTTTTTTTTTTTTTTTTTTTTTTTTTTTTTTTTTTTTTTTTTTTTTTTTTTTTTTTTTTTTTTTTTTTTTTTTTTTTTTTTTTTTTTTTTTTTTTTTTTTTTTTTTTTTTTTTTTTTTTTTTTTTTTTTTTTTTTTTTTTTTTTTTTTTTTTTTTTTTTTTTTTTTTTTTTTTTTTTTTTTTTTTTTTTTTTTTTTTTTTTTTTTTTTTTTTTTTTTTTTTTTTTTTTTTTTTTTTTTTTTTTTTTTTTTTTTTTTTTTTTTTTTTTTTTTTTTTTTTTTTTTTTTTTTTTTTTTTTTTTTTTTTTTTTTTTTTTTTTTTTTTTTTTTTTTTTTTTTTTTTTTTTTTTTTTTTTTTTTTTTTTTTTTTTTTTTTTTTTTTTTTTTTTTTTTTTTTTTTTTTTTTTTTTTTTTTTTTTTTTTTTTTTTTTTTTTTTTTTTTTTTTTTTTTTTTTTTTTTTTTTTTTTTTTTTTTTTGTTTTTTTTTTTTTTTTTTTTTTTTTTTTTTTTTTTTTTTTTTTTTTTTTTTTTTTTTTTTTTTTTTTTTTTTTTTTTTTTTTTTTTTTTTTTTTTTTTTTTTTTTTTTTTTTTTTTTTTTTTTTTTTTTTTTTTTTTTTTTTTTTTTTTTTTTTTTTTTTTTTTTTTTTTTTTTTTTTTTTTTTTTTTTTTTTTTTTTTTTTTTTTTTTTTTTTTTTTTTTTTTTTTTTTTTTTTTTTTTTTTTTATTTTTTTTTTTTTTTTTTTTTTTTTTTTTTTTTTTTTTTTTTTTTTTTTTTTTTTTTTTTTTTTTTTTTTTTTTTTTTTTTTTTTTTTTTTTTTTTTTTTTTTTTTTTTTTTTTTTTTTTTTTTTTTTTTTTTTTTTTTTTTTTTTTTTTTTTTTTTTTTTTTTTTTTTTTTTTTTTTTTTTTTTTTTTTTTTTTTTTTTTTTTTTTTTTTTTTTTTTTTTTTTTTTTTTTTTTTTTTTTTTTTTTTTTTTTTTTTTTTTGTTTTTTTTTTTTTTTTTTTTTTTTTTTTTTTTTTTTTTTTTTTTTTTTTTTTTTTTTTTTTTTTTTTTTTTTTTTTTTTTTTTTTTTTTTTTTTTTTTTTTTTTTTTTTTTTTTTTTTTTTTTTTTTTTTTTTTTTTTTTTTTTTTTTTTTTTTTTTTTTTTTTTTTTTTTTTTTTTTTTTTTTTTTTTTTTTTTTTTTTTTTTTTTTTTTTTTTTTTTTTTTTTTTTTTTTTTTTTTTTTTTTTTTTTTTTTTTTTTTTTTTTTTTTTTTTTTTTTTTTTTTTTTTTTTTTTTTTTTTTTTTTTTTTTTTTTTTTTTTTTTTTTTTTTTTTTTTTTTTTTTTTTTTTTTTTTTTTTTTTTTTTTTTTTTTTTTTTTTTTTTTTTTTTTTTTTTTTTTTTTTTTTTTTTTTTTTTTTTTTTTTTTTTTTTTTTTTTTTTTTTTTTTTTTTTTTTTTTTTTTTTTTTTTTTTTTTTTTTTTTTTTTTTTTTTTTTTTTGTTTTTTGTTTTTTTTTTTTTTTTTTTTTTTTTTTTTTTGTTTTTTTTTTTTTTTTTTTTTTTTTTTTTTTTTTTTTTTTTTTTTTTTTTTTTTTTTTTTTTTTTTTTTTTTTTTTTTTTTTTTTTTTTTTTTTTTTTTTTTTTTTTTTTTTTTTTTTTTTTTTTTTTTTTTTTTTTTTTTTTTTTTTTTTTTTTTTTTTTTTTTTTTTTTTTTTTTTGTTTTTTTTTTTTTTTTTTTTTTTTTTTTTTTTTTTTTTTTTTTTTTTTTTTTTTTTTTTTTTTTTTTTTTTTTTTTTTTTTTTTTTTTTTTTTTTTTTTTTTTTTTTTTTTTTTTTTTTTTTTTTTTTTTTTTTTTTTTTTTTTTTTTTTTTTTTTTTTTTTTTTTTTTTTTTTTTTTTTTTTTTTTTTTTTTTTTTTTTTTTTTTTTTTTTTTTTTTTTTTTTTTTTTTTTTTTTTTTTTTTTTTTTTTTTTTTTTTTTTTTTTTTTTTTTTTTTTTTTTTTTTTTTTTTTTTGTTTTTTTTTTTTTTTTTTTTTTTTTTTTTTTTTTTTTTTTTTTTTTTTTTTTTTTTTTGTTTTTTTTTTTTTTTTTTTTTTTTTTTTTTTTTTTTTTTTTTTTTTTTTTTTTTTTTTTTTTTTTTTTTTTTTTTTTTTTTTTTTTTTTTTTTTTTTTTTTTTTTTTTTTTTTTTTTTTTTTTTTTTTTTTTTTTTTTTTTTTTTTTTTTTTTTTTTTTTTTTTTTTTTTTTTTTTTTTTTTTTTTTTTTTTTTTTTTTTTTTTTTTTTTTTTTTTTTTTTTTTTTTTTTTTTTTTTTTTTTTTTTTTTTTTTTTTTTTTTTTTTTTTTTTTTTTTTTTTTTTTTTTTTTTTTTTTTTTTTTTTTTTTTTTTTTTTTTTTTTTTTTTTTTTTTTTTTTTTTTTTTTTTTTTTTTTTTTTTTTTTTTTTTTTTTTTTTTTTTTTTTTTTTTTTTTTTTTTTTTTTGTTTTTTTTTTTTTTTTTTTTTTTTTTTTTTTTTTTTTTTTTTTTTTTTTTTTTTTTTTTTTTTTTTTTTTTTTTTTTTTTTTTTTTTTTTTTTTTTTTTTTTTTTTTTTTTTTTTTTTTTTTTTTTTTTTTTTTTTTTTTTTTTTTTTTTTTTTTTTTTTTTTTTTTTTTTTTTTTTTTTTTTTTTTTTTTTTTTTTTTTTTTTTTTTTTTTTTTTTTTTTTTTTGTTTTTTTTTTTTTTTTTTTTTTTTTTTTTTTTTTTTTTTTTTTTTTTTTTTTTTTTTTTTTTTTTTTTTTTTTTTTTTTTTTTTTTTTTTTTTTTTTTTTTTTTTTTTTTTTTTTTTTTTTTTTTTTTTGTTTTTTTTTTTTTTTTTTTTTTTTTTTTTTTTTTTTTTTTTTTTTTTTTTTTTTTTTTTTTTTTTTTTTTTTTGTTTTTTTTTTTTTTTTTTTTTTTTTTTTTTTTTTTTTTTTTTTTTTTTTTTGTGTTTTTTTTGTTTTTTTTTTTTTTTTTTTTTTTTTTTTTTTTTTTTTTTTTTTTTTTTTTTTTTGTTTTTTTTTTTTTTTTTTTTTTTTTTTTTTTTTTTTTTTTTTTTTTTTTTTTTTTTTTTTTTTTTTTTTTTTTTTTTTTTTTTTTTTTTTTTTTTTTTTTTTTTTTTTTTTTTTTTTTTTTTTTTTTTTTTTTTTTTTTTTTTTTTTTTTTTTTTTTTTTTTTTTTTTTTTTTTTTTTTTTTTTTTTTTTTTTTTTTTTTTTTTTTTTTTTTTTTTTTTTTTTTTTTTTTTTTTTTTTTTTTTTTTTTTTTTTTTTTTTTTTTTTTTTTTTTTTTTTTTTTTTTTTTTTTTTTTTTTTTTTTTTTTTTTTTTTTTTTTTTTTTTTTTTTTTTTTTTTTTTTTTTTTTTTTTTTTTTTTTTTTTTTTTTTTTTTTTTTTTTTTTTTTTTTTTTTTTTTTTTTTTTTTTTTTTTTTTTTTTTGTTTTTTTTTTTTTTTTTGTTTTTTTTTTTTTTTTTTTTTTTTTTTTTTTTTTTTTTTTTTTTTTTTTTTTTTTTTTTTTTTTTTTTTTTTTTTTTTTTTTTTTTTTTTTTTTTTTTTTTTTTTTTTTTTTTTTTTTTTTTTTTTTTTTTTTTTTTTTTTTTTTTTTTTTTTTTTTTTTTTTTTTTTTTTTTTTTTGTTTTTTTTTTTTTTTTTTTTTTTTTTTTTTTTTTTTTTTTTTTTTTTTTTTTTTTTTTTTTTTTTTTTTTTTTTTTTTTTTTTTTTTTTTTTTTTTTTTTTTTTTTTTTTTTTTTTTTTTTTTTTTTTTTTTTTTTTTTTTTTTTTTTTTTTTTTTTTTTTTTTTTTTTTTTTTTTTTTTTTTTTTTTTTTTTTTTTTTTTTTTTTTTTTTTTTTTTTTTTTTTTTTTTTTTTTTTTTTTTTTTTTTTTTTTTTTTTTTTTTTTTTTTTTTTTTTTTTTTTTTTTTGTTTTTTTTTTTTTTTTTTTTTTTTTTTTTTTTTTTTTTTTTTTTTTTTTTTTTTTTTTTTTTTTTTTTTTTTTTTTTTTTTTTTTTTTTTTTTTTTTTTTTTTTTTTTTTTTTTTTTTTTTTTTTTTTTTTTTTTTTTTTTTTT